>CM020519.1:4852500-4962500 GCA_009823395.1 Thamnaconus septentrionalis | reverse complement strand
ATCTGATTAAGAAAGAAACTACAGCCGCAGCAAATGGACAAACGTTACGGCTGTTAGAAAGCTAACGTTTGCTAATACTAAAATAGCTTAAACTTGGAATAGCTCAACGTGGCTAGAAAGCTAAGTAAGGTATGTCTTCTCAATAAAATGCACAATAAAAGTGTCTTTAGCTAACTTATTGGCTAGTCAAATTGGTCAAACGTTAGCTAGAAAGCTAACGTTTGCTGATATAAATGCTAATATTAAGCCATGTTAAGTTTAAGATATGCATAACATCAACATAACGTAATATAAAGTCAATATGTCTAATGTGGAAACTTAGGAAGATGATCAGATTTTTGTATAACTTAACTTGTGACTTGCTTGACCTGAGCAATGACTTGACTTGGCTAGCTTGATTGTCACCACAGTGACTTGAGACTTGATTGTGACTTGCAAATGTGTGACTTACTCCTACCTCTGCCATTTCTGCCAAAATCGCTGCTCCAAAGCAGGAATTAACATTTAACCGAAATTCCACTGGGCTTATTTACTGTTATTGGCTACAAGCAGAGAAAAAAGTAAGGTTTTAATCCCCCTCCCCCACCCCCCACTATCACCGCCACCTCCCTCCATCCCCTCTCCCTCCCTTCGACAAACCAAATCGATTGGCCGCGCTCTGTTTGTTTCCTGTTGATTCCTGTCTGTTGATAAAGAAGAAGAGACGCCCGGCGGTGGGGTCTCACCGCTCAATCAAAATCAGGTTAGCCCTCCTCCAGGAGCTCGGCGTGACCTCCCCCTCGCGAGACGCACTAGCGGCGGGCGGCGGCGGCGGCGGCTGCCTGACTGCCTGCCTGCCGCGTAAAGAGATTTGTCAGGAGGCGGCCGTAACGCAGTCACTCAGCAAGCTGTTTCCACGTGGAGGGTGACAAGCTCGGCAAATCGCTGTATTCCATTACCTCCAGCCAGTTTGTAATAGTAAGAAAAAAAAGAAGACAGAGTGGAGGGGGATAAATAGTAATGTCAGGGTGGAGGAGAGTGCACGTTCATGTGTGTGTGTGTAAGGAGGAGACCATAAATCATAAAAGTAATTATGCAGCGTGATTAATCCTGATGTCCCTCCCTCAGTGGCTCCTGTCTCATTAGGAGACACAGACAGAGACGGAGCAGATAATCATCTTTTATTTTGAAAGAATTGGACGTGTGGTCGATAATATGAAACTACACCTTTTTTTTTTCCTTTTGCAACCCTGAGCAGACAGTAGTCCCCCCCGCCATCGCACGGCGCTCCGGGTGGTGTGGGGGAAGTTGGGGGTGCGGACGATGCATTTGGGCCGCGCTCCATTTGTTTACGCTTAATTAAGCAATTGGGTGATCAGTGAACCCCTGCGCCTCCGTTTCACCATCACACGGGGAGGGATACCACGTCTCCCTCCCCCGCAGGAGGGGGGACCACCGGGTGGCGAGAGAGGCCCCCTCCCTTTTTTATCTTTTCTTCTTCTTTTTTTTAAGCAGATGCGGCCAATAGAGGCGGCTGCAGGAATGATGGGCAATTATTAGCATAAGTTAATCACGAGCTGCCGGCCGCAGTGGGAGGAGGGACGGCTTCACAAGTTTCCACTGGTGCGGTGGAGATGGAGGGTGGGCGGAGGGCGGGTGGAGGAGGGGTGGAGAGGGTGATTGGTGGGTGGAGGGTGGGTGTGGCTGAGCTTGGGGCCGGGTGAGTTGAGGAAAAATATAAACATGGACAAAAAAGGTGCCAAAATCCATCAAAAGACGGCAAAGATGCATAAGATAAGTGCAGCCTCGGTTGTGTGTGTGTGTGTGTGTGTGTGTGTGTGTGTGTGTGTGTGTGTGTCGTCTCAACAAACCCTGCATTTATTTACAGCCTCGGCATGCCGTCGCCATGGTAACAGACGGAGAAATTAGATCCTGCGCCGCAGTCGTGTGATAAGGTGGGAATAAGTGAACGGCGGTGAATAATAATAACAGTAATGATAAACAATGTGTGTGTATATTAAACAGGGCCCAGCCCACGCACAAACACACACTCCTCCAGATGTACGAGCGCCGTGGAAACTGAATGCAAAGCAGGTTGGGTGATGGCGAGGAGTGATTCTGCTCGAGGTCGGGGAGATAAACGGCGACTGCTTGGGCACAAACAGGGACAAATTTGCAGTTGGATTCATGCAGGACGGGGAGTCAGCATGAAAAAATAAAAAACCTTCCAACAGGCGGAGGACCACTCCTCTGCAAGAAAACACCAGAAAAAAAATAGTCTTACTTTGTGGGGGGCCGGCTCTCTGTGGCTCCGCCCCCAGGTCCACCAGCTGCCAGAAGCTCCGCCCCCGGTCACCGTCACCGTGGTTGAGGCGCAGGCGCAGGCGGACGCCTTTGCGGAGGACGCCGGACAGCCAGGCCACGCTGGGAGGCGGCGGCACCAGCTCCAGGTAGGGGTCAGGGGTCAGCTCCCGCCCACCTCGCAGCCTCATGCCAGCAGGTGGCGGCGAACATCACACTGGAGGGACTGGGGTAGGGGGGCGTGAGGGAGGGTGGCAGGGAAACACGTGTCAGAATCACGGATGTATTATAGGAAATGGTGCAAGCACTCTGCTAGCAATCTGATTTTCTAGTGGCCACCTGTGGTATTGCAAGAAAGAAAACAAATGGGGCCTAAAAGGTGTTGTTCCCATAGACAGCAATACAAAAATAGATCTATCTATCTATCTTAAGAAAAGAAAGTCCTAGGAACACAATTTATTCCAAGAATGGCATCATGGAGTCCTACGTGCTGTGTCTAGGCTTGTTCTGATTGGTTGATGCGTTCTGATGCAAGTGACACTGCAGCGCATCATTCTCCATGGGCCCCACGACGTAGCTTCGTGCACCAGGGTTAGACAAAGAAGGAGAAGAAGAAGAAAAAGGAGAAGAAGAAAAAAAAGGAGAAGAAGAAGAAGAAGAAGAAGAAGAAGAAGAAGAAGAAGAAGAAGAAGAAGAAGAAGAAGAAAAAGAAGAAGAAGTTGTAACGGCTTTGGCCAATCACAGCTCTGCTTCTCCTGTTAATGAGCTTTTGATAAAGTGTTCCAGTATTCCATTTGTCAATGTTAATCGCAAGAAATTAATTTTAGGCCTTTCAATACTCAGATAAAAAGGGAAAGGAAGGAGAGGGAGAGGAAAGACACAGAGAGAGTGTGTGTGTGTGTGTGTGTGTGTGTGTGTGTGTTGGAGGTGGCCGGGGGGGCTGCCGAGCGAAGGGGAAAAAGACAGAGGAAGGGGCGGCTGTGTAATTACCAGTGTGTGTTTAGAGGTCAGAGG
Source organism: Thamnaconus septentrionalis (assembly GCA_009823395.1). Lineage (NCBI taxonomy): Eukaryota > Metazoa > Chordata > Actinopteri > Tetraodontiformes > Monacanthidae > Thamnaconus > Thamnaconus septentrionalis. The sequence continues at coordinate 4,959,206 of CM020519.1, read as the reverse complement.
GATAAAACAGCGGTTAATTGGAGGATATGGCTCCGCTAATGACAACAGTACTGCAGACAATACATCTATTGTGGCGCGAAGCTAATGCAGTTTGGCCGACGGGGGGGCGGCTGGATTAACAGAGTCACTTCATAAGCCCTCCGTCTCCCGTGTGCCGGACAGAACAATAAAAAGGGAAAGAGAGAGAGAGAGAGCGATAGACGGAAGCTGCGGGATATTATCCCGCCATTAGCCTCTTTGCAAATGAATATTTTTCTGTTTTGTGATGAGACGCTAATCCTGGGCTAATCACCGGCCGCCAAGCGAGCGCTCTCGCCCCCAGAAGCCTTGTCTTCCACCCCTGCGTTTCAGGACGATTCGTCCTTTTCAGGGCCCTGATTCTCCCCCAGGTGAGACCGTAGCAGCGGATACAAGAGAGTTTTTTCATCGTAAAAAAAAATTAAATAAACATATTTATCATGTAAAAGCCCCGTGACCCTGAATTGGAATAAGCGGGTATAGAAGATATATATCATGTAAAAGGAAAAAAGAATTCAGTACGTGAAATAGGAAGGCACGATGAGCGGCTGTGTGAGACTTCAATTACCAAGTGCCTGATAATCACAGCCCTCACAGTTGTGTTAATAGAAACATGCTCATCAGTTGGCTCTGGTTTAAAATGAGATGAATAGGCCTCTTGGAAATACATTCCTATCAGCTTTTTTTCTTTTGCCACATTTCTTGGTCATATATTTGATGTCTTCAGTATCTACAGTGTAGAAAGTAGTAAAGATAAAGAAGAAACAGGTGTATCCAAACCTTTGACTGGAAGTGTATGTAAGCAAACAGCTAATTTATGCTGTAAATGATGTATTCACTTTGTTGCAACTGCAGGCCGGTGTGCTGTCAATCACAGCGGCAAAATGTTATTATTTAAATTTTGATTTGGGAACAATAGTAACAAATTCTCTCGGGTTGGTTTTGCAGACATGCATGTTGATGGCGGCAGGGCAATTCATGATGTGAAGGTGTTTTTCCAGAGCACACACAAACACAAAATAAAATGAAAAGACATATTTGGGTAATTAAATCAAAGAGGAAAATAAAGGCGATCAACATGCAAAGACAAACTCTGCTTTCATTCAAACTGCCTTCAACCACAAAATAAAAATTCTCTGAGACATCAAACAGCCAATCTAAGAAAACTTGAAAGACACACATGTAGCAGGATGGAGATTTTTTTTTTTTTTTTTTTTTTTTTAAGAGTAGGATTTGATGAAACAGAGTGCAATCCAGCTGTCACACGCAGTGAGATAAAAAAAAATCTGGGAAATACTTGTGTTTTGGGGTCTTTTCTCTTTTAAAATTCCAGCGAGAGCTTAGCAGTGTCCCCTGTGTGACAGTGTAATCCTAACCTTAACCTTCACCTCACTTGCACTTGTTTTACTATCTTTCCCTTGAACAGTCAAGGAGTATTTTTTTCCCCCGTTCACCTCAACTAGCAAGAAAAGACCAGTCAAGCAAGAAACTGTGAATTCTTAATTTGTCAGGATGAAACAGTGATGACCTACTTTGGGTTTCGGAGAAATGTCAAGAAGAAACAGATCAGTGGAATAATTCATTTTTCAAAAACAACGATGTGTTTTAGTGAGGAACAACTGACTTGTTTTGTTTGGTTTTTTTTGCTACAATAATGTTCTTATCTGTTTTTACCATAACTCCTTTGATTTTAATTTTTCATATTTTGTATTCAAAGTGCAACCATTTCCCAAAGTTTCTGTAAAGTTTTGCGAAATTTGACTAAATTGCTTCTAAAACAGATGATGACACCTGCATATTAAACAATAGGCAGAGGCTGTGGGTTGTTTGTAAGGAAATGTTTGTGTGTGCTTAAAAAAAATTCTGTTTCAAAGGGAGTTGAGTAAACAGCCTGTAATCAACAATCCAAAGGACACATATATTATGCCTAATCATCAAGCAAATTATCCTTAAAAAAAACAAACCCACTACAGTCGCCACTGCACCGGGTTTTAAAGACTTTCAAGGATCCAGCAAATAATTCGTTTATTATTAGAATCATCACCTTGCACTCCGGCTTCTCTTTAACTCCTTCATTTTTACCTGTCTTCAAAGGACGGCGGCGCCGAGAGAACATCCCCATCCCCGGCAGGCTACGGACGTCTGGCCGGCGTACAGAGCCGCTGAGGCCGGGAGAACCGCCGGAGAACCGCCGGAGAACCGCCCTCCCTTCCCCGGGCCTGGATCCGTCCGTGCGCCGCCCTCTGCTGCAGCTGCAGCGGCTCGGCGGACCGACGCCGAGTTGACGGTCAGTGAACGCAGCACCGCGGTCCCTTCCTCGATCTTCTCGACGCCGAGCTCGATTCTCCTTCGAACGGGGAGAGTTGGCGACCAAATGGGTGACAGAAAGGGGGTGAAAAATGAGTGTTGTCAGACGTTCAGCGTGCAGCTGACCTACCTGCATGGACCGCGGAGAGGAAGAGGAAGCTCGGAGGAGTGATGCACGCACGCAGGAGGTTCAGCCCGCGTTCTTTTCATGACGTAATTTCGTGTTAAAGTTCTTTTTAAAAAGCTAAAAAAAAGCCCAAAAATAATGCAGGTGAGTTCGAAGTAGTTGAGCGAGCTGCAGGATCCGGGATGTTAATTGCGCCAATTTTATACATTTTCTTTTGGCGCGTTCCTACTGCAGGTTGAGGTGGCAGGTTTGGGGAGTGTAGTCAAGACCGCAGCAACCGAGACCAAGACATTATCAAGACTAGAGAATAACGAGATCGACACCAGACCAAAACATTTGGGGTTCGAGACTTAATAGACTTTAAGACTTTATATATCAAAGAAAAATAACAGGAAAAAAATGAATGACCATCTTTTTAAAATTTAAGTTTGCTTCTAAATCGAACATCTCTCTTCAGTAGTTAATAATTTTCTTTAACATTTTGTGTTTTTGCCAACTATTCTGAATAATTTTCCAAAAAACCAAAAACAAATTTGTTTATAAAATTAAAAAATAAATGAACTTGGAAAAAGGAGATGTGTCACTCTGGGTGCCACAAGCAGCGTAAAACGGCAGCAGCTGGATTCCTTTCCGTTCCTATCTGTCATTGCAGCGTTGGCTGAGTCTTGACTGGTCTGGATCAAAAACCCAGAGTCCGTCCAGTCCGAGTCCGAGACCCTTAAGAAAGTGGTCTTGTAGACCAAGATCAATCTCGACTACTACAACACTAGGCTGAAATTTCAGCCAAACTTTCTTTCTTCCAATTTTCAAAGTGTCTTTGAGAGAATGGTTACTTCTTAGTAACTAAAACCATTAAAAGGAGCAAAAGCGTAAAATTCTTCTCTCCGTTTTCAATACTCAATGCACATCTGTTGTAGGTACATGTACATAACATGTGGGACAATTAAACAGGAGACTCTTGTACTTAAAAGTTTTTTTTTTTTATTTGAAATGATTTTTAAATACAAATAATATATTTTTTTTCATTTACAATGACAGTTCCTTTGTAAACAAAAGTGGCAGATAATTGTTGGGTAGTTTGTCCGAACTGAGGCGGCCTGCTGGCCTCTGTACACACTGGGCCGAACCGAGCTGGGCCAGGCCAGGCCTGTCGGGGGAGGGGCTGGGGGAGTGGGAGGGGTAGGAGGGATAGTGTGGTCGTCTAACCTCGCTGCTGCTGCTGTTTAGTTTCTTTGTATTTTCTACGTCCGCACACAGCGTGAAATCACTGATGCTACATTCTATTGCAGAGCTATAAAATGCTCAGGGCACAGGATGACCTGCCGGCGTCCAGGCGCGTCTCTAAAAGTCACACAGTCGCTTGGTGAAAAAGACAGAGTCAGCGTGGGCTGGCGAGCAGGCGAGCGTGGCGTGAGGGGCGGAGACAGCGGACTCATTCATGCAGCAGACACTGAGCTGCTGCTGCTGCTGCTGCTGCTGCTGCTGCGTGTTCAAGGATGGTCGAAAAGCAAACTGCAGGCAAAAGCTGCAAATTCCTCTTTTTTTTTGGCTGCACTCGAGTCTCGCATGTGTAAAAGAAAAAGTGACCGAACTGAGAGACTGTGTCGTGAAACCCATCCATCCATCTTCTATACCCGCTTATTCCAATTCAGGGTCACGGGGGTCTGCTGGAGCCTATGCCCAGCAGGGTACACCCTGGACAAGTCGCCAGTTCATCGCAGGGCCACATAGAAACAAACAACCATTCACACTCACATTCACACCTACGGACAATTTAGAATGTTCAATTGACCTCACATGCATGTTTTTGGAGTGTGGGAGGAAGCCGGAGAACCCGGAGAGAACCCACGCAGACACGGGGAGAACATGCAAACTCCACACTGAGAAGGTCCCAGGCCCAGGCCCCGGAATCGAACCCACGGCCTTCTTGCTGTGAGGCGGCAGCGCTAACCACTGCGCCACCGTGTCGCCTGTCGTGAAACCAAATGGGCAAAAAAAACAAAACATTTTGAAAGTCGGCAGTCGGACAGAGACAGGATTTTTCGGTCCGTCGATGGCAGTTTGTGTTTAAAAATGTGAAGCCGCTCTGCTTTTCAAGACTCGAAGTGGAAGCCCAGGAATAGCTCGTCGTCTTTTACAGTCACCTTGAAGTTCATCTCCGGACCTTTCACGCTTCCTTCATCAGATGCACTGCCCTATCCTCATTCAGTGTTTATTATTATTATTATTATTAATAATAATAATAATAATAATAATAATAATAATAATAATAATGATAATAAGAAGAAGAACAATGAAGTTCCAATGAGACGCTCTGCAACGGCAGTACAGGTGATATGTATTCCCAAGCTGTGGCGTGAGGTCACCGTGAAAGAAAGCAATTCATCTAAAAAGAAACAAAAAAAAGAAAAAAAAAGAAAAGAAAATATGGACAGTTCATTTTAGTTGAAAACGCTCTAGCAAGAACTATTGGTGCATAGCACCCAAGAACTTGTATGCTGTGGTATATTTATATCGTCATCATAAGGCCTTCTGGACAATGAGTTATACACTGGAATGTGCTACAATTAAAAAACTAAAAGGGAAAAAAAAAAGGGATGAAGAGTAAGAAATTCTCCGAAAAAAACCCGAGTTAGATACTGGATCTATAAATAGATATAGATAAGATGTGTAATCAGTATGTTAGCCCCTTTTTTAAAATAAAAAAAGACTGAAAACTCCCAACTGTTATGTAAAACATTACAAGAAAATACTGAATGGTTTGTGCCCCCCCCCCCCAAATCGAGTTCACTTCGAGATCCTTCCAACAACTCGTCAGAATCTGGAAAAAACACAAGATTGATGCGGGAAAGTTAACAGGGGGGTTGACCCAACTGCAAAAAAACTCCAAACTCCCAAAAAAAAGAAAAGAAAAGAGTGAGTACACACAAGTGGAGGGAGGGGGGTGTTTCACAGAGAAAAAAAGAAAAAACCAGGAGCGAGGACGGGACGTGCCGTGATTTTCCGCCGCAGGAGGCCGAGTGTTCTCCTTTATGTTTGCAAATGGCATTTTAGCGTTGCGAATCCGCCCCCCCCCCCTGCTGCCCCGTTCCTCCCCCCATCCAGGAAAACCAAAGGAAAAAAAACAAAACTGTTGACGTATGATAGGTCCTCAAGTCCAGTGTGTCAATCTCTCATTCCTGTACACACACACACACACACACACACACACACACACACACACACACACACACACACACACACACACACACACACACACTTCTGCCAGTGGAAAGCAAAGCAACGACTCTCTGTAGAAAAGAGGAAATGAGGGGGGGTCACAGTTCATATCATTCATTGTAAAGATAAAACGAAAAGGGCAGGAAGAGTGGGAAGGGGAGGGGCTCTGTGAGTAGAAACTGTCCCAGTGTGAGTTTGTGTGTGTGAGTTTGTGTGTGTGTGTGCGAGGCTCCTGTGGCTCCTTGCTTGAGTTTCTTGAGTGTTGAGGAGGGAGGGGCAGGTGGGGGGCGGGCAGGTCTGTCCTGGTCGATGGCGGTGGGAGGCTGAGCGTGAGTGTACACGTGTGTGTGTGTGTGTGTGTGTGTGTGTGTGTGTGTGTGTGTGTGTGTGAGGGTCTGGTGTGCACGCCGCCACATTCAGTCGTTGTCCTCGTCGTCGTCCTCGCTCTCCTCGATGCCGTCGCTGTCCTCCTGCTCCTCGTCCTCCTCCTCCGTGTCGGGGATGTCCCACTGCGGGTGGTTGTCCACCATGGCCTTGGCCTCGTGCACCTCCAGCTGCAGGGGGCGCACGGGAGACAGTTTAGCGAGTGTGTTCTGCATGTCTCCGCACTAAAGAAAGATTTATTTTTGCGTGTTTTTTTTTTTTTTTTTGGAAGCGCGGCTCACAATTTGTACAAAAATGTCATGTTGGGTGTGAAATGTTTGGAGATTTGAGGAAAAAACAGCGACATCAAGTGGTTAAATTTTAGACTGCAGCATCTTTCAATGTCCCTCCCCCTCCGTAACTTGCCAGTGAGCTATGCTCATATGCCGAATTTTTTTTACTTCCGCATTAATGGGCAGTAGAGCATGTGCAGTAGCGTCACTTCCCATCATGCCACCATAACTCACATGATCTATTTGGCCAATCAGAACCATTCTGGCGAACGTCACTTACAGATACGTCAGGACGCAGCCAATCAGAACGAGCTGAGACACAGCATTTACGACATCGTCACGCTGGGAATAAACTCTTTTCTGGTGATTTTCTGGCCTTGATAAGTTTTTTTAAACGACTAAGCCATAACTGGAAACAGCCAGCGAACACCGTCCAAGGCAAGGCGGTTAAATTAAAAACACGTGTGGGAGAAGAAGGTGGGAGAATGAAATTATCACTGTTGGGAGGTGCAAAGAGGCAGCGCACAATGCGGGAAGCCACTCGCTGAGATTAAGAAGACGATATTAAGTGCAGCTAAAGTGAGAACTCTCTGGAATCTCACAGGAATTCCTTAAAAGTTCCACGCAGCGGAGCAGCACAACCCTGTGGCGGAACGATGATGTTACTGAGGGAGTCGTGAGAGCGAGCAATGTGGTGTTTATGATGTTGTATTCAAGTTTGACCTCTGACACACAGTAGCTGCTTTGCATGACCCCTAGAATTGTGCAAAACCTAAATATCACAATAAAAAAATAGTAATGGAAACGCCTGAATTTCGACAAACCTCAGTTTTTCAGACCATTCAATGGAAACACCTGCAAATCGTAATTTTACTTCACCAAAATTTTAGAAATATTATTAATATTAATATTTATTTTGTGAAAAACTGTAATGGAAAGGCAGCTGCTGATTGAACCCGTGTAGAAGGCGGGGTGAACGTGGCAAAAATGTCCATCACCTTCAGTGGTTTGATCTGGTCGAGTCCCATGAAGGAGTCGGAGCGGAGGATGACAGAATATTGGTAGTTGCCCGTTTTGGAAGGAGCTGGAAACTTCAACTCGACCTGCAAAATAAATGATAGTAATAACGATAATTGTCATGATTATTATTATAGAACCACAACATGGAGAAATTTCCCCCTGCAAAACGTTTAAAAATTCCAAAAAGGAAGCAAAAGTGGTCAAGGACAGACATCATAATTACAGGTTAAAAAAATATGTTGTTGGTTGTGTGTGTGTGTGTGTGTGTGGGGGGGGGGGGTTGCAAAATGACATGTCGCACAATAACAGGGGGTCCGTCTGTAAATATTTGCCCAACGATCCCTCGGGCTGCGATTAGCGGGTTGTGAAATTACATAAAGGGCAAACAATCTGTTTACGAGCAACGGCGAGGCTAATTATTATTCGTTTAACGTGGGCGGCGAACGGGGCGTGAACAGCCAAACAGCCGACGGGGGCGGCCCGAGTGACGGACTAATTAACTGTTGGCGGCGGAAGCCGACCTGTTTTCTCACCTGCCAGTCTGAGCAAATTACCTCACCGTCGACACCTAGTGGCGGCGCCGACGGAAAGGTGCGAGCGGTGCAGGTTAAACACGATCGCACGCCTCTGAGCGTATAATGACATGTCTGCAAGAAAGTGGGGGTGGGGAGGTGTGTGTGTGTGTGTGTGTGTGTGTGGTTGGGTGGGGTGGGGGTTGCCTAGCAACAGGAAACAAGAAATGTGAGCGCACTTGCGGCGTTTTAACTTCTTTCTTTCTTTGTGCTGTGCACAGACGGAAGTTCAAACGGGCCTTTTCGCAGCATTCACGCATTTGAATTTGAACGTTTGACGCTTGAAGTGAGTTTGTGCACGACTGAAATCCCACCCGGAATTCCGCGTGTGGGATTTTCCTCCTGCTTTTAATGCCAGCTAAATATGAAGACCTCGAAGGCCTCACCTCCTCCGTGTCCTTTAGCGTGCACACGTGGTAGGGCATGGAGACCAGGGTCTGGTCCCGGCGGTCGGCGATGTAGAGCCACCACCACTCCTGCTTCTCCTCGGGGAAGTAGAGGCTGTAGGCCGCGTGCGTCACCTTCGACTTGGTCTCCAGCAGCGCCCGCTCCCTCCGCTGGATGCTCTGCTGCAGCGCCTCCCACTCCTGCCGGGGGGGAGGGAGGGGACACGGTTGGACGCAGGTTCAGGCCGAGTTCGGATAGACTAGATACACTAGCAGCAAAAAAAGTTTGGACACACCTGTTTCTTCTTCATCTTTACTACTTTCTACACTGTGGATACAAAGCTTGGCTGCAAAAGCATTCCGTCACTACTAAAGCACTTCAGTAAAAACATCACGCGAGGATTTGACTGTTTGAAAACTGAAGCAGACCACGACAACATCAGAACCCTGCGACTCCTGAAGAGTTTTAGTCTCCCACCCCCGGCGCTGCGACTCTCTGACCTCCTCGTCGTCGCCGTCCATCTCGTCCAACTCGGTGTCGCTCTGCTTGTCGCTGTCCTCGTCCCTCTCGCTCGGCGAGTCCTTGTTGGCTTCGCCCTCGTCCGACTCGCTGCCCTTGTCCGACACGTCGTCCTCGTCCTCCTTCGCCGGCGCTGTCGCAGCGGCTGCGGCCTCCTGCGAGATCGACAGGGGTCGCAGGTCGAGTTAGTGGCGGATGAGAAAGGACGACACCGGCGGCACACACGCTCAGACAGACAGACAGACGGATGGACGGAGGCGACGGCGGATACGCACCCCTCCGGCCACGTTGCCGTTGGCCTGCTTGGCCTTGACGGGCGCCGGCGTGGCTTTTTTCTTGGTCAGCTTTTTCTTCTTGGATTTGGCTGTTTTCTTCGCCCCTTTACTCTTATTCTGCCACACTTTGGTTTTGGCTTTGTTGTCTCCTGCCTTCACGAGCAGAACACACACACACCAGTTTAGAGTCGACTCCGCTTTTTGCAGAAACGAGACTGAGCATCCAGAGTGGGCGTGGCCTTACTGCTTCCTCTGCTGGGGCAGTTTCTTCTGGGAGGCAAGACGCCTCCTGCTCTTTTTCAAACATCCCCTGCACACACACACACACACACACACACACACGGATGATTCACAGCCGTAAGTGAATGAATTTCCGTCGATCGGCAGCACCCTCTAGTGGCCGGCGCGGCAAGTCAAAACGTTGGACTTGAACTGGTGATTTTCTGGTGGCAAAACACTTAAAACGCTCGTCGGCACAGGAGCGGCTCTTACCGCCATCCGTTTTCTTGTTAACGTGACCGTTACTGTGACGATGGAGCCCGCTGTGATGTTGTTGCTGTCTTCATCGTCGAGCACTGTAGCGACGGGGTAGGAGAGAGAGAGAAACGGCCTTTTGATTTCACACTCAACAAGAGAAAACAAGCTGAGCAAATCCTCATCCAAGTCCGAGGAAGGACAACTGTAACATTTAAGCACCGGCCCGAAAAGGGGACAAAAAAAGACGTTTGAAAATGTCATCTTCAGCAAAACTCAGATCGACTTAAACAGACCGTTGCTTCCAAACACTTGTAAAGCGAGTCTCAGAACCCACCCTGCAGTTTGGTGTCCATGGTGATGTGGGGGAAGCTGCCCAGCACGGCAATGACCTCGTCGTACTTCTCCTCGCCCAAGACGCGCAGCATGCTGCGCCTGTCCGAGTCCTTCAGGCTCACCAGGTCCTGCAGCGTCCGAACTTTGTACTGGGAAAGGAGGAAGAGGAGGAGGAGGAGGAGGAGGAGAGGAGGACAAACGCTTACAGCCCACACGCGTCTCATCCAAGACATTCTCCAACGACGACGACCCGAGGCGGACTCAGAGGTTACCTTCTTGGAGTTGCAGTAGCGGAGGTGCTCCTCCTTAAAGTGAGGCAGCTGCAGCAGCGGCGACTTGGCCTCCTGCAGGCCCTGCACGATCATCTGCGTCAGCTTCATGCAGTTCTCGATGGTGATCAGCCGCGGGGCGTGAAAACCTGCCACGTGTGCGAGAAGACGGCAGACGGGTGTTAAGAGCCAGGAGAGAGCGAGAAGGAGAAGGGGGGGGCCGGGCCGCTGCGGCCGGGCTCACCTCCTCGGCTGTTGGCCATCAGGATGAGCTGGCAGCCCACGTTGATCATCTCCTGCAGAAGAGCCGGACTCTTCCTCACCACAAACCTCTGATCTGGAACGCAAAGACAAGAGACGTGTTCTCCTGTTATGGGACGGTTTGGTTTGAAAAGAGACGTTGCAGTTTCTCACTGAAGGCATCAAAACTACGTATGGACACACATGGAATTATGGAGGAAACAATTAAAGTGTAAAATAACTCAAAGACGTTTTATATTTAAAGTCTTCAAAATATTTAGAGTTACTGAATGTATTTTTCTTTGCTGCATAATTACATATATCTTGCTCATATATTTGATGTCTTCAGTATCTATCTGCAGTGTAGAAAAAGAAAGGTGTGTCCAAAGTTTTGACTGGTAGTGTGTGTTAAATGCAGGACATTTCCTTTACTTTTAGACTAAAGGGGAACCTATTCTCCAGATTCTGAAACAAAAAAAAACTTCTGTGGTTTTGACAATAAAAGTCCGGCCTCAGTGTTCTTGCTGCCAACACGCAGATGAAGAAAAGCCTTCCCCTCCAGTCACGTTACTGCAGACAAGCTCTTCTGCCCGCTAAACACTGCGGAGGGTCAGACAATGAATGATTGGTCTCCTCGAACCTTCTACGATCTCCTCCGACACTTCCATGCGTGCCAGGTGGGCGAGCACCAGCACCCTGGCCTTCAGGCTGTAGGGGTAGCAGAACGGCGCCTCCTTCTTCTTGACGTTGATGTTCCCAAGCTCCCGGATCAGCTGCAACAGGCAGTGGGAGGAGAGCGTGTTCAGGACACTGATTGGCCGGTTTATCCACACCGCCCCTAACCACCCCACCCCACCGCTCCGTGACTCGACATTACAACTGGCTGTTACCTGTGGCACTTCAACGTTGTCCGTCGGCCGTATGGTGGCTTCTTTGTTGTTGCGGGGGTCGAACTCTAGGGACGCCGTGAGAATCATGGTCAACCCTGGAACGAGAGAGACGGGGGCGGGGGGGAGTATGTGTTTATTATACCGGATTGGCTGTTTGGGCCAAAGCCATGTTGGTTAATTGTGTAACTACTGTACTGTCAACTGGCAGTAAAGATTTACTCATCCTGCTGTTTAGTAACTGAAAGCAAAGCTGATTCCAACTCAGTGTCAAGTGAAGAGGATGTTTTGATCCAAACATATTTAATCAATGACGCCATGGTCAAACTGCAGTGACCTAATTACGGTCACTTCTACTGTGTAAGCAGACTCTTATCACATTTAGCACTTGCTTTTATGATGTTATGACCGCTTCAACTTTAAACTCATACCCTGCTGCTATCTCAGCCAGGCTTCCCCTGGAAAAGAGATCTTTGTATCTCAGTGGGACCCACCTGGTTAAATAAAGGTTAAATTAACAAAAAAAAAAAAAATCAAAATGTAGTATTTAACAAATTTGAACTCACGTTTCATGTTCATGTTGGGCGTCTTGTACAAGAAATGCATGAAGAGCTGCGTGGTGTTGATGAGGATCTGGTCTCCGCTGTATCGGATGGAGCGATACCACCACGTTCCCTATGACACCACAGGGAAGGGAGGAAAAAATGTTAAAAGTGTTCAATGAAGCTGGGGACAAAAATGTAATAACTCAGTAAGTACGCAGGTTTATGGTGATCTGTGTAACCCATGGATGGAGGCTGGAGACTTACAACAACCACAGGCAGGATGACCATAAAGGCTAATCCATAGACCAGCAGCACCTGAAGAGAACGGGAGAAACTTTTTAGAACTCAAACACACTTCAAAGTGAAGTTTCCACAGAAAACACCGGCAGACAAGGAGGATTTTTTTTTTTATTGATTACAGCTCAACTGATGTGATCTTGAAATATCTACCAGCATTGAGTTCTTCTGGTCCACAATCCAGGCAGGCAGGGCAATGCCAAAACTGGTTGCTGCAGAAGAGAAGAGAAATGAAGAGTGCTACCTCACTTGCACACTTTGCACAATACGAATTACATCACACTGTTCTTTATTCTTTTTTTTTGCTATTTCTACTTTTATTTGGAGGGGTCGGTCATGAAAAGATATTTCTTCCTGCGCGGCCATCACACTCCTGAAAGTGTTTTCACATCTCCTCTGAGAGACGCCGCCGCTGATTCATCCTGAACCGGTTCTAACACGTTCGCAGCCTCCACTCACCTCCTGGACCGTCTGGGTTGCCGTACATCTCCCAGTTCTGCCGTGACTGTTCGTTGGTCAGACTGTGAAACACAACGAGAATTCGGATGACGCAAGTGACCCCAGATTTATTCATTTATTTCAGGGTTACTTATTAAAAGGTAAAGTCCGGCTTGAAAAAGGCACGTACGCGGCGTAGGCTTTGGCGATTCTCATGAACGTTGCCTCGTCTCCGCCTTTGTCGGGGTGAAACTTGAGCGACAGGACGCGGTATTGCTTCTTTATTTCTGACAGCGAGGCGCCCTGGAAAACAAAACAGACACCTTTAGCTTGAGAGCCGGGTTTTGAGAGGCCAGTAAAAAGAGAATCAAATCTCAAAGGAGTCCTGCACGATCAGATTTTGTCTTGACAAAATTAAAGGTTCAATATCTTGCAGATAAAAAAAACTAAACTGTCTTTGTGGAACATGGGAGCACTGAAAGAGGACAGAGGGATTTCATCTTGTGTGTGTGTCTGTGTGTGAGTGAGTGTGAGTGAGTGTGAGTGTGTTTATTACCGGGTCCAAGTTGAGCACTTCGTATGGATTATACTCCTGGTACTCTCTGTCCAGTTTGGACACCTTGTATGCAAGCAGCAGGAAGACAAGCCAGCCAAATAACAAGGCTGCTTTCCTAAAAACAGCAAGAGAGAAGCAGCTTTCAAAGCAAATATCACACACAGATACCAGGAATACTGGTATAACTGGTGTACCGTCCAGAATCTTGTTCAAACAATTAGCAATGCAAAGTATGAGTTTGACAATGGACAAAAGGAAGCGGAGCCACCCTGAACTGCAGCATTCCAGCAGGAGAGCAGGACAGGTCCTGACTGTTTGGCCCGTATGGACAGAAGTTAAAGTGGTTGCCATGACGATGGCACAAAAAAAAACTGGCCCGCTCTGCAGCATCTGTTGCCATGACAACCGCTAGTCCGTGTGTGTTGTCTGAGCGGCTCAAGCAGCAAGGGGAGGGGGAAGGAAAAAACAAAAAGAAATGCCGGAGTTCTTATAATAAACGGCATCATTTTGATGCGGCTTTGAAGGGGAAACAAATACGGCGGCTTCAAGAGACGAGCCGAGGCGATTATTTTTGCTCGTCCCGTTTTATAAATATGCATGTCTGGTTTTTTGGGGCTTCAGTCATAAATGCAACTGGGCAAATAAAGAATTTATCATCAGAGAGTTAAAACGGGATCTGGGTCTAGTTGGAGACAAGGAGGGGAAGCACAAAGGAAAAAATACAGCAGGCAGGGTTGGACCAATGCAGGGAGAAATGCAAAGATAGAGGTGTTGAACAACCCTTAAAGCTAATATTTTTCCATGACGCACACATGTAGGTAAACACTGAGAGGCAAAAAAAGGCTTGTTACAGTGTGTTTACACCGTCAGAGCGAGTAAGCAAGAGAGGTTTACACGTAGGGGGAAGGAAAAAGCTCCAAAGAGGCACAAACACATGTAGGAGGCCATGGCTCTGAGTGCAATACATGTGTGTGTTTTCTCTGCCTCATCTTCACGCAACGGTGACGCCACCGCTGCCCATCTGGACGCGCACAGACATGCACGCATGCACTCGAGTAGTGGACCAACAAGCTCTTTCTCAATGCAAACAGCCGGCAAAGGTCGCGGCCAAAACAACAGCAAAGGACGCGACATTTAGCAACGGACCAGAAGGGGGCGATCCTCCAGAGTTCCTCTGACTAACAGGATGAGCATGTGTTGCTAAATATATATTTATATAAATATAAAAGGATTTAAACCAAAGCTGCATTCATGCACTTATATGGTTCAAACTGTTGAGTCATATTAGTCGTCAAAAACCTGATAACTGTGCTTTAATTGAGGAAAATCTCCTAAGGTTGCAGTCTAAGCAGCTGGTCAAGAATTTTACATTTTTATTTAGTTTTTGAGTCGGGTTTCCTTTAATGTTCAGATTGTAATTGTCATGAAAACGCAGGCACTCACTTTAGTGTTGGAACTGCGCTCTGCTGCGACTTCATCAGCCTGAGTCGGTACCACACACACCTGCCATGGACCCTCCGCAGGTTCTTCAGGCGCAGTTGCTCTGGGGGGGCGGGGGCGGGGGGGGAGATAGAACAGAAGGCCATCAGTGGCATGTTAGTGCAACTCGTACCGGTTTGGAATAGATCATGAACAAGACAAGAGTTGGGGTCAGATCATTCCGACACGTCATTGGAATGACATCAACAATGATTTGACTCCAGTTAGCAACGTTGAGCAGTCTCGACAGATTATCTGAACAGTAATCTATCAACCCTTTGGCTGGTTAACCCGCAGTTTGCACTCCCTAGTTACATAAGCACTCCTAGATATGCATATAGCCGTTGTTGACAAACAGATAAGGTGTGCATATAAGGGTGAAGGTTGGAGGAAGCCAGTCAAGGCATGCAGGTAAACTTCTGAGTGGTGGAGACGGCCCCCCGAAAAACCCCGCTGGAATCATGTTTCCTCACTGAGGTTGCACAGCCGCATCCTTTCCCTTAGTCAACACAAGCTTATTAAACATAGAACTGCTGTAGCAAATCAAGGTGCATGACCTGGAGCCGCTTGACGAGCAGCGGCAGACACTTGAACGCTACCCTATGGCAACGTCTGTTCCCTTCCCTTCCCGTGGACCTTTTGTGACGACACGCCTAGCTGCAATCACGGTGGGACGTGACCACAACGCCACACCAGCAACTGGTAGAATTTCCGTGGGCAAAGATATTCGACTGCGATACAGTCTCTGGGGTGACTTAGCTTACTTTAAGGTGCGCTAGCAGTGAGCCAGACATTTGGGCCTTACCAGCATTCTGATCCCGCGGCCAGAGGTAATATGTGGCTGGGATCACAATTAATCCGACGAAGGACGTGAGGAAGTAGAAAAACGTGTTGCCGCTGTCGTCATACTGGAACTGTTGCCCGGCCATTTCGCAGCGGGGTCGCCGTTCTTCTCCGCCACGACTCTTCCCCCTTCAAGCCAAATCTGTTCGACTTGACAGACCGTTAGCTAGCCAGCTAGCATCCAGTCAAAAGCGGCTCTAAACGCAACAACGGTGTACGTGGTCTACGCCTGCGCAATGACACATTTCTTCTTCTGCGGCACGTTCGGCACTTTCGGTGGCACTCCAACGACGTCCAGTGGCGGAAAGCGAGGGTGTAATTATGAGATAAGGATCGCGAAATCACGAGAAAAAAGTTTTTGTATCCAGTAACATCCCGTGTTGATTCAACTGCTCCTGCAGAAAGAGAGCGACACCCACCGACACCGAGAATGCAGTAACAGCGATAGCACCATCATTTCCCACTGATTAGAAAGGATTTACAGACGTTATCTATTTCTTTATTTTATCTCATAGCTACGAGATATTTACTCATAATTACGAGATCCTGATCTCATAATTACGAAATAAGGTGCCTACATTTTTTTTTATCCAGTGAATGCAATGCGACCTATGAATTATAACTGTTGTGGTTTCAATTATTTTTTTTCCTCGTTTTGTGTCTTTCCTGTGGCTTTAATGATGATCCAGTTAAGTTAATACTGTTTACCGTGTTTCTTTATATGGTTTGAATGTACAAGTACTTGTTGTATTACGGTTATTTTGCTCGTAAACTTGAACAGATGGCAAATATTGGTCGTTTTTTTTTTAACATATATATTTTTATTTTTGCAACACACCGATCCATTTATACGTGCACCATTATGTCATTCAGTGGCTTGCGTTTCAAATCAGGCACAGTGGCGTCAGCAGCAGGATAGCCGACGGGGAGTAACATCAGGAGCTTCTCATTGGCTGGACGTTTGAGGAGAAGCCTGAGTTGAGGGCCGCAGTTTAGGGCGTCGATGTGACCGTGACGAGGCCCACGTTCTGCAATAAATAAGGACAGTGAGGAATTTAAAGAGACGATAGCAATGTGCTTAAGACCCAACTGAGGCCAAGTAAGATATTTAAGGAGGAGTCTTTACCTGTAGGGCAGCCAACATGATCCCGCAAGATAGCGAGACACTGATTTCGTTATAGTAATGTGTCTTTTTCTTGCCATTGGGTAGAATTCCATGGGTCTGTTTGAAGATCAGGATCAGGTATGGAGCAACATCCAAGTATTCCTTTACCCAGTTTGTCCTGCGCAAATGAAATCACACGCAAAACAAGTCTTTTGAACTCATGCATACAGCACAACTCAAGCTATGGCGAAAGTGGATATGCTTACTTTAGTCTGGCCAAGTCATTGACCCACTTGTCACCCATCCTCTGACGGTAGTTGACCTCCTCCTCTTCTTCTACTATCAGCCTGATCTGGTGCTTCACCACGGCGTCTGACACCACGACAAAGGTCCAGGGTTCAGTGTGTGCTCCACTTGGGGCCGTCCCTGTATGGAAAAACAAAGTCGTGCAAGTTAGATGTTTGTAATCTGGACACAGGCAGGTGAGCAGAGGCTTTTTTAGTTTTTTGTCTGTTTGAAGTGCTTGCCTGCAGTGCGAATGACATTATCGATGACCTCTCTCGGCACCGGCTCTGGGCTGATGGACCTGACAGTCCTGCGTTGGTTCAGCAGAGTGTAAAATTCCTTGGATCTCTCCAGCATGGTCTCCTCAGGGTAGCGAGCCGCCGAGTATTGCACGTGTGGGAGATCTTCCTCGTCAGCGATGTCCGCATTATCATCATCGTCGTCATCTCAATGGGGAACAAAACAACAAAGACATTTCCGTTATAAACAGATTATATCTAATTACAAATACTATAATTTTATAGTTTTATTGTCACTTCTTAAGGTCATGGGTTCTATTCCGGGTCTGGGACCTTTCTGTGTGGAGTTTGCATGTTCTCCCTGTGTCTGCGTGGGTTCTCACCGGCTTCTTCCCACAGTCCAAAAAACATGCATGTGAGGTCAATTGAACACTCTAAATTGTCCGTAGGTGTGCATGTGAGTGTGAATGGTTGTTTGTCTCTATGTGGCCCTGCGATGAACTGGCCACTTGTCCAGGGTGTCACCCTGCCTTCGCCCTGTGACAGCTGGGAGAGGCTGCAGCAGACCCCAGTGTCCCTGAGCTAGGGAATAAGCGGGTATGGAAGATGGATGGATAATTGTATAGTTTTATTGTCACTTCTTATCTATATGGTACCTTGCGGGCTGATATCTTGAAAAAAGTTCAAGATAAGTTTTATTGCCCTGCAAGACCTAAGATGATAACTTCCTTTTTTTTTTTTTTTTTTACGGTGGAGGATTGTTTCTTTTTTCAAGTCACACACCCACAAAGGCTTACTGGCGAGTGCTCTTGTAAGACGTTTAATAAAAATGAGAATAATGAACCTGTGGTCTTGTTAGGTGCGTTTCCTGGTTTGTTAAAATACAGTAGTCTCTTCACTTTGATCTTAAAAAAAAAAAAAAAAAAAAAAAAGAATTCATTGACTTAACAGCAAGCGCGGGGTGGGCAAAACAAGAGAATAAAACTTTGGATTTTTTCCTTCTTTACCTCTTCCTTTCATAGAGCCCTCCGTGTCGTCCTGGAGGTCCTGGTCCACCCACGGCCGCTGCTCCACTGTGGTCGACGCTCCACTTTTTCCCTGGGAGGTGTTTTTGGTCTCCCGTGATTTCACCAGCATGAGCCCCACGACCAGGCAGAGGACCGCGGCCAGGACGGGCGTGAGGACCGAGAGAAGAGCCATCACCTGCCGCTGGAAGAGGGAGAAGAGGACCTTCACACAGGCGCAACGTGCACCCACCCTGCGTTATGAAACACCCTCAGCGAGTTCCCGTGGTGCGTCACAACTTTCTGTTTTTATCGACTTAGTCCTCGTGTTTGTTTGAACTTTGTAGTTATTTTTCTTTCTGTCTAGTCCAGTCTAAAAAAAAAAAAATAAGGTCATGCTTCCTGTTTTAGGAGGAAATGTTAATTATTTACACTACTAAGTAGTTTTTTTCTCAGCTTGACCGACAGGTAGCGCCATTGTCTTTCTAAACAAACTCTTTGGACTCACCTTCAAGCTAAAATGCAAACACGACGAGAGTTAACGTTATATTTGTTGCGATATTACATTTGAAAATCGACATAATAGGGAACTGCGCACAGTTTGTAAAACCGACATTTTTGCGCAAGGTGAAGGGCACTTGACAGAGTCAGTCACCTGCTTTACTCTCTCAAGTGCACAGACAAGCACCATTGATAGAATTTTGGCTGCTGGCACGCTGTAAAAAATGTCGAGGGCAATAATGAGACGTCTATCTTTCATGCATCGCAAGCTTTGCACTGCTCATTGCCTTGCCAGGTACATTTAAAGGTCTGGCCTCACATTCCGTTCAATTTCAGATGTTTATTTTAGAAACCAGTTTATTTAGCCCTCTGTTTACAGCCTCCCACCAAGACACTGACTCGAAACTTTCAGCTATACATTGATGCTTTGTTGTGTTTCGATGGAGACAAAGAGGCGACGTGGCCTCAGATTTTGGAACTAATATCCAGCATGGGGTATTTTCGCAAGTCTGGGAGAGCTACAGGTGAGTTGTCGATGCCCTTTCTGACATCACACGGGGCTTGCTTACAGAACAACTGTAAGCAATTTCTTTAGCAACTGAGAACTCGAAAGAAGTAAAGAATCGAGTGAGAAGTGAAAGGCTTGAAACACCTATAATGATTACAGAAGTGAATTGTGCATGACCTTATTGTCCAACTACTCCAAGCATTAATTTTGTTCATTTTCACTTTTTATTTCCAGTGAAAGACAAATAACGTTTGTTTTTTGTTTTTTACTTCTATCTATCTATCTATCTATCTATCTATCTATCTATCTATCTATATATCTATCTATATATCTATCTATATATCTATCTACAGTATGCAAATTTAGAGGCAATCTCCTTGAAACGCTCAGTGTCTGACAACCTGGACACTCACTTCTTGCAGTGTGCGCTCCGCCCCCCTCCGGCGGCGTCTTGCGCTGCGCTTTAAATAGCAGCTGTTTAAAAGGTCCTCACTACTCCTGCCGTGCGCCGCGCACACCGTCTAGTCATCCTCCGGACCGCAGCCTTCCTCGCTCCCTTCGCGGCTCCGGCTCATTCACGAGTATTTACCCAAAGCGATTGATTAAAAAGGGGAAGAAACAAACAAGCGAGGTCCCCCCCGCACATCCCGCAATGTCGGCCGCCAGCACCGAGACGAGCGCCCCGCTGCCCACCGCTGGCAGCCGCGTGTTCTTCCAGCCCCCCAGCGGCGTGGGCTGCGTGGGCTCGGGCCCCATCACCGCCGCCGACGACCCGGTGCAGAAGAAACAGGGCAAGGTGACAGTCAAGTACGACAGGAAGGAGCTGCGGAAGAGGCTCGTGCTGGAGGAGTGGATCATCGAGCAGCTCAGCGAGTTGTACGACTGCGAGGTGAGTGGAGCGCGCGCACCTGTCAGCCCCCCCCAGACAAGATGCTCCCTCGAAAGGACAGAATGAAGCGGGGAGAAATTTGTCTTTTTTTTCGGGTCACACCCTCCTCTTCCTTCCCTCGACATCCTTCCCTCAGCATCATCTGCAGCTCAACCCCTAGATGCTCTTGGTCCTGGTTGGAATTGTGAATTGCGGACCTTCAGACGGTTTATTCCGGACAGCCTCCCCTCTGGAAAGTCATTGCCCGTGTCTCTTTGTCCGCTGCAACACGAACCAACGCTGCCAACTGCAGCAGCAGATATAATGACCACCAAAATAAGAGTTTTCTGGTTGTTCGCGTCTTTGCGACGGATTGCTTTGTGCACATGGCTAAAAAACACAATTCAGTGACTCCAACTACCACCGTTAAAAGGCAGAAGTTGGGATAACAAGATAGAGGGGGAAGGCAGACAGGCACGTACGCACACTAGAGAGAGGGGGGAGGGAGGGAGAGAGGGAGGTGCATCCGAGGAAAGTGGAAGAGGTACGAGGCGGCGAGGAAAAGCGCACCGATGCGCCTTTTACGCACAACCCTGTCGTCCAGTCGTGCCATCTTTTTGCTTTTGACACGTCACCACGATACGTTGCTGCATCTTGAAATGCATATTTACCCGGGTTTTGTTTCCTGCAATCGGCATATTTATTAGTAATTGTTTCTTGGGGGCAGCGAACACTCCTGGCGTTTCCTACATCCTCGACTCTGTCATCTGAATCTGACTGCACAGATGCGCTTTCTGTGTTGACGAGTTGAATTCTTTAACATTTAAAAAAAAAAAGACACGAGCTTGGGTAGCGTGCTCGACGTGCATGTGCATATGTGTTTAGTGCAGAGCGGCGGTTGGGGGATGGGGGGTGGGCTGGGGGCTGGGGGAGTGACTGGAGAAACGGGGAAAGAAGGGCAGTGGGTTAAGGATGCGCCGATGCCGTGACTCTGCTCGGCAGCCAATCACCTTCCCGCTGGCTCTGACCCCCTTCTTGGCAACAGAGGGTCTTCTGCACATATGCGCAGGCGTGCAGTGTGTCTGTCTGTCACCTCACACTCGGCGAGCCACTCAGATATCGGGAGGAGTATGCGGCGTGAGCGTGCGTGTGTGCGTGCGTGTGCATATTTCAGTCAGCCTGATGTTACGTGGCCCGACTGATTTATTTAAATGTGATGAAAAATGTAGATGCATGCTGCACACCTACATGCGTGTGCGGCTCAGACTGCACATAGATGTGCATCATCGTGTGCACATGCATCTGCGGAGAGGAAACACCTGCAGCAGTCACAGCAGGGGGACACGGGGGAAGGCAGATGTCAACATCACAACATTATTGTGTGATCGATTGTCACTCAGCTGGCGTTCGTGCACCAGATTGTGAAATCTGACAGGCTAATCGACCGCCCGCATGCGTCCCGGCCTCTGATGACGCTCTTTTGTTTTTCATTGCTTTTGTCATGTTTGCCAGCCTGTTCTGATCATGTCAACATTAAAAATAAAAAGTAAAAATAACACCGACCCACATCTGCCCTGTTCGTCCAGCAGTGGCTTTGGCCGTAGCAGTGTTTGTCCTGGTGTGCGGCGGCGGCGACAGTGGCGGTGGTGGTGGTGGTGATGTTCTGCCAGGTGACCGTAAGCAGGAAGTCACACTCCTCCGACGCCTCCCAACACCTCGTTGTCCTGGAGCTGGCTTGCTGGCGCAGGTGTTTGTGTTTGGTGTTGACTGTGTGCTACAGAGCGGAGAGCCGCGGCCCGTCATGTGGCTCGAAGGTCGGCTTTGTTTGTGTTGCAGTTTGTGTGTCTAATTTTAGTTTTTAGAGGGCCCGACTGCCGTCTGTCAGATGTTAACGTTAGAAATTTGCGAGAAAAGTGGCTTTATTTCGGCTGCTGGTCGCTTTATTTGGTACGCCTTGCACTACAAGCCGATGAGCTGAAATCTGAAGAACAAATCATACAAAAAACTCCCTTCATGCATCTCACTGTATGAGTCCTCTGTCTCCCTCCACCCTCCCATCAGCCCCTATCCTTCAGGGTGACAGGATTACAGAGTCTGGATTCTATCAGAGATAGATCCCGTCGCTGCCACCTCCTCCCCTGGGACCCCTCTGGCCTCTCTCCGTTCTCCGTTCAAAGGACAGAGAGGAGTAGCGGAAGGGCAGAACTGGCGGAGCGTTGCGGTGTAATAACAGCAGCGGTGGCCTCGGCTTCTGGATCCGAGACTCTCTTCATGTCCTTGACATTTTCTGCGTCGCACCGCACAGAGGCCGTTCCTACAGTGTCTTATGGTGAAGTTAGATTATCTGTGCATACATTGGATTGTCATCCTCATATTTCTTGATCACCGACATTAATGTGATCCCTTTATCATTATGTTTTCCTCATACTTTCACCATTTACAAAAAAAGATGATTTGATTCTTAAAATAGAAAATAATAGCGATAGGCTGTAGCGACAGACTGACGCTGAGCTCAATGATTGAAAAGACAGAACGTGTCCATTTGAAAGAGGAATAAAAAAACTGAAAAAAAAATATCAATGAGCGCTGTTGAGGAAAACAAGAAGGTCCTTGGTGTGTTTGTGTGTGCGTGTGTGTAAAACACAGCTGCCGACAGTGACGGACAAGCAAATCTGCCGCGCGCTCGGCCAGCAATGTTCTGCAGTTTCAGCCGCGAGCTGTCAGGGCGGCTGAACACTGCAGAGACATGCAATAGAGCCATGTGTGCATTAGTGTCATGCCTTTTTCTGTCTGGCTCCTCTTTGACAGATTTGGAGTGGCCACTTTGTTTTCCTTTTTTTTTTTTCAATGAATGGATGAGCAGAAGACGAGGGGTGGGAGGGTGCTCTCACGCGCACTCTCACGTGTTCATGTGCGCAAGCACAACGCGTGCACGGAGCAAACAGAGCAGGGCCAAATCAGAAGTGGCGGCGGAGCGTCGATGGAAATACCGACTGGCCCGTCTGCAGCTCCGTCTCGCAGGGTAATCGCGGCAATATGGACTGTGTGTGTGTGTGTGTGTGTGTGTGTGTGTGTGTGTGTGTGTGTGTGTGTGTGGGTTTTGTGTAGGAGGCTTGTCTCAAGGCTACGTGTGTCTGTTGCTCGACCTTTCTCTCTCTCAGCTTTTGATATTCATGACTTGCCTCCACAAACACCACCTCTTTTTTTCTCCACCTCGCGAGCTCCTGGTTTTTTCCCGTCAACAAGCGCCTCCGACATTTTGACTTTTCCAACAACGGAATCCTATTAAGCTGCTAATTTAGCAAAAAACGACTGTCTGACATCAATCAGCAGCGACTTAATTAACAGATTTGATTGGATGAACGCTGCATTGTTTCTTTATGGGGGAAAGAAAAACAGCCTGAGATTAATCGAACTTGAAGGAGGTCATTAATAGAGAAATGAATCGAGGGGCTGTAAAATAAAAATAGAAGGCTAATTCCTGGCTTTTTTTATTCCCTCAAAAAAAAATCAGCTTTATCCATTAAGATGCATTTCAAACGATCCCACTAACGCTTTAATTCCAGGGTGCAGCAGAGAAGCACGTCGCCTCTCTTCTCGCTCGGTCCCCGCCGTCATTGCCTCCTTTGGCGGTGTCCTTCCTTTGACCTTGTCAGTTAACTAGGTCTCGCACGCGTGCACACACACACGCACGCACCCAGACACACACACACACACACACACGCTGGAAGAACGGAAAGGCCCGGTATCATGTGAAGCTCAGAGAGCGGCGGAGTAAACAGTGATACCCAAACCCAGTCATTAGCGGCGCTCAATAGGCTTAAGAATAGCTTGTCAGTGATAAACACACACACACACACACACACACTCACACAGAGATATTGACCCACAAAAAGGCTGCAGCATTGTGTTACCATTAAAGGTTAAACGGGACTCTTTGTGCAGGTGTCCTCGAGGTTTTTTTTACCGAGCTTCCTGTTTATTAGCACCTTCGGATTTGCTAATGTCAACCTCCGCCGGGGTGATTGACGGCACTCGGCAGCAATCAATTGAAGGCGTCTCACTCAGGAGAATGGGAAATGACCTCATTATGTGGACATCAGCCGTCAGCTGCCGTGCGTCCAGGTTTTTTCGGTTGTTTTTTTTCTCTGACGAGGCGTCAGCGGCGAGCAGCTGAAGCAGACGTGCTCCGAGTTCGGGCCGCGTTCCAATTAGTGACGGGAGCCGCTCGATGCAATCGTTTGTTCCGGCGAGTGACCCTGATGCAATTATGGATCAGGTGGAACGTGGCCGCCGTCCGCCGCCGCTGTCAGCTCCCTGGGAAGCATCCTGGTCAACTCTCGGCCCCTTTAAAGGACAAAAATAGAGAGTAGAGAGGGTGGACCAGCCCGGCCAGGGATGGATTTCACTCCCCTGCGTCTGCTGACACGTCCGCCGGCCGAACAAATCGGCGGTGGGTGTCGACAGGAAGGCCTGTGAGGGGACGGATCGCCACCAGCTGTTGGTGGAAGAAAAAAAAAAATCAAACGTCCGTTTGTTTGTTTGTTTGCCCCCCTCGGTTGTCACGCTCGCACCCTCCTCCGTCTCGTCTCAGCTGCTGACCTGGCCGCCCCTCCCCCTCGTCCCCCCCACCCTTCCTCCTTCTCCTCTGTAGCTGCGTTTCCATTACCCCTAGAAAACCTAAATATCGCAATAAAAAACTGGTCATGGAAACGGCTAAACCTCTCAAATATGGCTAAAAGATTTTGACGCTCTCAATATTGAGGTACATCGCAAAAGTGTCATGGAAACACGTTTTTCGCATTAAACATCACCGGACAGGGTCACATGACCATTTCATGACTGCTTCACACCATTCAATGGAAACACCTGCAAATCGCAATTGTACTTTGTTGAAATTTTAGAAATATCGCTTTTATTTTGCCTGTCATACTTGTCATGGAAACGCAGCTTGTGATGCTTCTCTCCAGGTTTTTCTCCACCAGTTGTTTTTGTGTCTAACCACTAAATCGCAGACGCAAGACAGACAGAGAGAAAAAAAAGCATAAATAACAGCTACATTGTATGTATGATTACACTCAAAAACAAGAAAAACAACAAACACACGTCTGACCGTGAAGCCCTGGAGTCGTCCTGCTGTTCTCCGCTCTTCATCACGGCGCCTCCCCACCATGTTTTCACCGTGTAGGATGTGTTTATGGGCTTAGCAGCAATAATGTAGCACTGCTGCGGTGTAATTAGGCGGCAGAGTGTTTCGCCTTCCCACCGTCGCGGAGAGAACAGAAATAATGAAAAGCTGGCGGCGAGAACTCATCGACAGAAACAGCAGGTTCAGATCACAATCTCCCTCTTTTTTGACAAATTTATTCAAACAACTCTTCAGCCTCGATTCAAAGATCGTCGACAGGCTGAGACCCGGAAACCAAAATAAGGGGAAAAAAGGCAGATATGTTTGATTTTTCTTTGCACAGAAACACTGACGGGTCTTGTCTTCTTTCCCCGACACCATCCAGTTAATGACTGGTTTCATTGTGGGCTGACTTTGTAAACTGACGGCACACACAGACTGACTCATTGTCTGTCTGTCTGTCTGTCTGTCTGTCTGTCTGTGTGTTTGTATGTTTCCCTCCGCCGTGGAGACGTGAACCCTTGCCAGAGTTTGCACGTGCCCGCAAGGAGGAGGAGGAGGAGGAGGAGGAGGAGATCCAGAGAGGAAGGAGACGAGGAGCCAGACTCTGCTCGTGGTGTTTTCCACAATTCCTCTCAATTTGAATAAATCCCTTCATCTGATTGGCTGACAGCTTGACCCTGATGGTATTGACTGTTTTTCAGCCCCAGTTTTTGCCTGGGGCTCCACACTGGACCTTTGCACTTTGCGTCAATACATGAGCCCAGAGGGGGAACCGCAGCCACTGGATAAACACAATGTGTCTTTACTGCTGATATTTGCTCGTCTTTCACTAATAAGTGACCCTGAAGCGGTGCACATGCAGTGCACCGCTGCATGAGCTGCAGTTCCTGTTCTGGAGCTTCTTCTCTTGCTGGCCAAGTCATGTAACCTCATTTTTTTTTTCCTCGCAGGAAGTCAGTCTGAGTCTATCACTACGTCTTCTTTAGGCCCCCGATAATGACGAAGCAAGCGTCCACATGAGGAAAATGGAATGAATTATTAATGCGTCGCAATTAGCTGCCAAAAATTAGCACATGCGGTTATTACGCTGGTTATTTCTGACTGGAGCCCCCCTCACCCCCCCGTCTCTCCTCCTCCTCCTCCTCTCTTGCGGGTTTACTCCTCTTTCTTCCTGCTGCTCCACCTCTTATTGGGATACGTCCTCCACAGTACAGCTGAATCAGCGTGGGAACGGCTGCCTTTTTGCTGCGGCAGCCGACTGTAACCGCGTCGTCCGCGCTGCGTTGTTTCAGCAGATTGCATCATTTCAGCGAAGGGGGGTGGGGGGCTCCTGAAGGTGGACAGAGGAGAAAGTGGGGGGCAGCTTTGGTTCTGCTAACCCTTTTCCCTCCACTTGTACTTCTCTGACTTTGCTCTCAGGCTCACCTTGGTCATCATCCTCCTCCTCTTCCTCCTCCTCCTCTTTCTTGCTAGACTTCCTCTTCCTCACCATGACGCCGCTCTCGGGAGACCGAGCCGTCCCACCTTGAGCTCCCTCTCGCTTTGATGCCATGCAGAGAGACGGGGACAGCTGAGCCAGGAGGTTTATACTGCGTTGCACAATCCTCCTCCTCCTCCTCTTCTCTGCCTCATCATCGCAGTGACCCACTTATCAGAAGGGGGGGGTAGATCCCTCATTTCCATACGTACTATATCCCCCTGGCCTTTATTATCTGCTCCTCCTCATTTATTTATGCTTGCCCTGAACCTCCCTAGCATATTCTGCCTTTTTAATCCATTTTCCTCAACTGCTGGCTGCTAATTTCCTTTATTTTTGGCATGATATCGTTGCATTAATGGCCACACGTTATGAAAAATTCATGCTGGCAGCGAACAGCGATGCGCGCCTGTCAGTGAACTACCCATAACTGAGAAAAAAAAGTCTGTTTTTTCGTGCTAAAGCTTGGTTTTCACAAAGCTGGCGATTTTGGAAGCGCGTTCCAGAGTTGGAAAGTTTGAAAACGTCGCCCAGTTCCGGTTTTGTGTTAAAGCTGAAACACAAAAGCCGCCTTTCACTCCAGGAAAGACACTTTGCTCTCCTTGTCATCTCGGAACATAAACTTCCTGTTTCATCGCTGCGTCTTTCCTCCGCTGCACTACAGATGCGCAGATCGACAACAAACGCTGCCTGTGTGCGTCTCGGATAAACAGAGAAAGTCGCTCCTGCTTGTTTGCACTGAACACACATAGTAAATTCTACACAGATGCTGTTTGTGGGCCGTTTTTTCTCTTTAAGAGAAATCTGCAGCCAAACTGTTGGCAAGCCTTCGCTCCGGCCTGTTTAACTGTCTGCGTAAATTCACCTACAAGTGTGTTGGCAGTTTGTCGCCTTTGTCACCAGTTTATACTGAATACTCCTTCCACAGGAGCGACTCAGACACGTCTGGATTTGAAAGGAATTTTTCAGTTTCAAATTGTTGAGCCAGTTTGAGTCGTCACGTCCGCTATTTGTATTTTTTTTTTGCGGTTGTTCTGCAAATTTAGGCAAACAAGGTCCGATTGTTGAGCTTGTGTTGTGGCGCAGACTGTGTCTAATGAGCGTCGGCCCTGTTAGAGGCAAAGTGCATTCACGCGTTTCTTTGTGCCTCAATTTTGAGCGGCGATGCTGTTTTTCCTCCTTTAGTGGACGTTTTCAGCAAGATTCCTCTGAAAACAGCTTCCTCCAACTTCGCAGGTTTATTTCTATTTGTGCTGATTTTGTGCTAGAGGTCATTCTCTGTTTGAAAAGTTCTTGAGAAAATGAGAAAAATATAGCAGGAATAAGAAACGGTACAAGGTTTTAAACGCTTAAAAGCAAAGTATAGAGCTTTGAAGGTCGAGGCATTGAGTTTCTGTAGATTGCACCAGTCTGGACTGGCCAGTCTCTCTCTTCTCTGCAGCTTCGTTACTCCGTTATCCTTCTCTTGTTGGCAGGATGAAAAGTTTTCCCCAGCGGTGGCGGGTGTGACCTGAACTATTTTAGGCTCTCCAGCATTTGCCGCTGGCTGAGTGTGAGAGAAGTGGGTGCGATTTCCATTCTTCGTGTTACTCACACACACACACACACACACGTCCACACCCAGGGACTTGCTCAACAGCTCCACTGGGGCTCGGTGGTGTGCAGTCCTCTGAGGAAAAGACTGATGGCCGCGGAAATTGGTCGACGGCGTGTGAAAAGATTTTCACGTCCGGCACGATTTGCCTTCAGTCGGGCTTCACGCAACTCGAAAATGACTGCGGCGGTCACATCCAATCAGAGTGACAGAGGTTGGCACGGCATGCCTGCCTGCCGACAAGTTGGATAAAATTCCCTCTCTGTCACACAAGCAGATTATATGGCTGCAGCTGTGGATTATGTTTGTAATCGATTAATCTCACGATTAATTTCTTTGATTCCATGAAGCGATTATTTTAATGGGAGAAATGACATTTAAAAAATATCCATCCAGTCCTCATGCGCCTCACAATAAGTGTCGGCGGAACCAATGTTTAGCGGCAGCTGAATTAACAAAACATTTGAGTCTATTGATTGTTTCAGATGTCAAACAAGTAGGTAGATGGATAGATGATACATAGATAGAATTGTTTACTCTCTCTCGCAGGCAGAAGTAGGTCATTGTGTTGATTTGACTCCACTTCAACAGGGCAGCCGCTGTTGTGTCGTTGTGTTTTTGTTTTTCCTTCATCTTCCTCAGCTGTTGTTTTTGTTGCTGCAATCTCTGCGAGTTAAAACAACAGCAACAAAAATTCCGCTCGTCGCTCTTAGGTACAAACAAGTTAACCTTTCCCAAGTTAGTATAGGAGTGTCGACCTTGAGTCATTTGTACTTGAAATACGAGTTTGGGCTCTAAATAGGCGTTGCATCAGCCCTTAAGGCTCGGCTCCATTTAACTTTCCATTTTTCCCCTTGACTGTTAGTTACTCTGGTGTAACTTATGCATGGCTTAAAAAAAATACAATTCTCAAAAATCCCCCTCAAAAAATTGTGATAAGTGGTGTTTGTTTGATAAAAATAGACAAGAGATTTAGCCTGATTATGTAACCAAGCCCTGTCGATTTTGGAACCTGTTTTCGACTGAAACCTGCTGCGCTAGCATCTTGATGGCTAACCGAGTTGCCTTGTTTGTGTTTGCACACCGACAGTCAGGCCCACAATCTGGTTGCAGGGCAGCGGGGGGAAAAAATGACAGTCTGCCGCGGCTGCCTTTCCATTCCATAACAAATTCTACAGTGCAACAAGGACGACAGAGCGTCAAATCCATTTTCATGTTGTCCCTTCGGACGGCTCGGCTCTACTGGAAGATGTGCGTGTGTGTGTGCGTGTGTGTGAGAGAGAGAGAGACAGAGATATGAAACCGATGCCTGTCTGCAGCACAGTAATCCCATCCTCCCGCCTTATTATTGTCTATCCACCATTTATCTCCCATCACCTCTGTCTGAACTCGTCCTCCATCCTAGACTTTGTCATTCGCTCATGACCTCCTCCTCCGGCTGCGCGCTGACAGATATACAGAACATGTTCAGCGCTCCCTTCCGGTCCGGATCCCTAACTAGAGCGGGAGTGACATCTTTTCACCGAGACAAGGCGGGGGAGGGTCGAAAAAAGGAGCCTTGCGTCTGCAGAGAGACTGAGGTGCTTAAGATGCTGTCGGTGTAAATGCCTCTTTGCGGCTCCGGAATAACGATGAGGTTGGGAAAAAAAAAGTTAACGCGTGGCAGCGTGCTCATTGGAGCGTTGCAGCAGACAAATACCTCTGACGGAGGACAGAGGAATCTACCTCACGCTGGCCCCCCCCCAAAACAGAGCTCAGCGTCCCGGGTCCAGCAGCACCACATTCACATTTGCTATCTCAACCCCTGTAGGTACGGTTACAAGACAGTTCCAGTCTGTGCACATCGACGCGCTCATGCAGAAATTAAATCCCAGTGCGGTCAGAAGCTCGGAGCGACTCATCTTTCCGTCCTCCTCTGTCTGAATATCAGTGTGCGCTGCAGGCGGATGCGTGCATGTCTCCTCCTGTGAGGTGCATAACTACAGTATTTATAATGAGTTCAGCTCATTGCATCCTTTTCATTTTGCATTGTGTAAATGAGCATCTTGAGTGATTTAGGTGTTTGTGATAATCAGAGCAATCAAAGTGGATGCATTTGTGAGGATTAGCACTTCTTTCTTTTTTTTTCTTTTTTTGGTTCTGGAACAGTGACGCTGTTAGCGAGCACTTCAGCCGATTGGTAAGAGATGAAAAGGCTACATCTGTAGGTTTTCTTTCTTCTTTTTCTTCGGCTCTTATTCCCCGAAGGGAGGCTTTGGAAGATGCAGCGTGATGAAGTCGGAGAGGAAAAAGGCTTCATCCTCGCAGCGTGCGTGAGCCTTGTGGTGAAATGAAATGAACCAGAGGAACACACAGGACCTTTGAAGTTAAGAGTGTTTGTGTGCTTGAAAAACAGCCTCCGACCGCGGGGAAAGTAAAGCGGTCGGGGCCTCTGGTTGGTGCAGCGGTGACATTTCCGCAATGGTGTTTGCTTTTAATAGGGCAAAGAAGACAGGAAGCGTCATAGCTGGAACGCATTTTGGGACACAAACTAGGATCAGCTACACAATATGAAACCAAGATAAAAATTCGCCTCGACTGACAGCAAAGGTGTCCGTTAGCAGCTCGCTAACCCAGACCGTCTTCTGCTTTTCAGGAGGAGGAGATGCCGGAGGTGGAGATAGACATCGACGACCTTCTGGAGGTCAACAGCGATGACGAGAGAGCCAGCAAACTGCAGGTAGGCCCCCGTGACCGACTGTGAGTGTGAGGTCGCCTTTTGTTCTGCCGCACGTCTAATTATAGTGAAAGGCCCCGTGTCTTCACACAGCGGCCCGATAAACAGCAGAGTGTGAGGAAGTGCAGGGAGCTGGTTTATTTTGGTGGACATGATGCCACAAACACGCTCCATTGAACGCTCCAAATGTGCTAGCAGGATGGATGTTAGTAGTCTAAGGTGATGAGGTTTATCTTGTTTGCCTCGGTTTGACTTCATTTGCTTGTTTTCAATGATGTCACATTCTGAAAAATGGGGACGGGAGGGAAACTACCATGTGAGAACTTCACATCCATTTTAACTCGGTCAGCTGACAAACTGCTTTTCTTCACGGTGTAATTGCTGTCTGGCTTAGCTGCGGTCTCCACAATTTCCATCACAATTTGAGCTTGTGTTCACTTTTGTTCACAAGACTTGTATTCAACTGCAAATAATTTCAACAAGACTACAAAGAGAGCCACAAAAACAGTTTTGTTAATGGTTATTCATTCAGTCAAATTAATGAAAATTCATTGTTTTCTGTGTTTTCTGTGTTTTTTTCCAGGAATCGTTAACAGATTGCTACAAACCAACAGAGGTATGTATGTTCATCGTACCAGTATCTAATATCAGTGACCACAGCCGTTTGTCTCTACACAGACGTTATTGATTCGCCGTTCCATTGCGATCTATAGAACCGATCTCACGTTAGAGGCGCTGTGTCCCACATTTTTCATATGTCTGGGTTAATTATCGTCTGGCAACAGTTTCAAAGTCAAGGCGGTAAACTAGTCGTCCTCATCCTGACCAGATTCCACGATAAATCTGACCTGAATACTTCAAAACTGGAATAGACCAGAAACTAAACAAATTAGGCCTGTTTGCTTCTTTAAAATTGAATTATGCTAAATTGATTTACTGTCGGAGTCTAACATATTTTGTCTCGATGTGAAAATGAAAGAGAAGAAGAAGGAGGAGAAGCGGGGTCATGTGTTTGGGTTTGGGTGAGGCGAGGTTTAGCTATTCGGGTGATTAAAGCTGCAACAGACCAATCAAGTTACGTTACACACGCACAGTGATCCCCGTTCAGCCTGCACCACCATCTGTCATAAGTGTGTGTGTGTGTGTGTGTGTGTGTTATGGGTTGGCCTTAAGGTCAGTCTGTTTGAACTACCACAAGGTCGCCGATGCCACCCAGAGAAGTGTCTGACCAGGTTGTCAACAGCTGATACACATGCACACACAAACACATTGTAATCCCCCCGGGAGGGAAGCGGCGCAGGCGTCAGCAGGGGATTAGCGTGGATGGGGGGGAAGGAAATGGGGAGAAAAGGTGAATGTGACACAGGAGGGGAAGGAGATAAAGAACAGTCAGACAGAAAGTAGAAGGATGAGAAGGAAGAAGTTTCTGTGAGGAGATGAGGAGGTGGGGTGCGTCAGAACTGGGTCAGAAACAGCGCTGCTTCTGGCACACAGGGGAAATTACGGCATATTCTAGAATATTCTCCCCCCCCACCAGTCATGTTTTTTTCTCAGTGCCAGTGTATCTGAATCTCATTTATGAACATAATTTGAGTCATTCTCAGCACTTCCATGCAGCATACATCAAGTCCAGCGGTGTCGCTTAATTCATGAGCCACCATAAAATTACTGTAAGCAATAAAAAGCTGATTAATTTTCTTAATTTCCCCACCCCCATTTTAATTACTCACGTGCTGTTTGGATCATGGCTCGTCCCTTTATTTTTATTGCCGAGGGCGGGATGAGGAAATAAAAATGTCAGTTGTATCTGCAGGCTACTGCTAGTTAGCGTAACTGCAGAAGCCACAGATATCATGATATCATGATACGCTTTACTTACTTTCTTTTTTCTTTTTTAAACAAAAGAATCACCACTAAGCTGTGTTGTAGAACAGGACTCTAAATCTGCAGGAAGAATTTCCGAGCTAACTGTATGCTAGCTGCATCCTTGCTTACTTCATAGCAGGAAAGCAACATATTTTTCCCACTAGATGTATTTTGTTAAACCAGGAGCATTCTTATACATGGTTCACTAATCTTTTAATAATAACCTTTGTCCATGCAACTTTTGTCACTGCTAATATGTGCAGCCATTTAACACTTTTGGTGTCTTTTTTCTAGGACTTTGTCCGGGAGCTGCTGGGCAGGATAAGAGGAATGAGGAAACTCAGCGCTCCGACTAAGAAGGGTCTATAATGACCGCAATCTCAAGCAATCCATCAGCCATCAGCCACATCGTCTCGGCTCATCCTTGTAACCCCATCAACATGAACCGTCGCAACCGAGAGCAAATTTATTCAAAACAGTAGCCATTCAGCGAACTGCACCGAGAGCTCCATGCATTACACAGCACTAGCCTTCCATTTCCCCCAAACACATACACGCACACATAGCACCACAAGGTTTTATTATGATATCTGACTGTTTTAAAGGTACTCTAGCCAAAATGGCTCCATAGCATAAAGCGTCGACAGCCGAATCTCACCAGAACTGCAACTGTGCTTTAACATTCGAGCAGTCGATTCACCGTTCAGAGCCATGTTACAAGCCAATGCTGTGATTCCCCCAAGAGTTGTGCACACAAAACAAAACATGTTCTGAGAAATGTTAAACACTGAGGCGGTGAAAAAATGTTTGTACTGCAGTTTGGAGTTGAATTAGCTGTAGCACTAGACGTGCTTTGTTATATGTTTGGTTTTTATTTTTTAAGCTGAGATGTTTCACTCTTACCTCTTTTAAAAAACAATGTACTGTATGTTGCCATCTACTGTTTGTGTGATTGAAATGTGCTCTTCTACAGTTTTTCTCGTCCTACTTTTAATGGTGGCCTCCCGATCGTTGCTCGGTTAGCGCTTGTCAAGGGAGCGGCGTCGTTTTTGTTTTGTTTTGGTTTTTTTTGTATTTTTAGGCACGAGGCCCAGCGGTTCCGTCTTCTGGTGATCAACTTTGGATGGCCAAAAGAATATTCACATTTTACACACTGTTCCAATCCATTTTTATAATCACAGCAAGGCATGATGGGCGCTGCGGTTCTCTTACGCGAGACCGCAACGCCTGTATGATTGGCAGCCTTTTCGCTTATCATGTGACACTGTGTCGTTCATTAACCTTCCCACCACCGGAACACATATCAGTTGGTCGTCTCGGTTCAAGCACAATGCCCGAACACTGGTTTATCTCACACCCCGGTCCACTTCCGTTCCCGCTAACTTGGCCTGTCCAATCGCAGTTGACGTTGCCTTCAAGGATATTCAGGATTCAGTTCGCCTCTTTCCTCAACACTGAACCTTAACCGCTGTTAGCGGAAAAAAACATCCTGAGGAGAACTTGAAGCTTCTGACGCTCTAAAAAAAATACCTGTCAGGTCCTGCTAGGGAAGGTGTGGCAAAAGCCGGGGGAAGTACTTTTGCAGTATTACATCTTCAACATCATGCAAACACGGCGAGATTAACGCGACACATTTGTCTCGATTGTCTGTTGGGCTTTGTTTGGGTAAAACCCCGTCAGGGCGGAGGCAATATTTTTTTAAATGTTCAGACTTTATCCAGGTTGCACAAAACCTTTCGATCTTTTAATCCCGGGTTTAAGGAAAAGCAAATTTAGTCATGCACTTGACTGCTGCCGTCGTTGTTGACCTTTCCGTG
Organism: Thamnaconus septentrionalis; assembly: GCA_009823395.1. Classification (NCBI taxonomy): domain Eukaryota; kingdom Metazoa; phylum Chordata; class Actinopteri; order Tetraodontiformes; family Monacanthidae; genus Thamnaconus; species Thamnaconus septentrionalis. The sequence continues at coordinate 4,924,631 of CM020519.1, read as the reverse complement.
CACCGTCACACTCGAAATCCCCAGCGCGCCCCGGTACAATCAAAGCTGGTGCAACGGGGTTGGGCCCCGGTTTCACTGACAAGCCTTCACGTGCAAACGGAGCAGTGTGATACAAAACCTTTCAGCTGCCAAAGAGCAAACAGGGCGACAATTGACTTTAACACGTGCAGAGCACCCGTCTTGCATGCTAACAACAGGAGAGAGAGAGAGAGAGAGAGAGAGAGAGAGAGAGAGAGAGAAAAAACACTGATAAAGAGAATATATATATAGGAAATAAATCTATAATCAAGCAAAAAATACGTTTTTGACTTAGCTGCCATGTCTGACTTTGTAGATTTTTTTTGTCGTCATAACAACGTGATAGTCACGTTGGAGAGAATCCAGGAACATTTCTTAAAATGGTGCTGTTTTTGATGTTTTTCCCAGGTTTAGGGTTGCATTGGATGCATTTTCACTGTGGATTCAAGGCCGGAGCAAATGTATCTGCACAAAAAAAGAAATAGTCTGTCCCAATCGATGAGATCAATACAGGATTATGTAGCGTCCTCCTTTGTGCGTCCTTCCCACAATCAGAACTGGGTGGACGTGAGCACCGTTAGGGCGTGTTGTAAAATTTCTTTTCTTGTTTTCGTCCGAGATTCTTGAATCTGGAAGGAAAAAGCAGAAGAGGTTTCTACTAGAAACAGCAGGAGGACTTGTGTCATAGGATTTTCTCTGTCAAGAAACAGTTCAGGGGCAATAGGTTGATGTTTTATAATTAATGTGGAGAGTGTTTTCGAAAGCGTGCGTACTAGGAAGCTTTACGTTTGCATGTATTTTTAAAAGCTGCATGTTTCAAAAAGGGGGACATTTGTTTTGGCCCAAATGTTTTAATTTCGTTAAATGAAACACTTTCCTTTTTTATACCTTGATTATTATTATTATTGCTATTATTAATAATTATGACTAAAATGTTCATCTTTTTTTAGCTGCAATTTTTTTCTCTATATCCACAATAAGCGTTCTTGTTTTTAAAATGTAATGTGGTGTGTGGTACGTTTTTTGCTGATAATAAAATGCAGAATTACTCTGTACCATTTAAAAACATCTGAGCTGAGTTTTTTTTTTTTTTTTTTTTCCTCTCTGTTTATCTGCATACTTTTTCTCACGTGGTTTTTACCAAAACATGGGGCCACTATCTTAGTTTCCAGTTTATTGACAAACAAAGGTGGCGAGCAAGTGCAAAATGTGAGATGCACATTGATCTTTTCCAGCGAAAATCACCCTGAAATCCTTCCCGGCGATGGTGCGGCAGCGAGCCGGGGCCGTTCTTCTTCGACCGCGTGCGCGCTCTCACGTGCCCACGCCTCCGCACAAGGGGGCATCATGTGCTCCATCTCACCGCGACTGCAGTTTAGTGGGACACTCCTGCACGCTGTCTGATTCCGCAAAGAGCTCACCCGGGTATGAATTATTGCTCAGTGCGTGCATGAGTAGCTCTTCTCTGCAGCTTGTCTGGGTCCCCATATGGACTGGCCTACTGTCCTACTGTACACTGTTGCTAGGTAGAAATGTGCACCCACCCACCCCTCCCCACCCACCTTCTCCCCCTCCTCCTCCTCTCCCCCCTCGATCTTGCAGATTTCATACCGCTGTTTGATGGCTCGCTGTAAGCAGAGCGGAGGAAGCGGCACAACCGGATGAGCTGCGAGGAGGAGGAGCCGAGCCAATAGGGCGCAAATCAAAGCCGATGTTTTTCTTGCTTCTTGAGGGGAGTCGTGGAAGAATGTGGGCCAGTTTGCAGAGGCGGCAGACAGGGAGACGGACGCACGCACACACACACACACACAAGCACTGGACATGAAAGTCCTCTGATGATTCACTGACACAAATTCCCAAACAGCCGTGTAGATTTCACTGCAGGATGCTGTACTGTACACACACACACACACACACACACACACACACACACACACACACGCACACACACACACACTGCTGCTGATGCTGCTGCTGCTGCTTCAGAGGCAGCCGTGCATTTTCCGCCAGGCTGTGTGTGCCTTTAAATTCTGTGACCCACTTTTCACAGCTGTGGCTGGCTGGCTGGCTGGCTGGCTGGCTGGCTGGCTGGCTGGCTGGCTGGCTGGCAGGAGCGCTCGTGCACGCTGCCTTGAATAATTGGGACTGCAAGGTGAATGTGAGGAGAATAGCTAAAGACGGGCACACCACCCACCACCACCACCACCACCCGCCTGCCTGCCTGCCTGCCTGCCTGTCCAGCCTGCCAGCCTGCCAGCCAACACGCAGCCTTCAGTCAGCTGGCTGGGCACCAACACATCTCACACCAGCGCTGTCCTCGAGTCACGCTGCTGCTGCTGCTGCTGCTGCTGCTGCGGGTGGAAATGAAAGATGACGTGAACACAAACGGCTGTTGCTACTGTCGCTGTTGTCGTGGTGCATAGGGCAGATGGCAAAGTGCACAATTTTGGCGGTGCATTGGGCCTTTCAGAGGAACCTCAGCGAGGGACCTTGCCTGGTTTTCACGCTTGAAGCCGCCTTTGACTGCCCGGGCATCCGCATATTTGCAATAAATCACAAGCTCTTGATGCGAACGAGCCCGGCAGTCGGTGCATTCCCATCCCCCCACCCCTTCATTTTCCTCCTCTCTTTCATATTGCCTCCCTCTATCCTCACTGGCAGCCCCCTCTGCACTCCTCCCCCTCGTGCTGATGCAGTGATCCATCATGCCGATACTTCAGGCTGAGAGGCGTCGAGGATGGAGAAGAAGAAGATGAAGAAGAAGACAGGCACCTCGTCCGCTGTTGGGGAAAAAAGGGAGAGATGAAAGATGAGAGTCATCAGGGGAGCGACGGCCACCAGCCTGGGAGACGGATCCCATCTCGCCTCCGCCGCGGTGGAACCTGACGGACAAAGGTGTCGAGTTTCTCGCGAGGCCGTAAAACTCGGTTATTCTCACCACCAGGAATTCGGCCATCAATCCCTCATTTTTCTGTGACCTCCAGGATGAGGTTGGGTGTCAAAGTCAAACGCGTTCAGCGTTCTTTATTCTGAATCCGCATGCTTTATTAACCCCCAGGGGAGGATTACCAAGGTTACAGGACTTCATCAAAGAAGTCAAGAGTAATCAAGGATATTTAGAAACTGACAGGGCTATCCTAAAGAATGACAACACAAACATATTTCAATAAGTAGTCTTCAAAATGAACAGGATATGGCAACACCAAAAAGAGATCTTGTCTGCTGCTGATAAAAGCACCACTTTGCAAACTCACAGGCCCGCTGCATTGAGGTTAGAGGACAAGACCGTCCCCAATAAGAACCAAGTCAGGTGGAAGTGTCAGAGGAAGTTACAACAAAGTGAGTAAGATTTAGTGTTTCTGAATTCCTGAATATTTCATCCTGCTTCAGCCTTTGAGTAGTTGTTCAATCCCAAAGCTTGTGACGTCTATAAATACTACATAACACACTCACACACGTTCTACTTACAAGTCTTGCTTATACGGTTGTGTGTGTGTGCACGTGTGCGTGTGTCTGCGGCCGCCGCTTCTCACGGGAAATCCCATTAATTTCACTACACTGAGCCCATTCAATTTTCCCCGCACTCGGGACATTAATGTTACAACTCTGGGCTCCTTTGGCCATGAAAATATGCAGGCATTTTGCAACGCCGCGCCGACTCGACTGCCAACTTTTGGCCATTTGGAGCGAAACACACACAGTCCAAAAAAAAAAAATGGACTTGGCAGAGCAATGTGGGCATTTCTACATGGGCTTTGATAGTAACAGAGGGATGGTGGTCATTACCGGGGTTTGACAGCAGTAGGGGGAGAAGAGTTAGTGGAGCTGAAATTTTAGAACAAAAGGTTGAAGAAGACTTGGAAAATATTCAAGTGGAGGCACATTGTTACATAATTTAATGAGCCCCAAACTTTGCTCTTATTTCTCACGTTTATTTGTCATGTGACATATTGAGTTATACACAGGGACCTTTCCTCGACTAGACCCTGGGTCCCTACTGTGGGGAGGTTCTCCCAGGTTTTCCACTATGATTGTGTTCATGGTCTTTTAGGTGACATCATAGATGCGTCAGGGAGGTGCATCAGTTCTTTGTGAAAATGGAAATCCATCCATCCAATGAAAATGGATGAGAGGAGCATAAGAGCAGCAACAATTTGAATCTAAACATTGACGCTGTTTCGGTGCTTCAATTCCTCCACAGCATTCAGCCAAAGACAGACAGGTGGTAAAAACAATCTCCAACATGGGATCAGAACACAGCCGCAGGGTTGAATTGCAGAGTATTTAAACATATATTTATCTATATATTGCAGTTTTACCCGCACTAGACGTGAGACGATGGTGCCCGAAGGCCAGACTGTTAACACTGCTGCCGTGAACGCGGTCAACTGTATCACTGCGGGAGGATTAATAGCACGGATTTGGAATTAATGGCACAATTTACTCGGGTCACGTAGCCATATGTCTGCTGCGGCACATGTTTGTGTGCTTGTTTTTTTTGGTTTTGTTTTTTTGGACGTTTGCAAGCGCGTCGACCGTAGCCAGAGGGAGGGGATTGGTCCTGGTTGGGGGGATCCGTCCATCTGCAGGGGGTGGCTTCAGATCCTTCTCGATGACACCATCTGTCTTCTAGCTGAATTATGTAGGCAGACAGAGATAATTAAAGAGATGCTAAGATGCTATTGCTATTGTCCCGCCAAGTGCGTAAACAAGGATGAGATGAGGATAGTAGACGTGAACTGAGGCGACCTGCCAGAGCCGACGCACATTCGGTTTCCTGTCTTAGATTTGTTGAGATTTTGTTTCAGGTAGGCAAAGAACAGATTTTAAAAAAGCAACGACCTACGGTTGACTGATTTTCCCCCGACTGTGACTCAGACAAGAGAAAGTCGTCTGGGGTCCTCTGTTGCCATGCAGAGACTGTCCCGTCCGTCTGCCGCCGCCTGTGAAAGGTAACGCGAGGACATAGACAGAGACAGAGCGGTTACAGCCGGCTGGTTTTGGTGCTGTGAAGAAGATGGAGGTTGCGCGAGGTGGCAAATTGCAGTGCTTCCAACAGACAGTGATTAACAGTTAATTGCTTGCTTTCATTCTTTGTCTGATGTTGCAGAAATAGGCGCTTCGTTTCTCCATTGTTTCAGCATCTGCAGGGTTGAGTTTGTGGATTTGTGGAGCTTTGCACCATTTAACAGAGGCTGTCACAGCAGCCGGGAAACTGAGCTGGGCCGCGAGTCCATTAATGCAAAGACATCTGTTTGTTGATGAGTGTTGATGGTGGCACCGTCAGCGTGTTACTACAACAGTGACATGTCTCGAGAAACTGCTGCTTTAATATGGGCCGTTATAGCCTGTGAACAATCGACTGCTTTATTTATTTATTTATTCATCTACGTCGGAGCTGAATTGTTCCTTGACATGTCGGCATTAGAAACATTGCATCACACGATTTAACTGGTATGTCATTTGTTCTTGAGGTCTTGAAAGCTTTTCTTCATCTCTGTCCTTGATATCTTGGACATGCCCTTCCTGTCAGTTCAAAGGGTAAACACCCGATTCCACACACAGATTCAAACTAAATTTGTTTTTTGCTTGGTGTTTCAGTCTGAAAAGGAAAGGTTGGGAGATCTCAACATCCGGCTCCCTCGAGAGCCAATTACAGTCAGTTCGGCCTCGCTTTCATCACACACATGTGAGACATAACCCCGGGGCAGGAACCGTCACCCACTGACTTATCCCCAGCACCTCGTGACCAGCAGCGTTCGCGACCCCAGTACTGTCAGAGCCGAGGAGGAGCAGACAAAACAAACCTTAAGATGGGAAAAACAGCAGGGGTGGAGGTTGTTTACAGAGGCAGAAAAACAGCAATGAGCAGTTGGAGGGAAGCAGGGGTCCAGATCTTCTGCAACAAGATGACGGCTACCATGTTTGATATCGGTTTCGATTTTCCTTTTCTTTTTCCAGTCTCCAGCTGGGCCAAAAAAGATGCCTCGGTGTCTGCCAGTGTGCAGGGTGATCACCTGCAGGGTGGGCTCTCCGCAGAGAATTCGGCAAACAGCTGGTTGCCATGGCTGCAGTTTGCTGTCCACCAATCAGTAGCCGTTTTACTCGGGGGGTTCAGAGGAGGGGTTGGGATTGGGGGGTGGATGGATGGGGTGAGTCTTGCACAGTCTGGCACATAGCAGCGATATGAGGGGGGGGAGATTAGCATACATTGAGCCAGGAACAGTAAATCCTTGCTCAAACAGCGAGGTGCCGGTTGGAATGGCACTGATCTGCTGCTACTACTGCTGCTACTGTCTCGTCTCTTGTCTGACTGAAAACAACGGCCTTTATATTCTCTCTCAGCTGTGATTCATTGGCATTTTTAATCAACGACAGATTGTGGGATTTGGTGAATGATTTGGGGGGTTAATGTGAGACAGGGGCTGAATCGGAGCAACCGCTATTGATGCATGAATAATACAACCACTCGCTGATTCATCAGTTTTTCCATGATAAATCTAGTTTCAGCTGTTAATGATGATCTAATCATTGCACCGATGGATGAATGAAGCCTGCTGTGAAATGATCGTCACTGTAGCTCCATTCACGGTCAGAATCTTGCGCCCATGACAGAAAATATTTGTAGGAGGAAGGTTCCCCCTGCTGGCCAGAAAAGACATGACATTCAAAAGCACGACTGACGTCTTTTAATTATTCTCAGGGCTGCTTGTTGTAAATTATGTTTCCAAAGAATTTATCTCATAACTTTTATTCATTTGCTTCCCAAAAATAAGATATAATATAACACTCAAAAAAAAAAAATTTTTATTTTTATTTTTTAAGGTTTAGAACATTCTAAAGATTTTTTTTTTTTTTTAATCACATGAGGCTAGTCTACTAATGTCCAGGGTGAAAAATAATGAATGAAAAAAGAAATGAAAATGTTGTTGTTTCACTTTGTGCCACCAGATGTCACTATAATACAAATCTCCTAATTTAGTCCCTGCACCTTTCCTGGTACCTTTTATGATACAGCCTAGAATCAACTTTTCCCACTAGGAATGGTCCTTATGAAGACTCAGAAGTCAGACTGCGCAGGTGTAATTAGCGTGTTGAGGGAAAAAAAAAAAAAAAAAAAAAAGTTACTATTTGAGTTCTACTACCACTTTAAATGCAAATATCAGCCGCCTGGGGTGCCCCCCTCGGGATTAGTTCGCCGGCCTCTGCTGTGTTGTGTCCCACCTGTCCGTGGGAGTGTGTGTGCGGTGTGTCGCGGTGCAGTGCAGTTGCAGCGTAGAGTTGTCAGTCTGTCAGCAGGCAGGCAGCTCCGCCGGTTTCCTGTCGCTGATCCCTCTCAGTCAGCTGACGTCAGGAGAAATGGCGGACCTGGATGGCAGCGACGCATCTCCTCCCGAGTCCCAAGGTGAGTTCCTGCCGACGGAACGAAAAAGAAAAAAAAAAGTTTACTCGGGGGGGGAAACTTGACGCACGAACTAAGCGCTGTTTAAACCCCCTTATGCTCCTTAAGCGACATTTTTAATAGTGTTAGTGTAGTTTTGTCGGTGTTTGCTCACTGACCGTGAAGTTGTCGAGGGACTCTGGCAACCCGCCGGCCGGGTTCGGTCACGGGAGCGGGATTAACGATCAACCGACTCGTTGCGTGCGTTAAACACGAGTTTTCCGCCGCCACGGTTGCCTTGTCAGCTCTTTCCCCGCTTTCCTAGAACCCTGCCGGGGTCTCCAGAGACAGTTTGGAGCGTCCCACCCGGAGGAGCCACACAGACACCTGTTCCTGACATTTTTTTTTTTTTTTTTTGTCAAGCCGTCGAAATGCTAACTGAGCTGACGTGACAGGTGAATTAATGGCGAGGGCAGCAAGAACCTGCTTGTTTTAACGTGTCCCTGGGCTACATCTCTGTCCCAAATATTAAAAAAAAATTGTCCAACCGTTAAAAGCCGTCTGAATATCTTACACCTCAAAACTGTGAAGTTTAAATGAGTTAAAGCGTCGCCTTTCAGAGTTTAAGGTGAACATGGCAAGTTAGCCTACTGTTTCCATCTGTGTTTCCCTTGCAAACACTATCTAGTTTTGCCGTTTGTTAGTTTATTGGTTCATGTTATTTCATGCTCTGAAAAGCTAAATGACTTCGGGGTTTCTGTCATAGTCATTTTCAGCCACCGTTCGCTGCGCAGCATCGTGGTAATTGCCACGTTTGGCCCGAGGGGTCGCCAAAGTCAACGAAGTGAGGGAGTCGCAGCTAATCCCTTTCCTGTGATACAACACTGGATTCTGAAAATCAAGAATTGAGTTCAACACAGGCATGACGCTGTCATGTTTTTATATTTGACCATTCATCAGGTCGTCATTATTTTTTTTTCCCCTGGTGATTTTATCGTCTTATGTTGTTGTGTTGTAACTTAATTTGTTGGCCAGTATGCATGTGTTTGATGTGAGAGGAAGAAAACACTGAGCATACATGGTATTGCGCTTGACATGATGTTAATTTGCTGAAGAACCTAACTGGAAAATTGGATCAAGGATATGGTTTTCAAATTCTTTCAATATTAATGTATTTTTTAAACAGTATTAATACAATACATGCAAAATCCAATAGTTCGGGGGTTAAAAAAAAACTAGTAGGCGTATTTACACCCCCCCTTTGAAAGGCAGTCTTCATATCTTCTTCATTGTTTCTATGGAACAGATAGTAAAGTGACCTCATCTATTTGAATTCATAGACATTATGTTTGCATAAGCCCTAATATTGTTTTATCTGTTCCTGTGTCCGTCTTTTATGTACATAGCCATTAGATTTGAGAAGGGTGTGTGGCCTAGCCTATCCGGTTTAAGCATGGGGGTAGGATTACAGCATTACACCATCCTGCAGGGACAAAGATCAGATTGCTCATGAATACAGGTAAGTGTTTTTGCACACTTGCATGTGGCCCTGAGGAGGTTAGACAGCAAAACTGAAGGAAGTGCACGTTACTAGAATTGATAAAGAAGTCCAAAAGTTTTAGGTCTAAGATCAAAAGGAAATGCACCTGTAATAGTTTTAGACTGCGCAAAAGTTTATTACTATTATCAGCAGAAGGTCTGCAGTAAAGAATGGCCGAGTGACGATCTCAAGCTGTCATGCAGGCTGTTAAATCCTTGTGCAAATTTGCCTTTGTGTGGAAGATAAGCACGCACATGCCATGTGCTACATAGTACCTCCATTGGCCAACGAGCTCATGTTTGTACTACCACTGAGTCACTGTTATTATTTTAGTCTTTCATCTTAAAATGTTTGGCACCTCTGCTTGGCATCCTGAAAAATAAAAGGCAAAATGTTTAAAAAGTAATTTCACCAGATATATACACTACCAGTCAAAAGTTTGGCCACATACTTCTCATTTAATGCTTTTTCTTAATTTTCAAGACTATTTACATTGTAGATTGTCACTCAAGGCATTGAAACTATGAATGAACACATATGGAATATGTATGAAACAAAAAAATATGAAATAACTCAAACAAGTTTTATATTTTAGATGATCTAGAATAGCCACCCTTCATGTAAAACATATATAACATAACATATTTAGGTATTTAACTTTTTTTATTTTTTTGCCACATTAATCGACATATCTTGGTCATATATTTGATGTCTTCAGTATGCATCTACAGTGTAGAAAGTAATCAAGATGATGAAGAAACAGGTGTGTCCAAACTTTTGACTGGTAGTGTATATGCATATACATATGCATTCATTTGTTGTTGACATTTTATTTTTATTTTACATTTGTTGAATCAAGTCGAGTGAACATGCCGTGTTCAGCCAGGTGAAATAAAAGCATGGCTACAACTTTGCTGTGACATCAATATTAATGTACAGCAGTGCCTTGTTTCAGCCCAGTGCTTCTGCAAAGAGCTGGCAGCACTAATGCAGCCTTGGCAGGTCAGAGACCTCGGGGGCTCTTTAAGATGAGGATGGGTGGGACTTGTTTCCACCGGCTGCACGTACGCATCTTCCAGCCGCAGGACGGTCCAGCACTGCGATGTTCAGAGTGTGTGTGTGAACTGCCGCTGTGTCCCGCTTAAGTGCGTCCGTCCTCGGCTCTCCTCCCGCTCTGCCGCAGCGCCATTGGTCTGCAGGCTGCTGTCGTCAGGGATTCCCTTTTCCTGTACATAGCGGCCCGCGCCTTGATGCCGGAGCATCTCTGCCTGCGTCGGGTGCCGCAGGTGCTGCGATGATGGGATTTCTTTTTTTTTTTTTTTTTGAGATGTTTACATTCTCAGCATCAGCCCAGAGAGGAAGAGAGTTCAGTGATGTGAGTGATGAGAGTTCCTTTGACAGCTGCGACTGCAGCAGCAGCAGCAGCAGCAACATCCTTCTAGGAGTGAGGGAGTAAAGTGAAGAGCAATTTTTTTTTTTCTGTCGCTCTGGATCGAGCCAGTCCCGTGGATTAAGTCCTCATTTTCTAAGCCAGACTACAAGAGCTCAGACTCGGCTGGGTGCTCTGTCTCCTCCACTCTTATTCTGGCAACGGACGCTGCTGAACGTCTCTCTTCCACGCACTGTTTTTCTTTGACCTCTTTCCCATCCTCCTCCTCCACCTCCTCTTCACCTATTAATCCCGCTGAACCCGGGACGCAGGGCAGCGATGTTCACCCAGAGGAATTAGCCTCGGAAAAGAAGAAGGATTTTAGGCACTTCGACCACCAGTGCCCACTGGTGTGTCCGCCAGTGCAGGCTGGGATGGGCCTGGGCTGGGTGAGTTAGCCAGCCGCTGGGCAGGGAGAGCAGCAGCAGCAGCAGCAACAGCAGCAATAGGGGAGGTGATGCCAAGTAGCAAAGGATGTGGGGGAGGCGGATGCGGGCGCTGGCAGGGCAGGAAGTGTCTGAGACAGTGTGGCAGCCGCTCAGTCATCCCGGCGCTCTTCACCATCACCGAGGAAGAAGAGGGACAACGACGGAGAGGCGCTTGCAAGAGGAAGAAAAAAGGTACAATTGGGGGAGGGGAGCTGGGAGTGCGATTAGTCATTCAGTGGAACCGTGTCATTCTGAAAGTGAGGACACTGGTATCTGGGCCATCGGATCATTCCCGCAGTCTCTGAGGATCGGGCGGGAAAATAGATAACAGGTCCGACGGGAACTCCCAGGACCAGCATGCATCTGTGTGTCAGCATCTGCGGGCACACACTTTTTCTGTCTCCTGCAGCGGTATAGTCCTTCTGACCCGTCGAGCTTAGCCATCTGGACGCTGTCAAGTTTGACGAGTGTGTGTGTGCATGTGTGTGTGTGTGTTGAAACCAGCTGACAAGGCAAGATTGGGTCAGCGCAAGGGCAGCGGTGGAGAGTGAAGGTGGCATCCATGCCACACGTGTTAGTGGCGTGCAGTGCAGCAGTGGGCGGGGAGATCACTTGGCAGGTGGACCTGCAGCCACTCTGTACTCTGATTCTTGCTTGTCTCAGCTTTGTTTCAGAGGGAAAAATTCTTCGCTCCTTCTTTTTTTGCCTGCTTTATATTGAATGCATTAGGCCATAAAGGCCTCACTATTGTAGCATCTATGCTAATCGATGCAGCTTCAGTTGTTTACATATTGTAATGTCTTCCTGTTCCTTCGAGCAGCTTGGAGCCGTTGTTGCCCCTCCTGCCGGGTTGTAAATACCGCCAACCTTTTTTTTTGGACTGACTGAAAAAATCGAAGTGGTGTAGCTGCCATGGAAGATAAAGAAGATAAAGACAAGTTGTTCCTCGTGTAATTGGCTAAGGTGCCTGCACCAACTAGTGACCGGCAACCTGCGCCATCAACATCCAAAGTTAGCAGGATGTACAATATTTTTGAATGAGTTTTTAAACTGTTGATGACGTGATGTCATCAACAGTGATGTCAAGTGTAGCTCCGCCCTCCTGCCAGGCTCCTGTGCTCTGCTCCAGGCCTCACTAGCTGGTTGGTTCCCCCTCAGGTAGCAGGGTTAGAACCTCCATCCCCTCGCCTCCTGTGCCTGCAGCTCAGCCTTTAGCTCGGCGTTAGCAGCGGCTAATCCTCTCAGTGCTTCATGGGATGCGGGAGCCCGTGCAGCTCGCCTGCCTGCAACCCACTGGCCTGGACGGCAGCAGAGCATTAATCGCTCACTCTGACCATTTAATCTGACCGCCATGGGGGGCGGGGAGCGACTTTGAGTTCACGCAGCCAGCAGCCCGGCAAGAGGGAGGGCGGGGCAGATTAAACTGTGGGACACTCTCCCCGCGTCCCGCTCCATGTCTTCATCATGCATGCACGCACACATAAACACATGCACGCTGATTGGGGGGTTGGACCGTCGCTGCAATCTGTCTCAGGCTCAGTCGCCTCTCGCCGGTGGTGACACCAGCCAGGGCTGAGACCAGCCAGGGCGGAGACCAGCCACGGCTGACCTCTCTCTCGCTTCCTCTCATCGGAACATTCGCGGCGTTTTGTCTCTTGCCGACTGGACTTTGGATCTGATCTTATCTCGCTTCGCGTGGCATGTTTTCAGGAAGTAGGAATGTGGATTCTGGCCCTCAGATCTGGCTAGTCAGAGCCGGATGCAGACCCGGGGGTTGAACAGGCCCTCGTCACAGGCGATCATGGATGCAAATCCAGGTAAAGGAGAGGAAGCGAATAGAGCAAAGTACATTGTAGAATTGAAAGGATGGTTTGGTGTAATATCTTTTCAGTGCAGCAGATAAGATAGTGAGATGTCCAGTGCTCTTGCATCTTGCTGGTTGTTGTAATCACCGTGCAACTTTCACATACAGATACGCTGTTTCACATCAGCTACAACCCGAAGCTGTCATCAAGTCATCATCGGGAAGTCGACAGCCGCTTTGATCTTTGCTGGTTGATGCCAGCCTGCAGGCTGCACTTTGGAAGCTTTAGCTTCACATTTCTAACATTTGCAGGTAGAGAGGGAAGAAAACAATGCACTTGACGTCAGCGGATTCTGTGAATTTCTTTAAATATTGATTTAAAAAAAAAAAACTTTTCATTTTATTTCTATTTTATACTGTATGTATTTTTGATGTTGTAGCTGCAGCTACTTTGATTGTTTGTTGTTTGCCAGCAACGTCAGCTGTGCGCACTTGGATGACTGTTTCTCATCTGACTCGTCATCTGAGTCCGAGCTTCTCGGAAGGCCCGCGCCATCGTTCGCTGCTCAGCATCAGCTTAACCACGATGACAAAAAGCTCTTCATCTGTGATTGTGCGGCAGATTCATTTCCAAGTCGACCTTTGTTGCTTCATAAAGACCCACTAAATACCTATTTAGATGTCAGACATCCTGTTTACATCGTCTCAAAGCCGCCGACCAGCGTGTTGTTTGTCTAAGCAAATGAGTTTTGAGGGAAGGATCAGATCAAGGAGACGCCGCCGTAACCTGCTCCCGCCCTGGCCTTTCCTGCTTGTAACAATAGCCGCTACGGAACCGGTTTGAGAACAGTTGCAGCTACGGCTGAGTGAAGCGGCTCGTGCAGGGTTACTGTGACGCAGGTCTCTCGCAGACTGTGGCGCTCAGAGCCTCTGTGGCGATGACTTCGTGTCTTTGACCAGCACATCCTTTGTGATCACGGCGAGAGCATGCAGGCCGGTGAAAGCGCAGAGGATTAGATTTGCACTCTGTGTCATTTTTCTGCAACGTGTCACACGCCACTCTAGGGGGATGAATCCTGTTTGTTCTACAGTCGCAGAAATAGAAACTCTGTGCAAGCTCTGTTAGTCCCGATTATTTTCAGGTATCCTTGTTGAATTTGCACTTGAGTGGTTTGATTGCAACTAAGCAAAGAAAAGGAGGAGGCTGTGTGTATTAATCATGCATCAAATAGAGCTGAATTTGGATTCACATGGTGCACTTGATGGAAGATGGAAGTTCACCAAAATCTTCAGCACTGTCCAATTTCTTCTCATTATCTTTGTTTGTCTGTTGTGATCTGCCACTTTTACTGCCAGAAGGTTTTGCAGCAATCGAGTTGCCAACTTCCCGGGACACTTCATGGAGAAATGACTCAGTGTTTGCAATTTATAATACATTTCATTTGTATGCGACAGTAAGAGTGTCGTCTGACCTTAGACTTTTTGTCCAGGATCTCTCTGTAACTTATATTGGCGGGTTTTACTTTTGCTCTGTTGTGTTTGAGTGTGTTGGCGGCAGGGCTGGAAGTGCTGATTCACCCTGACCCTGATAGGGGCCATCAATCAATAACCCCGTTCTGAGCACTGCAGGGAAGACCAGCAAAACCAAAGCAATCATTAGCTGCAGCGCTACCTAGTAGCCTGTGTCCACAGCCGTGGAAGTTTATGTATTTACGTTGCAGACCTCTCCTGATGAAAAGTTCCTCCTTCTGTCTCCCTCTGCATCACAGCATCCTACTCGCACTACAAATCGGAGGATGGCAGAGCGTCCTCGGCCACCCGGCCCAGCTCCGGGGCCTCCATGCAGACCTACACTGTGGCTGGCGGCACCACAACCAGTAACAGTCCCAGCGCCTACCTGGCAAACAAACCAGGTGAGTCACCGGGAAACCTTGCATGCAGATCTATTTTTAAGAAATTAAAATATGAAATGTTTCTAAGTTATGTCACACTTTTTCGTTTACTACATAATACCAGATATGCTTCTTTCATTCATTGTTTCGACCTTTTATATATATATATATATATATATGTGTGTGTGTGTGTGTGTGTGTGTATATATATATATATATATATGTGTGTGTGTGTGTATATATATGTGTGATTAGAGAAAAAAAAACTGTGTGCTTTGCTTTTTTCCCCCCCAGACTCGTTGCTCTTCAACAAGAACGACGAGAGACAGAGGATGGCCCGCGAGCGCCGAGTGGAGCAGGAGAAGCAGAACGGTGCGTATCGCTGCTGCGTGTCGCCTCTGTGTCAACCTCACGAGCGAACTTGGCCAGCAGCTGTGCCAAAGAGTTTCTCCGGGGCGTTACATAAAGTCCAGGCCAAAGCCTGGCAACCACCTCCCCCGCCTCCATTCCTGTTGCCATGGCACTGGCGTTGCGTAACGTGTCAGGGGTTTGGGACAGGGTTTAGGAGGGCCGGCAGGCGGGATGTTTTGTACGAATGAAGGAGCAGTAACATCCCCCAAAGCAGCCGGGAGGGGGGGTGTCTCTGCTCACCGGACTCTCTGCCTGGGTGAAGAAGGCTCGGGTGGGATTTGGATCTAAAGCCTCGTCACATGTTCTGCAGCTGACCCCTAACACACACATACCCATAACATTGCCGCTGCTTGCTGTGTGTTTTGGAGTTTTTGCACGCACGCACTTACAGTATGCACTAGGGCTGCAACGATTAGTTGACATAATCGATTACGTCGATTACGTCGATTACGTCGAGAATTGAAGCGTCGACACGTCCTTTTTTTATTATTATTGTAAACTGCTGAATGATAAAATCACACTCCGGCCGCAACGTGCTCATT
Organism: Thamnaconus septentrionalis; assembly: GCA_009823395.1. Classification (NCBI taxonomy): domain Eukaryota; kingdom Metazoa; phylum Chordata; class Actinopteri; order Tetraodontiformes; family Monacanthidae; genus Thamnaconus; species Thamnaconus septentrionalis. The sequence continues at coordinate 4,909,186 of CM020519.1, read as the reverse complement.
TGTACCTGCGGTGCAGTACTGAGCGCTGAGGGTGGCAGTGTCGCTCGTTGTTTACATCAAAAAACAGAGGAGAAGAAGAACGACTTCTTCTCTGAAAAGCCTTTTCAGAAAAGGCTCGAGAACTCCGACCCAAAGTTTCTAAAGTTTAGAAATATTTCATAGAAAATGAAGCAGCGAAACGTGTTAGGCGCAAACTCTGTGAAGCTCACCTGGCACTCCAGGTTAGCACTACGTCGATAACGCGAACACCTTAAACGCGGACACCCCGGAGTCGTCGTATCATCGCGCACTGTAGATATTTCGTAGATATTTATGAAATTACACGCCTATCTGTTAATTAAGTTTCAGCCTATGACGCAAATACATAATACGTTCCATACACATGGAACAAGCTAGCTTAGCGAACAATAAGTCACTTGGGTAAATGCGTACTTTACGGCAGTAACTAGTGAATTGCAGTCCCTGTCAATACTAGCATTTATACTGAATTGTAATATTCTTTCACTTATCACGTATCAACTGTGTTATTTAGGGCATATTAATTCGATATTTAAGTTGTAAGAAACCTCTTTAAGCTATTTAACTGTGATAAATATACCTATGATATTTTACGTTGAAAAATAGAACAACTATGTCACAGATGAATGCTTTGTGTGTCATTATTTAGATGTGTTTATTTAAAAATGTATCATGTCAGAGTACAACAGTACACAGGTGTAAAGATTTAAGCAAGTTAGGTTAAACAGAAGTCCAAAATAGGTGGTGAAAATACAGAAGACAAATGTTACTAATCGACTAAACGGGGAAACAAATCAATAGATTAATCGACAACAAAAATAATCGTTAGTTGCAGCTCTAGTATGCATGTGCACTGTATGATAAGATTGTGTGTGTTTATATGTGCATGTATTGCGCCCCCCAACAGCCATCAAGGAGGCCCAATGGCAGGCTCGTGAGGAGCGCGCCCGGCAGTTCTACGAGCGGCAGATTGAGGAGAAGAAGAAGAAGCTGGAGGAGCAGCGGGTGAAGGAGGATCGGAGGCGCGCCGCCGTGGAGGAGAAGCGGCGGCAAAAGCTGGAGGAGGACAAGGTTCCCCGACACACTTGGCCATTTTTAGCATGAGTCACGTGAAGAAGAAGCACACACATATTTGCTTATTTCCTGCTTTCGCAGCCTTTGGGGAAATTCTGCAATGATTGACCAGCACAAAGTAGACCTATATTATTTATTATATACACTACCAGTCAAAAGTTTGGACACACCCTTTGCATTTAATGTCTTTTCTTTTATTCTCATGACTATTGACATTTCAGTTTCTCACTGAAGGCCTCAAAACTACATATGAACACACGGAAAATTATGTAGGAAACAATAAAAGTGTAAAATAACTCAAATACGCTTTATATTTAAATTCTTCTGCGCTCACATGCTGCGTGTCCCTGGTTGTTCCGAAGGTCCGTCACGAGGCGGTGATGCGACGGACCCTCGAGCGGAGCAAGCGAACCGGGCAGAAGACCAACCGGTGGTCGTGGGGCGGGCCGCTCCACGCCAACACCCCCAGCGCTCCAACAGGTACTTTGACTTCCCTTTTATTCTTTTATTCCTCCTGAACGACGGGTTTGATGCCGTCGCCTCCACCTGCCTGCTGCCTGTTTGCATTGAAACTCTTCACATCCATCTGCGCCTCTTTGTTGTTACTGCTGACTCACGTCCTGCTCTGCCCCCCTCCACCTCCTCCTCTCTCTCTTACCTCCAATCTCTCTCACTCTATCTGCTCCTCCTCTTTTCTCCCTCTCTCTCTCTCTCTCTCTGCCATTGTCACTCTTCCTTCCTGGTCCAGGTTTTGTCGAGTCAGCTTTGCTCTATCCACTCGACCTTGCCGGACTGGAGCACATGCAGAGTGCTTACAGTCTCTACCGCAGATACGGTGGAATGACCTCTCAATGTGAATATGACGTATCCGTGTGTCACCTAGCCAAACCGCTAGCAGCTCTAGCACCTGCGAGGCGTTTCGCAGCTTTGTTTTAGCTGAGACGTACAGTAGGCCATGAGTAGCATCTCGACTTCTTGTTCGTCTTGTTCGTACGTAGCCGTCACGTCTGTCACTCCATGTTTTTATATATTTCTGTCATTTGCAGTACGACTCTAGACCCGTTACCGACTAATTCAACATGGATTTTTTTTTTGCTTTTCCTTTTTTAGCAACATCTGTGTAGTTTTCCACATTTAGCCATGTTTAACCAACTAGTGTAACTCCCCCTTAAAGAGCATTGTGCATTCAGATCTGTTCACATTTCCCCTCCAGCTCTGTGGTTTTATCACTGTGTGTTTCTTGTTTTGTTTCTAGATGCCGACAGGCGCTCTGTCTCAACAACCAATCTGTCCAAACACACAGATCCTGTCATTACCAAGCGCCTCTCGTCGTCCTCCGCCACACTCCTGCACTCACCCGACAGAGGTAAAAGCTGCGAGCAGAACAAACAAACGCTTGTTTGTCACTTTAAAACGCTGCATAAAATTCAGTCGTGTTAATCTGAAGTACTTACTTATATTATTAAAAGAACCCTTGTGCTTTCTCAGTCTTTAAGAGGCTTATCTGTCTGTCCATTAATATCTGCCAGATCAATCTTTGTTTTATGAAATTTGGTCATGAAGAGGACACAAACACAACACGTCATGACCTAAAAAAAAATGATATTCATCAGCGATGGCAGAAAAGAGGGCCACTGGATTTGCATGTGCATCATTTTGCAGTGGAAAACTTTGATCATATCAGCATGCAATTTCCGTCCAGAAGTCGTAATGGACGGATATTAAATTACAACCGGGGATGTTATTGTTGCATATTTCTTCATCATGTCAAGAAATCTGTGTTCGTCATTGTGTGTTCAAGGCTCAGTGACAACAGGATCATGTATACTGTGATGTTTATATGCTGCCGACAGGCTTGCAGATGAGAACTGCCTCCTCCCCCGTCATTAGCAAAGCTCAGTCCAAACCCCGGCTGCACAAAGGGAAGAGCTCCCCTCGCCAAAACACAGGTGTTCTCTTGGACTCTGTCCATACAAGTTCATCACAAGCCAAAAACCATCATGGGCTGAAAACTGTTTTCAAAGTGAATAAATAATTAGTAAAAAAAAAAAGGTTTTGGTGTCTTCACACCCAAATCGAACAATATTAACAATCTAACCACGTCCAGAATCCACCCAATGGTTATATCACATTATTTCTAATACAATATGTGCTTGCATTTGCACTTCTGTGTGTTTCATCAGAGGGATCAAGTTTTTTTTTTTTTTCTCCCCCCCATCGTCTAGCGTGACCCCTTTCTCTAATCCTCTGTAGGATAATCTTTTTGTTTTTGTGGGAACACTGTATGCCGTTTTTATCCCTGCTGGAAAACCAACACCCACATTTAAACAAGCAAAAAACGTGGGGAAATAAGATTGGACGTGAAATGTAAGCAGGACTGATCAAAGGCGGCACGATCGTTCGATGTGTCGAGAGACTTTTTTCACAACAATACGAGAAAACCATTGTAGGTTTGAGATGATTTTGAACAGTTTACAGCCCTTTTTTCCCCCCATCCCTCCGCTCTCACTATGAATCCTGCAACCCTCCTTCAATATTGGAGCTGTCAGCACTGCATGTCACTGCTGAAAGACCGTCTGTCCTCTGCCTCTGTGGGGGAAAATCGCGTTATGTAGAACAACGGTTGCACCTTGCAACTTCTGCTCAACGCTTTGCACCGTCAACCTTAACAAGCTGAGACAGACCGCACAGGGTCAAGAGTTTAATCGTCTCGCATGAAGGCTTTAAAGGTCCCAGAGTGTGCAAAAATCGAGTTGTCTATCACTGATATCCATGTCTAACCTGTCGATGAATTCCATATAATGAGAAAAGTCTGTCCTTTTACTTATTTTTCCTGCTGCAATCTCAAATTAACTGCTGAATCAGCCCTTTTGTGATGTCATTAAGGGCACCGATAGCTCTCACAAAGTTTCAGTTTCAGCAGGAAGGTAAAATCAAAGAGTTTTGTGGTTGGTGAAAACAAAGTTTGCTAAACTTGCTGTTTTCTGGCAATCTCTAAAAATTTGGAGATGAGAAGCAGTTGGCGCCTGCTGCACTGAGCCAGTGATGAAAAGCAAATGTGCACGTTATGGGACCTTTAAGCAGCCTGTCTGAGTTGTCTCGCAGATGTTCTCCCCTCATTGATGCATTTTTACGCACAAGCATTTTGCCCTCGGCTTGTATGTTTGCTCTGGGTTTGCTGGCAGTTCACCAACTTGTGCATGCTGCATGGTTAATCACTTACCCCAGCCACACTACTGCATCACACCGGACAGTAGGAGTAGATAAACACATCCAGCAATGAGTCAAGTGTGCAGCTTTTAAAATTCGTATTTGCTGCTTGCTCAGAACTAATTTGGCACCTGGAGCGTTTTTTTGTTTGCTTGTTTTAAATATAAAATATTATTTTATCAAATGTCATATTTTCAGGACTGCGCCGCCTCCCGTTGACGCCCTGGGAGAGTAACGTGGTGAACCGGCTGCAGCAGCCGACTCACTCCTACTTGGCTCGCAGCCGCAGTGCCATGAGTCTGTCGGGAGAGCAAGCAGGTAACACACACTCACTTGCACACACACACGAAAGAGGCCTTTCCGCGTGGGTTGGTGTCAGCGGTGAGCGAAGCGGCGGAGGGTCGCTCGTGCACACGCTGCTCACGGTTCTGTCATAAGAGCTCTTTCTGTTTGTGTCTTGGGCTCCTGAACAGAAGAGTTTCAGATCTTAATCAGATTTGGCCAGACTTAAAGCATTACAGAGTCTGAAACTTCCCTCACCAGCCCTGTATCAGGCACTCAGGGCGAACACACACACACACACAGCTAAGCGGTTCAGGAAGTAAATAGTAATAATTTAAAGTTTTTCACTCTGGTTTCACCAACTCTGGTATGTTTCTTTCTTTCATTCTTTCTGACTATATCAAAATTTATACATTTTCCCACAACCTGTTTCCTCGTAAACTAAGGTGCTTGTGCTGTGCCTGTTTTTATATTAGCAATTGTCTGATGTGTCTCTGACCTGAGCGTTCCTGGTTGCTTAAATACGTGTCCTCTTTGCTTCTTCTTCTTCTTAACTTAATTCCCTTAACAATTAATTCTTTCCCGAGTGACACTCGCCAGCTTCTCAGCAGCTTTAAATTAACTGCACTAATTCCTTCTTCCTGTCGTTCTTCTCTCTACACCTTCATTCCTCGCTTCCATCCGTCAATCCATCCCACTTCCTGTTCTGCCCTGCCCTCTCTCCCGCTGTGCTCCTGTTTGTTGAATCCCCCTCCTGACGTTTCCATAAATCCTCGTACCGCCACGTTCCCTCCCACCTCCCCTTCCTTCCCTCCTCCCACCTCAGTTCCAACCCCAGCCATGCCTGTGTGTCCCCGCTCAGTGTCCTGCCACCCCATGGGCTCCATGTCCTTCAAGGCCCTGCAGGCCCAGCCGCTGCCTCACTGCCGCAGCCACGAGAGGAACCTCAGCAGGGAGGCGGCCTCCTCCAAGACTGTCGTCCGCCGCAGGACCACCGGAGCCGCACCGGTGGGTCGTCTGGTCGGCCTGGAATCAGGGCACCGCTCAGTTACTGTGAGAAAGATTCATTAAAGCCGTGGTTCTCAACTAGTGGAGTATCAGGAACCACATTTATTTCCTTATAATGAAGTCGAATCTATTCCACAGCACTCAAATTTATTTACTTTCTATCATGTCAAGTAAATACATTATTGGAGTTATTGAATTGAATTGTATGTCCTGCAAAATAAATGCCCAACATTTTCTCTCTGTATATACACACTACCAGTCAGAAGTTTGGACACACCTTCTCATCTGAAGAAATTGAAATATGAAATGTTTTTAGTAATGTCACAATGTTTTGTTAACTACATAATACCATATATGTTTAGTTCATTCGTTGTTTTGATCCCTTAAGTGAGAATTAATGTAATAGTCATTAAAATGAAAGATAAATGATCAAACGAGAAGGTGTACCCCAACTTCTGACTGGTGGTGTATATATATTTTTAAATCGCGTAACTAAAAGGGCGGGAAACTGCCCGCGAAGCTGCAACCCAATCAAAAACAGCCTTGGCTCTGACGTCTGGACATCGCAGCTTCACGTCCGTTTTGATATTTTATCCAGTCGGTCAGACACACAGATAGTTGACAATACGACTAATTCAGTTCTGGATGCAGCCAAACAAAACCGTGCTAGCTGGCTTTAGCTAGCTCTCTCCGTGGCTCGGCGCCAGGGGCCGAGCGCGGCCAAGAGGAGGCTGTCTGAGCTGAATCTTATTACCAGTCGTCTTAAGCTGTCGTCACTCTGTCTGGGCTTCTCCAACTGCTCCTTTTGCATTCACTCACTCGCGTACGTTGTGCCCTGCATACTTAAAAAAAAAAACAACAGGATTTGTGCAAGAGGCACTGTTCATGGGGTTCGGCGTTCCAGTTTGGTGAAAGAGTAATAGTTATTAATAATTACTAATTCTATATTTTCTGTTCTTGTTGCTTCGTGTACCAGCAGGTCAAGGATCGTGACGGTGTCCGGAAGTCCTGGAGCAACCTGTCGCTGCCGCTGACTCCCCTTCTTACTCTGCCCTTATTAAAGCACTCGTCCTCTGCAAGCAAAAAGACCAGCAAAGCGACAGCACCCTCTACTGGCAGGTAATAAGAATGCATATATGAGAGTGGGCGATAGAGGGCGCACAAACCTACCTCATAAGTTGAGCCTCATTTTCTGATATTTTCTCTTTTCTCTCCCTGCACCCAGGCCTCCACAGAGGCCATCAGGTCGACCTCCGACCCCCAAGCGGCTGAAGTCTCCAGGACCAGAGGACCCTGGAAACCTTCGCCCCATCAGGATCACACCTGAGAGCCCTCAGCCAGTCAGAGCTCAGTGTGAGGAAGAGGAGGAGGGGGAGGATGAAAAATTGGAGGAAGAAGAGGAGGGCGGGGAGGAGGTGCTCAGTCCCTCTCTGCCTCGACCTCAGCCAGTGGGCCAGAACAAGCCCAGCAATGAGCCATCACCAGCGGGCGCCAGAGGTTGGTTCCCACTCTCTGAGACTAGATGGAAAAAATTCAGAGTGGCTTGTCTTTGCTCACAGCCTCCACTTTGCTGCTGCCTTTGTCTTTTCAGAGGGCGTGAGCAGTCCTCCGCCCTCCAAGCCCTCCGCCGGCACCACTGACCGGGAGGAGGCCAGCCGCATCCTGGCCGAGAACCGGCGTGTGGCCCGGGAGCAGCGGGAGCGCGAGGAAGAGCAGCGGCGGCAGCAGGAGGAGCAAGCCAGGTTGTGCAAAACGCGCCGCTGCACGAGTCATGTGCACGTAGCGGCGAGCAGGCGACGCTAAAGATGTGTCTCGTCACAGGTTGGCGAGGGAGGAGATGGCTCGCCGCAAGGCCGAGGAGCGAGCGAAGAGAGAGGAGGAGGCTCAGCGGCAGGCCGAGGAGAGGAAGAGGAGGGAGGAGGAGGAGAGGAAGAAGGAGGAAGAGGAGAGGATTCAGAGAGAGAGCGAGGAGGCGGAGAGGCTCCAGAAGCAGGTCAGCGTGCGGGTCAAACACCAGCGACATCACGGTGAGGTCACGGTGACGCGTTGTCACATTGTTGCGTTTGTGTTTCAGAAAGAGGAAGAAGAGAGCCGGCAGAGGGAGGAGGCCGAGCGGGTGAAGCAGGAGAGGGAGAAGCACTTCCAGAAGGAGGAGGCCGAGCGCATGGAGAGGAAAAAGGTAAGGAGAGAGAAAACAGTTCGATGCTTGAAGGTTCCCCATCGTAGCCCCTCCATGTTAAAGCTCTTCTCACCCTGCAGCGTCTGGAGGAGATCATGAAGAGAACCAGACGTTCGGACACAGCAGAGAAGGTAGCAAACGTCTGGTGCTCAATCTGGGTGGAAGAAAAAAATATGCTCGACAGAGTCAATTTTAAATCTACCCTCTTTTCCCGTTTTTCAGAAAGTCGTTCCGAACAGGAGCGACGACAACGCAGGTAACTCCTTCTAGATGAATGTAACGCCATTTAACCTGGCTAGGATAAAAACTCTGACATTTTCATCCTCCGTCCTTTCTCCATTGGTCAGTCTGAAATTTGCATCAGCCAGACGGCATTTAAAACACCACAAAAAAACTTTCAAAAAAATTTCAACCTTAATCTCAAAATTGTAACTTTTTCTCGAATTGGAAACTCTTAATTTTTATCTCTTCTTGTGGCCCCAATCCTCTTCTGTAAAAAACAGACAGGAAATTGAGCAATGGCACAGTTTTTTGCTGATGCTTTAATCAAAACAGCATCAGATTATTCTTTTTTTGACTAGTTATTTTTTACTTTTAATGCCACAGTTCATAGCGTCTCATACCCACTGTTGGACTTTTTGTTTTTACTCCTGTTTCTCCTCACTGCCAGCCACTCTGAGTCCATCAGCTACTGTGCCACTGACAAACAGCAGCGGCAGCGACGACAACGGTCGCCCACTTGAGCCCAGCCTGAACCCCGACCAGAGGTAAAAACACTGGGTGACCGTGACAGCTTTACTTGAGTGATCAAGGCCTCACTTCCTGTTTGTTTGTTTGTGTCCTCTAGGGAGAACGGTGAGTTTGAAGAGGTGATTGTGCTGCCCTCGCATTCCAGACTGTCCCCTCCGGAGGGGCAGGAGCAGGAGCAGCAGACGCGGGAGCAGGAGGAGAGGGCTCCTCTCGTGGCCTTCAGGGAGAACGGCCTCCTGAAGCCTGTGAGCGGCGTGGAGGATCTGTCGGCCCAGCAGGGAGCAGGTCAGCACTCAGGTTCTCAAGTCATCTGCCACTCTGGCTGGTCTGTGAAAGAAAATCTTTGCTCTACAGCAAAGTGGTCCAAGGATTATCCTAGAAATTTGGGTTGTCTTGGGTTCATATTTTGATTTTGATTTTTTTTTTTTTTTTTTTAATATCCATTCTTCTGCTCTTCAGCCATTCTAATTTGTTCACTGCAGTCCTGCCCAATCAAATGGCTTAGTTCACATTTCAATCCACATCTTCAGGATTGTATTCCTGTTGTGATGTGCAAGACGTCGAGGATTGAAATGAATTATATCCTCAGTGCAAGTTAATGAAAGAAAAACAACAACAACAGTGAACACTACAATATAACATAAACATGAACATATTAAAATCCAGGAAGTGTGTTTATTTATTCATCTTTAAAAAAAACTCAGTTCCTTTTGGCTCAGTTGGGCAATTGACCACTTGTGGTGGCAAGAACTAGCTGAGCTGCAGTTGCTTTTAGTTTCTGGATCCTTTTTGCAGTTTGCCTCAGCCGAAACAGCAGCTTCACTTCCTCTGTCTGCCTTCGGCTTGCAGATGTGGCCTGATGTCCTGTCGGATCGGGATGATTCCATGAGTGCGGGAGGGGGTGACGGAGCTGGAACAGACAGGGGGAGACGACGCTCCCTGTCACCTTCCCTCGACGGAGGAGCTCCTCCTCCTGGAGACGCCGTTCCCGAAGGTCCCAAAGAGGGACCGGACCCTCGTTCCTGAGTGAAAAGTCCTGAAATCACAGGAGAACTTGAATGTCCACTTCATCTTGTGAATCTGCATTGGCGTGAATGAGAGAGTGAGTGAGTGTGTGAGAGAGAGAAACTAATGATGTTGTAAAACTGAGATCAGCTGTAAAGTCTTCAGCCACGATACTTGAAGTTTTTTTTTTTTGTAGAAAAACACTGAAATCACACTGACTAAATCAGTGACTTAACTGGAAATCGCACACAGGCTCTGGTGTAGCTCTCCTTTATGTGTTTGCTCTTTTTTGAAAACCAGGGCTTCATCATATGCACCTCTTGACATTTCTCCTTGAAATGTCAGAGAAGAAGAAATTGTGACAACACATACTGAGATTGCAGGAAGGTTTAACGTCATGTAAGATATATACATATATATATATATATATATTTTTGCTGTGTTTAATATTAGTTTATTTCCGGGGCGGGGTTTCTTGACCATCATGATGTTTAAGTTAAATATCTGAAAGATAATTTAATATGGCGTTCTCTCTCACGAGACTTAGGATGAAATCTGCTTTGTTCTTTTGTTTAGTTGTGTTTAATTGCTGTCCGAAAGAAAATGTGATTCTTTGCGTTGTTATCACCCCGTCTTCGCTTTCTGTTCTAATGAAGAGATAATTTGTTTTGATATGAAGCTCCTCCCCGTCTTACTCCTGCTGGACCTCAGCTGAAAACTAGCCACCCCCCTCCCCGGTTTGGTTTTGCATTCATTCGTTCTACTGTCAGACAGTTCTCAGAATTTCACATTCTCATTTGATCTTCTAGATGAAGGATTCAGACGAAATGCTGCTAATATTGAGATTCCTTTGCCTTACCACGTTGTAAATAATGAAGAGACTTGTCTGCACTTACTCTGCTTCAGGTTGACAGAATTAAAGACCAGCATGATTTGCCCTCCTGCCCGCAGGCCTGAATTTGGTTTGTGATTGAAGCTGATGCCCGTTTGTCCAGGAAGGGTTGGTTGATGTTTGTCTGGGGAATGATTCCAAGTAGAACCAAGTGCAAGCTGACCACCGCTGCTGTTGTAACGTTTGGCTCTAAAAGTTTTTCACTTAGTTTCTCCTTTATTTGCATCTTTCTTCAAACCAGTATGTTTTTTTTGCTTGGCTGTTCATCAACAGTAGTGGGTGATACAGCTGTCAAAATGCTTAAACGAGAGGAACAGTCACCTGTAAAAGATGTTTATTCGTATTTCAGTATTCAAGTATTACATTTAAAAGCCAGTGTATTGTAGTGCCACTGAGAGTATATAGATGTGAGCCTTTTACTTTTCTGATTTCAGATTCTGCTGTAAATCTGGAATCACTGCACTGTAGTAGCTTTTCTCTTTGGAAAGAAAACACACTTTTATAAAGCAATTAATTATCAGCTGACATGGTTTGACATTTTTCAGTTACTGAGAAAAAGGTGAAATTAAACTTCACACCAAATACATGTAACTTTTTAAAAATGTATTTTAATAGAACCACAGCAAAATACTAAGAAATACAAAAGCATGTTCTAAGTGCACAGAAGTGTGAAAATATGTTTTTACATTTTGGGGATGAAAAGTAAAGGAAATATTTACATCACAGTACTGGTCAAACCGGCACCGTGTCCGTCCTAAGACTGGAGATGTTCACGTGTTATTTTGCACATTTGCTAAAGTGGAATTTTTTGATACGCATTCATGATTCAGAGTGCTCAAAGTTGGAATGAGTCAACAAAACGAGTCTGTCGGTGTGCGAGGTGGTTCAATTCCAGTAATCCTCTCCAGTGGCACATCCATCATCAGCCGTCAGCGCAGCTTTGCACGGCTGAACCTTGAAGGGCTGAGCTGCTCTGCTCTCACCAGTAGAAGGTTTTCGAGAGGAAGCTGGCAGCGGAGCTCAGCCAGGTCCCGTTGGAATCGCTCTTGGCCGTGGTGCGGGAGATGGCCCTGTCCACCTCCCTCTCGGGGCTGTCCTCTTCCTCTGGGAGGTAGTCTGGGATGGCCGAGTTCTGCTGCACCTCCACTCCGGATGGGTTCAGCGGGACGAAAACCTAAAGCCGCCAGATAAAGAAGTGTGACACTCAGCTTTTACCCAAAAAACACTTTTTATGTATTTTCCCACGAAAGTACACAACTACAGCACTTTACCTCGTCTCCTGCCTCGTTCTTCACCACCTGTTGGGCCGACAACACTTTAGTTGCAGCAATAGCGGATGCCAGACTCTGCAAAAATGAGCAGAATAAGAGAAACACATGTTGTGTGATGAATTCCAACTCAGTTACCTCAAATTTCTGGCACTGGGTAAAGGTCAGTGCCTGTCTTGGCTGAAACAATTATGTGAGCACTACCTCCGTGGGAAGGTCTGAACGGATGCGAACGGTGCATCTCTTGGAGGCCATCTGGAAGGTGAAGCTGATGACTCCTCTGACTTTCAGAAGAGCCTCCTCACAAAGGCTCCGCTGGTCCTGTGTAAAAGAGGAACACCGGCAGTTAACATGCAGACCATCAGCCATAACTGGAATGCAGAAAGTGAGCGCTAATGCTTCCCCATCCACTTACAGTGCTGTCCAGGCCCTGGATGTGAAGCGTGACCGACTTGGCCTTCTTGCTGGAGGAGTTGATGAAGAATTGAGATTTCTTCCTCCGCTGCGACTCGGGGGTGCGTGGCGCAGGATTGGCCGGCGCTCTCAGGATGTCGAACACCTCCTGTGCCAGGGCTGTGATGTCAAGAGGAAGGTCCTTCCTATGTGGAGAACATGAACCAAGACCTTCAAATCCACTTTGAAAAACCACAGTTGGAAAAAAATTGTAGCCGGCTGTTGCACACCGAAAACTACAAGGCAGCTGGAATGCATATTGATATGCGAAGGTTGCCATGGCAGCGTGAGAAGAGTCCTCACCTCTCAGTCAGACTCTCTAGGCTCACCATCATGCCCAGTTCATTCTTCATGGTCGGGATGTTGGGGGTCAACTCGGCCAAGTAGCGCAACGTCTGAGGACAGAAGAGCAAGTGTAAATAAACCAAACAACCTACTTCTTTGAGGTTTTTAAATGTATAATGTTGAAATTAATTTCAGCTAAAGAGAATGTTAAGAATTCACACTACATAATAACAAAAACACAGATGGGACAATTAATGTGTTATGTTTTGTCTTTTTTTTTTTGAAGTGGTTCCAGCTTCTGCCGCTGACCTGAAGCGTCGCTAAAAGCACGTCGTGACTCTGGTGGTCCAGGAAAAGAACCAGCCCGGGTAGACAGCCCTCGTCCTGGACAATTACCGCCCTGTTCTGAGGCTCGGAAGCCAGGTCTCGAAGTTGAGTCACCACCGATAGCGCATCCATCACTTGAAGCTGGACCTGAAAAACCAAGACAAGCAGAGCCTGTTTGTTATTGTTGTTATGTGGATTTGCTTCAGTTTTTCATCTATGAACTACTGACAGCAACACAAGTATTATGGTATAAACAAAACAAGCAAACAAAAAACAGTTGTGTTGTGCAGCCTTAGGTTTGACAGCGTTTTGGCCACAGTCCAAGTCCGAAATGTCAGCATAAGAAACTTGTTGTGTTATAAAGTTCGCCCTGACAGGTCTCAACGCGAGCGTTAACGTTGAAGCTAGTTAGCATTGAAGGCTAAAACACTTTTTAAAATCAGTAAGCCTTTTAAATTCACATTTTTGTTTAGTTTTTGCATTAAATCACAACGATAAATGCACCGTAAGGCTAATTACGGAAGAAAAATAGGGAGACAACACTTTGACGATGTTTACTCACCCCGGACAGGTTAGCACTCGTGGACAAAAATACAAATTCGGTGCTTGGTTGTGACGAAAGGTGATTGGTCGAGCTCCCCTCCCCCACGCGCCTCTGTCCTTCTTCCCTATTGGCTATTCGGACAAGTTCTGCTTTTGCGACCAATCGGCGACCTTGTTGCTACAGCCGCGTTATTTGACTTTACCATCGTTCCTGAATGCGTGAAGCAAATGAACGCGCTTGCGATTTGAAAGTTGCCTATCGCGTTTCCACGTTGTTGTTAGTTTTCGTGGATTTCGTCAAAATCGTTGCTGGAGTGGTAAAGCGGTTTGGGAGCATTTCATTTAGGCAGTAAATCAGTGGTAAGTGACCCTTCGACAAATATATCCTTTATAACGTGTGTCCTGGTGTCGCACTGTGTATCTGCAGATGGATGCAACGCTCCATAGGTAAAGTTACCTTTTGTCGTCTGGATCTAAATGATGTAGTTACGATTTATATTCGGTGCAATCAACCGCATTCTTGTACGACTTCGGCTTCGGCCGAAGAAGTTTCATCTGACACGAAGGACACATACAACCGCTTCCTTATTTCATCATGAGTCGGTCGGATCAATAACAGCCTCCATGACGTCTTTGTCGTGATGCCACCAGTGATCGTGTTTCTTTGGACTATAACGCATTTTGCTTTTGATGTGTCATGTGCTTGAATTATTGAGTAATTAGTATTTTCATCTTAAAGGAGGTCGATTCAGTCTCACATGATAAAATGAGCGTCTCAAATGTTTTCGGTTTTCTTTTCTGAAATTTGTTTTAAGATGTTTTTTTTTCATTTATCTTCGCATGTCAGTAACTATGTTTATTAGTATGCATCATTCAGTAACAGGGAATCCAATACACTGTATAACGGTGTACTTTGGGGGATGGATGGATGTACTTTATTCATTCCAGCACTAAAAAAAAAGAAAAAAAAAAATTCTAAACCATAAGTGCATTGTTTGCCATTGAGTCCAGGAAAATATCTAGAATGCTGCATTTAAGTATCTGCATTTCAGTTTCAAATAATCTAAATAACACTGGTGTCATTTCCATTCTCTCTCACTTTCAGGTTCAAAGAATGTGATTTACTGGCCTCCACTCATCCTCAGTCTCCCCATCAGGCCAGTCAGGAGCTTTTTGCTGCCGTCACCTGGTGCAGGAAAAAAAAAAAAGGCCTTTCGATGTCTGTAGTGGATGACGTCCTTCACTTGTTCTGCATCGTCCTGGACTACTTTGGTGTGAGTCCAGACATGGTGAGTGCACACAGCCCAGCACCAGCCCAGCACCAGCCCAGCCCGCCGCTGCAGCAGCAGCAGCTTCTGTACAAGATGACTAAACAGACACTGATGGATTGGGTATGTGCGCATGACAAGATTGATTTTTTTTTTGTGTGTGTGTGTCTGTGTGTTTTTGCTCCAGCTGGTTCCAGTGTGGAACAGTAAGCTGTGCGGACAGTACCGGAGCATTGTGCGCATGATCGGGACCAACCTCCAGCTGGCCCCCGTCCCACGTGTCCACTTTCAGGTCGGTGTGGCGCTTGTCAGTCGTGACAGGCGGAACTACATTGAAAAGAATTTCAAGAAATCATATACTTGTATATGTTTATTCAGAAAAATACAAAAGAAAGAAAAATACAGTAAAGTGTGTCACAACATTGAAATACACCATCAGACTTAAAATTATGAACAGCATTCCTTATAAAACAAAGATATCTACTCGTATAGAATATACGAATATATATTACAATAACTCATTTAATAATAACTTGTTTGCGACTCTTTAGGTCCCTTTCTTCAACTACCAGCATCATGTTGAACAAGATACACCTGCCATTCCCTCGTTTGCTGATGTCCTGTGGGTTTATGAAGATGAAGGGGAGACCTTTGCCAAGACCAGGTGAGAAGACGATACACACACACACACACACACACAATTATGTACCTCAGACGTATTAAAGTGCATCTCTGGTCAACTGCTCTAGAAATAACCGACTCTTTGGTCTCTGCAGGAACCATTTGCCCCCAAAGAAGCAAACTGCCCCGAGTTTGGATGCGGCGAGATACCAGGGACCAGGTCCGAGTCAGGCCTACAGGGGGCGCCGAGCCCAGGCGCAGTCCGCTGATCCGGGCGCCCTGCACAAGATCACGGTGCTGGAGAGCGAGCTGCTGAAGCTGCGCGCTCAGATCGCCATGATCGTCACCGCCGCGCCGTCGGCAGGTCAGCGTTCGCAGCAGCCGGACTCGTCACCGTCAACCTGGAACACACCAATGATTTTCTAACAAACAGTTCCGATTTTGCTCCCGTTAGGTCCGATGGAGCCGCAGGATTCCCCGGGCCGGCCCGCCATGTCTCCTGCCCCCGCACCGGCTCACACGTCCACACCTCGCTGTGCCCCTCCCCCGCCCCCTCCGCCACCTGCGCCCCCACTTCCTCCAGCTTCCAGCTCCAACGCCGAGACGCTGTCTGCAATAGAGCAGATCCGGCTACGGAGGAAGGGGAAAGACGACGCAGATAAGGAGCCACCGAGGAACCAGGACTCGAGCGGAGTGAAAGCCATGCCGTCTATGTTGGACGTTCTCAAGAACTTGAATCAAGTGAAATTGCGCTCAGTGGACAGGTGGGCCATAGGACCGGTGAAATAAGGGCACAAGACACATTATTATTATTATTATTATTATTATTATTATTATTATTATTATTATTATTATTATTATTATTGCAGCTGCTACAAAAAATGGCAAAACTGTTTGATGATTGCGAAGCCTGCCTTCATTATACATTGAAAATGGAGAGTTACAAATAGTTAGCGCTGCCGCTGCACAGCAAGAGGGTCGCCGGTTCGATTCCCAGGCCTGGGACCTTTCTGTGTGGAGTTTGCATGTTCTCCCTGTGTCTGCGTGGGTTCTCTCCGGGTTCTCCAGCTTCCTCCCACAGTCCAAATACATGCATGTGAGGTCAATTGGAAACTCTAAATTGTCCGTAGGTGTCTGCGAGTGTGAATAGTTGTTTGCCTTGTCTATTGAAGATGGATGGATTATTATTATTATTTACTGTCCGCGACACTCTTCTCACTCCCCTCCTTCCGTGCAGATCTCCGGGGGGCACGCCAGTCAGGCGGAGGCGCAGTAAGGGTGTCCCCGCCTCCCTGGGCGACCCAGCGGCTCTCATCGCTGAGGCGCTGAAGAGAAAGTTCGCCCACCGCCTTCACAACGTCTCCTCCGACAAGGAGAACTCGCTGGAGTTGTCGCCGTTCGGCAGCCCGGAGATGCCCAAGGTTTGTCCGTCAGACGCACCTTTTCCTTACTGCACCGGCCTTTAATTTGGAGCAGGAATGCAAAGTGTGAGCTGGTTTATGAATGCCAGGCTTCTTTTCCAGGTTCCTCCGAACAACAGACGCAGTCGAGGGCGCCTGCAGCTCTGATCCACACTAACTCGCACCCCCCCACCGTCCACCTCTCGTGCTGTCTTTTCTGCAGCACAGACAGTTTTGCCTTGAGAAACCAACTACTACTGCAAACTACAGATTTTCTTCTTAAATTGTTAAAAAGTTGATTTTTTTTATGTTTACAAGATTTTTTTTTTTTGCAGCAATCAGTCAGAATGTTTGTTTGCATGCTCTTTTTTTTTGGCTCGGTTGGGTTAACGCGAACGATGGTACTGTATAATAAGATGTGTGAAGAGCGTTATGTGTGTAAGCAGACGCGCGCTGCTGCAGTTTGTAGCCACATGGCTTTAGTGTTGTCAGTCACTCTGAGGCTTTAACCTTAAACAAAGCCAAGTGAAATGTGCAACGGCAAGTGTTGAAGAGTCACAGATTTATTCTATGCAAAAGCTGTTTAAAAGTTTTATTTTATTAAATTGCACTGATGAAATGTTTGCTCGTTGTATTTTTGTCTTATTTGTATTATTTCAAGAGCATTGTGAAAGTTATTTCGGTCCATAGGCAGTGTGGGAGGTTAATCAGTATATAGTCAGTTATAGTCAGTAGTGAGTACTTATTTTATTTCTTTATTTTTTCCTCTTTACTGCTATTATTTTTAGTAGTAGTAGTAGTAGCAGCAGCAGTGTCCTTTTATTATATTAATACAAAAGTCCTATTTTTGATCCAGGTAGAACCTTCAAAGACAACATTTCTTAAATAGAATCCAGGAAATGGTCCAGATTCCCCAAAGCTTTACATTTGAGATTTTTGTTGTTCTTAAATTTAGTTTCGTTTAATTATTTAATTTTATTGTGCTTTGGGTTAAAATTATTTGTGATTTGAATGAAAAAAATGGGTGAAGAAGCTGATTAGTCATGTATTTGGAGTTTATTTATATCATGTACACAAAACAACATTAAATATATTTAAATTTATTAAATAGATTTAATAAATATATTTAAATTTATTAAATAGATTTAATAAATATGTTTGATGTCATCTTGTTGACACTGACAGCACTCCTGCACTTCTGAAAACCTAAAGACAGTAAAAGTAAAATAACTGTCAGACATAGTTGATAAAACAAATGCACATTCATATTAAAAGATTAAAAAAAAGCACACTTGATTTGGTCTTTTACCTTCTGGGTGCTGGCACCTAGGATCTTGCAGTGTTGTTGTTGTGGCCCTGTGGTGTCCTTCTCTCTCGGAAAGCCCTCACAGAGTTTGAATTACCACTGGAAAGAGGTGCCAGAATTCAGAACTCATCACAAATTATTCACATTTCTCAGCATCCAGACTTTGCATGTGCATTTCTGCAGAACCAACCTTTTCAGATCTTGTCCATGAGTCTGAGCGCTTGCATTAGCACCCTGGCAAACAAATAGATATTTATATTGATTAGCTGAGGGAAAAACATTATAAAACCAATAAAATATTACCTAATCACTGTTAACCCAGATACATTGATTGTGCTTAAACCACTTTCATCAAGTGATTACCTTGAATGTTTGAAGTAAGTGACAGCAGAGCAAATTAATTTGTTCAAGAATGGTCAACTTAAATGTGCAAGAGTCAGAATTTAACCTATATATACTTAGACTGTCTAATTAATCAGCAATAGAAAAAAAAAAAAAAAACAACAACAACAGGGCAACTGAAACTGATGTTAAAAGTAGGTATTGATTTTATTTTTTCAAAAATACCCAATTTGAATTTTATACAAAACTATATGTAGAGAACACATGAGTAGCTAACTTTTTAAAAACACATTGCTGTAGTTGTTCAGTGTTCCAAATGTACCCAAGTCAACCTACCTACAAATATACATGTTTTAAACTAGAGATGTTCCAGTAATACTTGAATAAAGAAAGAAAAATCACTTTATTCGGGGAGAAAATGTCAAAACTTGCTAAAAACAGAATAATGCAGACAGAAAAAGGCCCAGCTTTCCAACGGACTCCAACGTACAAGTCCAGACTTGTTTTAACCCATCACAACCTGAAGTAAAACTTAATAACTCAAGTTTGTTAAACTTACAAAAATGAGTACACTCAATAACTGTCTCTTACGCTCCTCATATACACGTACTGTTTAAGTAATGTGATAAAACTAATATTTAAAACTGGTATCTACTCTAGCTATTTGCATTGAATTAACTCTCAGGTTAATAGTGATTCTGATCATGCAACTTCATTGTAAGAAAGCTGCTTTACCTGCCGAAAGGAGCAAGGAGCAGACCACTTGTCGTAGATAATAAAACCCCCAACGCCATCCGGGTTGTCCACAGACTGGACAGGAGTCTAAAAGGTCATCACAAAGGGAAGTTATGACAAATCAAAAGAGAAAATTGGAGGAAATGTCCAATTTCCGGACATATGATTAATACAGATTTATTCTATTCTATTGTATTCTAAAACTCAAAGGCCAAACTTTATACGACATGACTGCTAACAAGCTAGCATCTGCTTCCATAGCATGATTATAGTGCTAGGGAAGCCGACAGCTGTCCTATGTTTTCAAAGGGGTTGATATATTTTTATAATCTAGAATGCTACAGTCACATTAAAAATATATTTAATCTTACAGAGTTTGGTTTAGTAGACGATCCTCCCATCGCTATCCTTTTAATGATGGCGGTCATTGAGGTTACTCAATCCTCGCGAGAAAAATAAATCTGAAATGGGGCGTGAATTTTTCGGACTTTCACTTTGGGAAAGCAGAAATACTTTCTCACTTTCCCATTGCCTCTTCACCATTTTTACTTTCAAACATGGTGAAATTAAATATTTTGTCTTTCCTAGTAGTTTCACTTTTGATGATGTTTCCCCAGGTCTTGAATGGTTTCTACGACCGCTTGTTGCAAAAACACAAAAGTAGAAAATAAGCACTTTTACCTCTTAATAAGGGAAGTAGGTGGATCTCCAACCACATGATAGTCCAGCTCAGTCCTGGAGATGAAAAGGATCCGTCTTAACTATTGAGAGTTGAGTCCTTATCTAGATGTCTACGAATCTATGTGTATACCCTGAGTGACCCGATGAGAATAAACTGCACAGCATGGCTAGCAGAACAGAGTATTGAGTGGTTCCTGTTTCCCATAAATGCATCAAGCATGCATGTAAGTAGCTGAGCAGCGCTGTTGAGAAACCACATTGTGCAAGCCTTGTTGCAAGACAGCCCACAAGAGTTTCATGTTAAATAAGACGGTGTGCATCTTTAAACTCATTTTATAAGAAAGACTGCCATGCACACTGCTATACACTCCTGCTGATAGGCCATGCTGATTTTTTTTATGCCACATGCATACCACATAGTCAGAGTTGGGTGAGGTGGTGAGAGGTCATTGTGTAGTCACGGCCCCTGAGTAACAAAACAACCTAGCGAGGAAAACCACATCACAAGGAGGCCATGCTCACTCCAGTCTTCAAAATATAATTCTCCATTTTCTGTTTGAACAACATTAAATAAAAACTCGGAATCTGAAACCAACCTTTGTGACGGATGTTATGATGGTTTGTGCGTTTTTGTAGCTGTGTGAAACAAACGAGAAGTGGAAAAATATAATTTGTTGACTGTGCCCAAACATTGCGGATCAGACTGCTTGTTGTTGTTTAATAAAGTTGTTTTACTGACTGAGGAAAATAAAAATAGATGTCGGTGGTTGTCTGACTCTGGCGTCATTTGAATCTTCCGCGGTTTTCCGGCTGTCGAGGCTCCTCCTTCCTCTCTCCTCCCTCCTCTCTCTGCGATGCTCCGAACTGCCACCCCCCACCCCCACCCCACCCCGATTCCTCTCCGAGCGTCTCACAACAGGCGACACGCGCACGGGGGCGTTGAAGGGGTGAAAGGGGGAGGGGGAACGCTGCCGGCGGAAGCGACAGCTTCACCTTGCCTTCCCCTCCTGGAAGGAGCAACAGCACCGAGCACTGCCGGTTCGCTCGCTCTGTCGAGGACGAGGACGGAACTGCGGACAGCCGTCGGTCAGGCTTCCCCCGGCAGTCACCTTCCTTCCTTCCGGGTCCTGCTGCCCTTGCGCTTTTCCTGCCCGCGGGGTGGTCGACGTCAAATGACAGCGCTTGGCACGCGCCACTCGTTGCGTCGCGTTCACCTGCGTGCCGCCTCCCGCGAGCGGCCGTAATGGTCCTATGTCCTGTATGATGATCGAGGTACGTTGACTCGGACTTTTTATTTATTTATTATTATTTAATTTTATTTAATTTTATTTCATTATCTTTATGGGCGACATTGTGGCGCAGTGCTTCGCAGCGCTGCCGCCTCACAGCGAGAAGGTCGTGGGTTCGATTCCGAGCCTGGAACCTTTCTGTGTGGAGTTTGCATGTTCTCCCTGTGTCCGCGTGGGTTCTCTCCGGGTTCTCCAGCTTCCTCCCACACTCCAAAAACATGCATGTGAGGTGAACTGGAAACTCTAAATTGTCCGTAGGTGTGCATGTCAGTGTGAATGGTTGTTTGTCACTATGACAGCTTGGAGAGGCCTCACCAGACCCTCATGACCCCGAGCTCAGGAATAAGCGGGTATTGAAAATGGATGGATGGATATTTTCTTTATTAGTATGAATGATTGAGGCTTTTGTTGTCGCTGTTGTTGCCTTTAGTGTCGAAAGACAAACACGGGCCTGAAGAGCGAGTTGTTTTTATGATGTGTCTAACGTTAATGAGCCTCCCGTCCACATTTTTATTGTTCACAGTAAGGGCAGCCCCGATTGGTTTCAGTGGCGTGAGACCATTGGTAAGTGAAGATTTGCTAATGATCAGGTGGGCCGTGGTTGGATCAATCTGTCAATCAACAAAGGACTTTGTACAATCAAAAGAATAAACAGCTGGGCCTCCCAGAGCAAGCCAGGTGTGACAGTGGCCAGGGAAAACTCCTCTGTGGGAAGAAACCTGGAGCAGACCCAGACCCAGAGGGCCAGAGGACCTAAATGTACAGTAGTGCATTGCTTAGCTGTTGTTCATACAGAATGCGTTAGTCTGTCTTTGGGAGGGTCAGAGTTCACACTATGACCACAGCCACGCGGAGGTCAATGTCACTTCTATTCCCGACAACTGATTTGATTTGGCTGATGTAATAGGGGGTTTGTGAGGCGCTTCTCTGGACCGCAGAGATCTGCTGCTGCTGCTGCTGCTGCTGCTGCTGCTGCTGCTGCTGCCAGAGTTGTGTAATGTTGCAGCGCGTCACAGTCAGTGTGTTGACCCCCAGGCCTCCGCTCACTCCACCTCACCGCAGGCCACATCCAGCGCGCAGGTGTGCAGGTGCGTGTTGAGGAAACAGTGGCTTCGGTTTGATGAACGCACAGGAAGTGCAGAAAACAAACAGGTGCAAAATTGTATTTGAAAATTAGAGAGTCATTTCCTCCTCATTTGATTGTTTTTTTTTTTTGTAGAGGTGCTGTTCTGCAGGGACTGTTTGTTGATGCTGTTTAGCCTTGATCGTTCACATGACTAGTTGTAGGGTTTATTTATTTATTTGGGTTTTATTTATTAGGGCTCGCAAACCCAATTCTTAAGTTTAAATACGACTGGAAATTCAAGGTCACATTTATCAAAATCACCTTTTGACACACAGGTTTGTTTTCTGTGTTTGTTTGATTGTGTGACGTCATTGAAAGCAATTCATCCATAGCACTGTATTTTTTATTGGTAAAATTCCTTATTTACTTCTTTCTGTCCCTCTGCTTGTTACGCCAGTATATTCATCCGTGAATGTATTAATGAATCAGACGGGGAGCTCCAAAAGGTTACTCAAAACACTTTTGGCGAGTAGGCAGCAGAAGGCGAGCGAAGGTGAGTTGATGGTTTTACGCGGCCGAGCGCTCCAACAGTCGTGAGGCTCAGTGACGGCGGGGAAAAGACGGAGGGCGTCCAGCTAACGTGTCACAAAGCCTGTGGGCTGCGCGAGTGACGCGTCGTCGTCGTCTCTGTTTCCTGCCTGCCAGTAAACAACCGTGTGTCACTTTCTACACAAATCCCTTCTACACGTTTGCGCCGCCGTTCTCTCCCTCTGAGAAAAGGGCAACTTATTCCCCGTTGTGTGTAATTGGAGGCGGCAGATCACTTCAACCAGCGTCTGTCCTCAACATCTGCTCCGCACAATCACTTGTCGCTCAACGTTCAGCCGCCGTCGCAACTGTTTGAACGTTTGTAACTATTATAAATAGATGACCCAGTTTTTGGAAGCGTTTTGAGCTTTGCCCTGCCTGAGATGCAGTTCAGATCTCTTGATTGCATTTGAGGCTGAAGTACTGTACATTCTGTCTGAAGTTGAACTCATGGGAAAGAGATCAATGACTTCTGGTTGGTTTGTTATCTTTAAAAAAAAAAAAAAAGGCTTCATCTGATTGAACACATCTCATGAATCAAATCTACTTTTTCTTTCTTGACATACCGTCCCCCATGTTCCTCCTCCACACACTGCGATAATGGCTTAATGTGGCGACAACTAACATAAATGTGCCAGCATATTGGCCTACTTTTCAGCGGGGAGGAAATAGCACGTTGATTGGACTATAAAGCACCTCTTTACAGACAGTATAATGACAGAATGGATGCGAGTCGCCTGACCATAAGTACTAAAACCACATGGAAACATGTGATTAATGTCCCAATCATGGCCAGTGTATGTCAGATTGCGAGCTGACCCACTTCCCCAGGATGGCTGGCAAATCTGACATGACGCCGCTGAAACAGCAGATGTCGCTGTTGCTTAACGCTTCCATGGCCGGGCTGGATGGGGCTCTTCGAAAAGGGATGACAAACATTGGATGTTGGATGTAAAACTGTGTACTGTGGTTAAATGACGGGTACCAGATTGATTGATTCTTTCGGGTCGGCGGACTGGAATATTGAGACAATGAAAGATGAGTGATCTTTCATTCTGTTCTCATTGGCGCTAATGTTATGAACTCCTGCTTAAACACGGCGTGCTTCAGGTGTTCTTCCTCTTCTTCCGCATTGAAGGAGTAAACTTGCGGCGCCACATCAGACCGGGCATAGGTACTACATCGTTTTCAGTCATTTCCAGCGTCTTCGTGTAAACTGGATTTTATATATATATATATATATATATATATATATATATATATATATTTGTGTTTTTTTTTTTTTTTTTACGGCTTTGTGTAAAACAAAAAAAAACTGATTCCGTGTAAACGGACCCTGACTCAGCTGTGTATATGCCCAGTCTCTAGTTTAACATGGTTTCTTAGCATCCTGGCACTTCCCTGGTAGTTGTGTGTGGGTGTGTTTGTGTAATTTTTGCGGCCATTGTAATATTAACCTCCATATTCTCTCTCTCTCTTTGACCCACAGAGGTGTGGAGCCGTTGCATTCGAAAGGCCGGAGCAGGATGCCCTGCGAGTTCGCATGCTGGGTAAGAAGTGGAAGCCTGATCGGCCCCAACTAACTGTTTCAGTTGTGCGCGCGCACGTGCATGTATTTATAGTCGGCAGCAAATCAATTTTTCCAAACATTTGGAAACGGCGCCGCGGGCTCTGGCTGACCTTTGTCTTTATGTAATCTCCGGTCTTTACACTGAGGAATATTTCCGCTATCTCTGTGTAAGTCGGCCGCTTTTTTAGGGGCTAAATATACTGTCAGACCTCCGAGAACGACCCAGCTGCTTCTGGCTTGTTTGCACTGTGGAGATTGAATCGTTACCGCTTATCTAGTATCAGGGACCTCGTAACCTCTGACCCCTGACCACTGACGTCCTTCACCCACACAACTGCCGCTCACTTGATATTTTCCTTTTGCTGCTCTCTGTATATTTGTGTTGTATATCTGTGCAGAAGTCATCCCAACTACAATCAGCTGTTCATGAATAGCTAGGCTGGTGAGTGTATAAGAGGTTAAAAAAAGCACATTTTTTTTAACGTTGGCATCATTTCTGTCATGATGCCTTGAGGAGTGTTAAGAAAGGTAGAGGCTGGAATCGAATTTTACATTTAACACGAGAGTAAAAACCTCAAAACACACAAATCAGAAGACACTATGAGTAAATAGTCAGGCGCTTACCTGGCATCACGGAGGCTTTCACCTCTCCACAAGTTGAGCCCGAGCTGGTTTAAAACCAAAAGCAAATGCGACCATGTGTAAGCAGCTCATGGTTCAACCCACTCAAGTCTGGTGGCTGTTAAACTTTCAGTCTGTCTGTGGCAGCGGATGTAAAAGCAAGAATGAAAGAGACTGAGTGGACTGGATCGTTTCATGTACGTTCTCCACACGCACCTACAGTGATGAATAATTGGAAAATGTATTTCCCCAGTTTTTCTCAAGCAGTGAGCTTGAATAGAACTCTTAATTTGACACTCCAGCAGGACGTACGATGTTCGTCTCACCGTCCCTGTTTGCTGATGTTGGGATTTGTCTGCGTGGTGAGAAACTCTGTTTAATCCAGTTTATTGCAGTCACATTTGAGTGATGTCAAGACAATTTGAAGGAAAAAAAAGAAGCCCAATAAATTGAGTTTGTGATCAAATATAATAAAAGCCGGTGTCAGTATTTTGACCTGGAAGTGTATTAAAGAGGCCGGACTGCAAGGACAGTGACGAGCACAGTGTTGGATTTCCGGGGTGAGTTTTTCCTGTGATAACAAGTGTCTCAACGAGCACATGGTTGTTTGTCTCTGTCGGTGCTGCGATCAAGTCAACTGGGTCAGGCTCCAGGCCGTGCGTCCGCTGGCCCCTTGCGGTTCGACGGCTATGGAGACATTGAAAGGTCCTCGTCATAAAATTTTAAATGATCGCGGTCGTCGCCGCATTAAATTTTCACGAGTACAACGTAAGCGTTATGTTTTTATCACAGTTGAATGCACAGTGTTGTCCTAAAGTAGATCATGTGTCAGTCCGCCGGCTCTCGGACCTTTTTTTTTTTTTTTTCCACGCAGCCCACGTCTTTTCATCTGAGCTCCCTTTGTCAAATGATTTCTTGTAATCAATTACTTAGGTCTGAAGTGCGACCGTCCCCTGTTGTGTGTGTATGTGTATGTGTGTGTGTGTGTGTGTGTGCGCGCTTCACTCTGCATGTGACTGTTTGAAGGGAACTTTTCTTCTTTTCTTTTTTTTAGAAAGATGAAGAAAATGTCCCAGACACTTTCACGCATGTCAAGAGGAACACTTTGGCCTTTGGTGCTTCAAATGAAGTTGTTTTCTCGGTTATGAAATACAAGGTTTGTGTGTCATTAAGAAAAAGCCTCTTTCTGCAAGAACAGGAAGTTCTTTTTTCGTGTTTAGTGAACTTGTTCACCCGAGGCTTTTTAAGTCCTTCCGTTTGATAAGACTGAGAGAATAAACAAAGCTTTAAAATCAATATAAACTGGGAACACCGATGATTTGCTGAATGAAGTTTGCTGAAGTTTAATCACACTTGTTCCTCTTCCCACTGTAATTGAAAACTTATGCGAGTGGCAAAAAAAAAAAAATGCCTCCATGAAACTTTTACATGAAGGGTCGCTATTCTAGATCATCTCTACTTTTACCTGAAGATTTGAACCATTCAATCAGAGGTAGGTGGCCAAACCTTTGACTGGTAGTGTTTACATGAGAACCGTTCTAAGAGTAGGAAAACCAAATGACTTTTGTTGTAATGGGAGCATACACTTTAATTAATGTATGTATGGGCAGTACGTTAAGCTTTTACCATTATTATAATCATAAATCAAGGACCGTTAATCATCCATAAAAATCCAAAGATGTCCATAAAACCGTGTATTTTATTTACATCCTCCCTCAAAACTCTGGCTCTGCGCCTCCTGCTGAACACAATGCATTGTGGGACTAAACCAGCACACCTGGCTGCCGGTGTGGAGGAAAGTCACCTTGAGCTGTGTGGTGGACACAGACGTGGGCATTAGACGCTAAACCTTTATCTTTTTTTTTTCTTCTTCTTCCCATCGCCTCCTTCATCGCGCTTCCTGTTTGCGCTGACGACCGGCGCACCGCCGCCCCCCCTGAATCCAAATCCCCGCAAAGCCTTTAAGTGAATCTCATTGGCCCGCGACCGGCGTAGCGGCACGCATTGGGAGAGCGAGCGAGGGAGCGAGAGAGAGAGGGAGGGAGCGAGGGAGGGAGGAGGGGAGGGGCTTCCCGCGCTCCACAACAACAGCGGCGGCGGCGAGCGAGACGGCGGAGGTGGAGAGAGAGAGAGCGAGAGTAAGAGTGAGAGAGAGAGAGAATGCGGCAGGAGGAGTGAGCAGAGCATCAGCGGCCGACTCCGGGAGAGAGAGAGGGACCGAGGAGGATTCTCACTCCTTCTTCATCTTCATCTTCTTCTTCTTCTTCTTCTTCTTCTTCTTCTTCTGCCTCTCCCTACCTCTTCTCTTCTTCTGCGCTTTTCTTTGTTCATCCGGCTCGCAACTCTCTTCTTCCGTCCTCTTCCCTCACCTATGGCTACCTGACTGTTGGCTTCTCCTTCCGCCGCACCTCCTCCTCCTCCTCCTCCTCCTTCTCCATCTCGCTCCTCTTCCGGCACTCGCTTCCCGACTCCTCTGCCCGGCCCTCCGTGTGAGCCATGCCCGTGCTGGAGGGTCTCTGGGGCCAGGACCTGAGGATGCGGGACCCGGGCCTCGGCGTGGAGGTGGGGGTGCGCTGCCCCGACGAGACGCCTCGCTCCCCGGTGTGGAGCCCCCTCAGGATGCCCCCCGTCACCTGCGGCGGGGGTCTCTCCCTGGCCCTGGAGCTCCCGGCACTCATACGGCAGCTGCGGGCCGCCTGGAGGGCCCGGCGGTCCGGCGGCCCCGACAGGAGCCGGGCCAGCGCCTGGGTGGGAGAGGAGGAGGAGGAGGAGGATGGGAGCAAGGAGGAGGTGGAGGAGGAAGAGGAGGAACAGGTGAAGCATGGCATGAAGGGCAGGAGCGCTCAGCTGGAAGGTAAAGGCGCGATGCGTGTCGGTGTTACAGTGGAGTTGTGATGAATGTTTCATGCCTTTTTCCCTCCCTGCTTGCGCGACTAAAAACACCAGCGAAGAAGAAGAAGAAGAAGAAGGAGAAGAAGAAGAAGTTTTTCTTCTTAGTGTTGTACTCCAAAGTGGTCTTGGTCTCAAGACCACTTTTTAAGGGTCTCGGTCTCGTCTCGGCCTCTGAGGCATTTTTACTCCGTCTTGTCTCGGTCTTGGACTGGACTAACTGGGGATTTTTGATCCAGGCCAGTCAAGACTCAGCCAACACTGCAATGACACGATAATAACGGAAAAGAATCCAGCTGCTGCCTTTTTTTGCTCTGTTTGTGACACCCAGAGTGACACCCTGCCCCTTCTTCCTAGTTCAGTTATTTTTCAATTTTATGAAGCAAAGTTGTTTTAGTCTTGGTCTGGTCTCAGTCTTGATACTCTCCGGTCTTGACAATGCCTTGGTCTTGGTTGGTGCCGTCTAGACTACAACACTAGAATGTGTGCCATTCCTATCCGTGCCATGCCGTGCCGTAACTGTGCTGTCTGTGCAGACAGATTATTTCCCTCCGACGTAAACGTCCCTTCTGGCCGCGTATTGACGTGCGTGAGCGTCTGAGGCGGGATCGTACACGTTGACCCCCGAGCCGAGGTTGACGGCCGTTCAGACTCACTCAGAGACACAGAGGGGATTTGGGTCGTAATTCCCAACTGGCGTCATTAAATAAAAGCTTTTTTTCCCCTTCTTTTTTTTAAACCATCTGCTGAACAGCAGCTGCGCTGATGACACCGACGTTATGCCACCGACCGTCTGTCCGGATTCACTGGATGACCTGGTGAACTGATGATTCATCTGATCCGATTCACTGATCTGATGGCGCCACCTCTAACGTTGGTATGGTTTTGAGATTGCGGGTGACGCCAGTGGGATGCAGACACAGTCTGAATCTGAGTGTTTCGTTCTCTGTGCGGACTCACTGAGCCGGTGACTCACTCCGGCGGGGAACCACCTCGGCGCCCTCGGCTTTGACTCACCAGGTGCGACGTTCACGTTGCCGCTCACTTCCTGTTACTTATCTGTGACCTCATCGGTGGGACGCGCCTCGCCTAGGCCACCGGTGGCCCCCCGATGATGTTGATTTCAGCGGCTCAGTTCGGCGCCGGGACGCTCCGGTTCCATCAGCGGCGACAGTGAGTCACGCTGACCTTTTTTTTTTTTTTTTTTTTTAATCTCAGCGGCGGCTGAGGAGAACGCCGTTCACGGGTGCTTGTTGCTGTGTCGAGCGCGGCTGACGTGTCTGTTACTCATCGGCGTTGAGGTCCACAGGCAAAGCGGCGGCGGCGGCGGCGGCGATGATGATGAATATTCAACACTTGTGTCCTGATTTAGTGCCCTTATGCAAGACAGTGATGTCAAATCTTGAATTTAATTGACTCACTTTGGAACTGGAACAGCACATTTTCTCATACGATTGAAACGGCTGAATGATTCGGTTACAATACAAGACATTTAGAATGTTGGGGGGTGGGGCAGTGTTGTGGAAGGTTGTGGGTTCGATTCCCAGACCACCGGGGCCTTTCTGTGGGGGGCAGGAGTTTGCATGTTCTTCCAGTGTGTGCGTGGGTTCTCCCAGGGCTCTCCAGCTTCCTCTCACACTCCCAAAACTGAATTGATGGAGGACAGGAGCTCCTTCCCTGTTTCAGTCATTTTAGGGGGTGTTTTCCTTCCAGGACACCACCAGCTGAACTGCAGGCTGGAAATGTGGCACTTGAAGTGGACAAGAAAGAGAAAAAAGTGGAGAAAAAATGATAAAGGCCAGAAAATCTCTCGAAAAGACTTTATTCTTTGCATAATGTCTTCTTCTAATTGGTGTGTGTGTGTGACACAATTCCAGCACAAATTGTTTTCACGGGTCGCTGGTATCTCCAGCCTCCACTTTTCAGTTGCATGGTTGCAGGTGAGCCACTTGTGATGTCACAAAGAGCGTCGATAACTAACTGATAGTGCTATTCCGCAGTTGGTGGCGGTAGCACCCAGCCATCGAGCCAGCTAGCCAGGTGTCAACTGAGTTTTTGACAGTGCACAGGATGAGAACATGCCGTTTGTTATTATCTGTGTTTTAGCGTCTAATAATAATAATGATGATGATAATAATCAGGGTAATAATCAGGGTAATAATCAGGGTAATAATCAATAAATCCATAATTCCCTCCCTCTTGCCTTGACAGTGCTGAAGGAATCTGTGGGAATCCCATCTAGTGTGTGTGTGAGAGTGAATGTGTGACGAAACAAGACACAGCAGCTGCAAGGAGCAAAAAAAAAACAAACATCACCTACCAGTGTGTGTGTGTAATTGTGTGTCTGTCTGTGTGTGTGTGTGTTTTAAGCTGTTTGCGTTCCAGTGTTGGCGCTGCGTTCGGCAGAAACACAGTTTGTGCCACAGACACCCACGGCTTCCAGCGAAGCCAAGTGAACATGTTTGTATTGCTGGCAAGGTGCGTGTTTGTGTGTCTGTGTGTGTGTTCACATTTGGTACCGGGGATTTAACCTCATTTAGCAGCGGCGAGCGTTGGTTCGCGTGCACGTATGCGCAGTGCGTGCCGGACGCGGCGGCGGAGTCGAAAACACTTCGCACAAGCTGATGCACGTTTCCATCCGAAATGACCCAGTTCTGCACCGCGCAAAGACAATGACCTATTTACCACAGAGGGAGCTAGAGAGGAGAGCAGAGGAGAGGAGAGGAGAGGAGGGGGCGGGGCCAAGGGATGGATCAGATTGGGAGGGAGGGAGAGATGGAGGGAGGATGGCAGAGGGATGCTGCAGAAACAGGGAGGGATGCAAGGAGACGAGTTGGCAGCCGAGTGTGTTTTTGCATTTTCTTTTCCTTTTTTTCCCCCCTGCATTCGATTCCTCCCTGCACATCGCAACGCTACGCACAAAAAACACGCAATCGGTCGCCTGCGCAGACTCGCATCCTTAACCGAACGCTGTGCTGACACGTCAAGTGCGAAAAAACGATACAAAAAAAAAAAGCTCTTTTGCGAAGAGCTCTTTTTTTATTTCTTTACGCAAGAACACGGCTGAGATTAATGGCGTCGCTCGGCGGGACTCTTGGGGATTCGGGAGCAGTGAACGCAGGAGCTGCGGCAGTAGCACAGTAAAAAAAAAACACCACCATACGCAGAGATGACTGGACGTATGGGAGACGAGTGAGTGTCTGACGTTGGCGTCGACGATGCTCCCTCCTCTGTGGCCGGAGGCAAACGGTATAGAGGAGGTAAAGAGGCTTCCACCCCCCCACCCCCACCATACCCCCCCAACACTCCTCCGCGCTCTCAAACTAGGCCAGCAGGGCTCCTCAAACAGGCTGAGTCACTCTGCTCTTCCAGTGGTTTATATCTGTTTGCACTGGGCTATAGGTCAAATAAAAAGGTAATGGATGCACTTCTCCCCACACACACACACACATATGTTTTATGCATGGCGGCACATACACACACACACACACACACACACACACACACACACACACCACACACTCCAGCACCACAACAGCTGCAGGAATAACCCCCACCCCCTCCCTTTAGCACGTTAGCTGGCGGCTCCTGTCAGCACGGCGGACACGGAGCTGATGTTGAATCTGCAACCTTGGGAACGTGACGCGCTCTACTTCCACACTCACACACACACACACACACACACACACACACACACACACACTGGCTGTGTGAATTATTCAGGGTTCCAGGAGTTTTTAGCTTAGCCAAGCGAGAGCCAACTCTGTTCAGTCTCCACGCACAACTGGGCTCAGGAGTCGCTTTTGTTGCGTTGTGTTGTCGCCTCAGGGTGTGTGTGTATGTGTGTGTGTGTGTGCTGTATACATTTTAAACAGTGGCAGCACGCAGCACTCAAGGATCCAGTTTTGTTGCTGTTTTTCCCTTTTTGTTTGAGGAGAAGGTTTACTACTGTCTGCTGTCAAAATTCACAATATTTTAAATTTTAAAGTTTTATAAATATATATACAAATATAAATTTGCTCTCATACCTAATTTCTTTCTTATTGTTTGTTATGATAACATAAAAATCATAAATTCACGACGCATCCAGGAAACCCTTTTGCCCTTGTTTAAGTGACGTGTTTGGACGATGTGAACTTGGTCGTGGGCCAAAAATAGCCTCCGTCACGCAACAATCGTCGTCGAAAGCCAAATATTTATATTCTCTTTGCTTTTCCTTTCTTTTTTCCATCCTCCCTCTTTCCTTCCTTCCCTCCCTCCCTCCCTCTCTCTCTCTCCTCCAATGTGCAGCGGATTGCAGGCTCAACCTGGGACATGCTGGTGTGCTGCTGGTGGAGAGACGGGGCTCCTACCCGCTGATCGGCCTTCGCATCCTCAAAAGTGAGTCGCTTTGAACAGCGTCTCCCGTCCTGTTCGCACCACCTGCCCCTAAACCAGCGCCTCTCAACTGCCTGGAGTCTCAGGACACAGATTTTTTTTTTTCCCTTATCATGAAGTCGCAACCCAAATTTTATTACACAGCACTCAAATATGGTTTGTGACATCACTAATGGCTGATTTGCAGAGCCACGCGAGTTCACTGACAAATGCATGATTGTGTATGTTAACTGCATCTTTGCCCTTATTTTTTTTCAATGAGGAACGCTTATGAAACTGGAAATACTGATGCAAAAGGTAGAATAGAAATTGTTCTTTTGTGACGACGGATGTCTTTTTCTGTGTTTTTTTTTTTTTTTGCCATTCCAGCCAGCGGCCACCAGGGGGAGGTAGAGTCTGGCACGAGGAGGAAGGTCAAGCGGCAGCTCAGCTTCCAGAGGTACTGCCACGCCTCCAGGCTGCTCAGGAGCCTGGTGCCGCACACGCCCGGCTCGCTGCACCTGCTCGACGACAACTACCTGGGCCAGGCTGCGGTGAGGACACACACACACACACACACACACACACACAGCAAGTGTGTGTGTGTCTCTGCTCTTCTCTGTGCTGTCAGGCCCCTTTTCTTATTCGTCTTTCCTTCTTCTCATTACAGCAAATGCTCTCCAAAGTGGGCACATGGAACTTTGACATCTTCCTCTTTGATCGTCTCACAAACGGTGAGGCGAACATGCTCCCTCCTGCCCCCCACCTGAAGGGTTCCTCCACTGAAATCCTGACCTTTTGATTCGCTGCTCCAGGTAACGGCCTGGTGACCCTCATGTGCCACCTCTTCAACGTCTACGGCCTGGTGCAGCACTTCCAGCTGGACATTGTCAAACTGCACAGGTTTCTTGGTGAGCCATATCAGCCTATCAGTGGGAAAAAAATACCATCAAAAAAAAAAAAACCTGCAATAAACTAATTTTCCAATTCCAATTACTGCAGACTGATAAATGTGTTTTCCTTTTTTGTTCCAAGGTTGATGTAGCAGAATGCATTTTCAGCATGTATAAAATAGAAAATCTACGTAGAATCAAGTTGAAACAGGAAGTGAGATTGAATTTCCGTCTCGTCCTGTCTGTCCAGGCATGGTGCAGGACGACTACCACTCCCAGAACCCCTACCACAACGCCGTTCATGCCGCGGACGTCACTCAAGCCATGTACTGCTACCTGAAGGAGCCCAAGGTAAATAATGAACGCTGCTGTATTCACGCTCACGTACGCCGACTGGATGACCTCGCGATTCGCTCAGCTTCTCCTCGACTCGTCCCGCCGGGGTCTCCTCCTCACCCTCCTCTTCCTCCTCCGGAGGATCAATCCTGCCCACTTAGACACCACAACAGCTGCACGGGTCCTTCAAGACCCCCTGACCGGATTAAGTCTGGCTGCCTCGGGTTTTTTTTTCTCCTCCCTTCCTCCATACAGTAATTACTTTAGTGTCCTCCGTCGCTCCCCTGAAGCACTTTGTGATGCGCCTGTTTTGTTGAAAGCACTTAGGCAAATAAATCCAGATGAGGCTCAGCACACTGAGAAGGAGCCGCTTAATGGAAGGCTGGCTGGCCAGTTTATTAGGTAAAATGTCCAAGTGGCCTGGTGACACATATAGCTAGTCGGCCAATCACACGGCAGCGACTGAACTCTGCTTCTCTTCTTTCTTTTCGTCCTTAAAAAATCTAAAGTTTTGAGTCAGACACTGTTTGAGAGATCAAAACAATGAACCAAGACATTCAAATTAACTAACACCATCCTGGACACACACAAAATGAAACTATACTAATTCTGAAAATGACGCCACATATTTGGGATGTAACAGTAATATCAATTTCACAGTATGCAGTGAATAAAAAGTTTCGACGTTATTGCGGATGGATGACGGTTTCAAGTGTTAACTTGCAATGAAGGGGAGTGTAGTTGCGATCGGGGCCCACATTTACCCATCATCCTTTGCATTTGCCCGGTTGTGCTGCAGCTGGCGGAGCAGCTCAGTCCTCTGGACGTCTTCCTGGGCCTGATGGCGGCGGCCGCCCACGACGTGGACCACCCCGGCGTCAACCAGCCCTTCCTCATCAAGACCCAGCACCACCTGGCCTCCCTCTACCAGGTACAGACGTGCGGGGTCAAGCCTTTAGATTTTAGACGGACTGTTTCTGCTGTCTCAGCTTTAAGTATGTCCACTCTGAACCTGATGCATCTCGTGCAGAACACCTCCGTGCTGGAGAGCCACCACTGGAGGTCCACCGTGGGCATGCTGCGAGAGTCGGGGCTGCTGTCACACCTGCCTGCTGACATGTCGTGAGTGCACGCACACACACACACCACCATAACTTTGGTCAGACCTGTTATTCAACCTATTATTTAAAAAAAATTTTTTTTACGATTTTTGGGCTGCACAGGATTTTGGCTGCAGTACCTCGAGTGGCCACTAGTTTTTTAGTTTATTTTTTTTTAAATCGCCTCTTTCCAATATTGGAAGTATCCAGGAAGTATCTGGGATTCAGTACTTACAATGCATCCACAGAGACAAAACCTCCATAAGCAGTTTTTCTTGTTGCTCAGTGGCGCCCCCTCTGCTCTGCAGGCAGGACATGGAACAGCAGCTAGGCTCCCTCATCCTGGCCACCGACATCAGCAGGCAGAACGAGTTCCTGACGACTTTCAGAGAACACCTGGACAACCAGGACCTGGACCTGCGGCTGGCCGCGCACAGACACTTCATCCTGCAGGTACAACCGTGCCCCCCCCCCAAGACTGCTTGGTGCACAGCAGGTGTCAAGACTCGCTAACATCTGCATCTGCAATGTGTCTTCAGATTGCACTCAAGTGCGCAGATGTGTGCAACCCGTGCCGTGTGTGGGAGCTGAGCCGGCAGTGGAGCGAGAGGGTGTGCGAGGAATTCTACAGGCAGGGTGAGTAAACGACGGAAACCAGCCGGAAGAAAAAACTGTTGCAGGTTTAAAGTAGCTCCGGCCTTCATGCCTTTAACTAAATTAAAACTAGAGGATTCTACAAACCAAACCCACTTTCTATGCCACATTATACTTTATGTTGTGTGGCAGGCTGGAAGTGATGTTTATAATATGATAATTTATAATAATAAATTATTCTGGATATAATTCATGTCCAAAAATTGTATCCTGTATCACAGTTAACTTGGTGCAAAAAATGCTCCCAACCAACCAGAGTTTGGACACACCTGTTTCTTTCTCTTTCTACACTGTAGATACATACTGAAGCCATCACATACATGACCAAGATATGTGGATTAGTGTGGCAATAGAAAAAATGTTAAATACCTAAATTTGTTATGTTATATATATTTTATATGAAGGGCGGCTATTCTAGATCATCAAAAATAGAAATCTTGTTTGAGTTATTTCACACTTTTTTGCTTAATAAATATTCCATATGTGTTCATTCATAGTTTTGATGCCTTGAGTGACAATCTACAATGTAAATAGTCATGAACATGAAAGAAAACCATGAAATCAGAAGCATGTCTCCAAACTTTTCACTGGTAGTGTGTGTGTGTGTGTGTGTGTGTGTGTGTGTGTTTTTGCCTATAACCAATTTTACCAGAATCAGTAAAATGACAATATCTCCTACAAAACAAACCGATCAAACAAACGCATCAAAATGATGAATTTGCGAAATCTAACAACATTACAAGTCTAGCGAATCGTCAATAAAAGCGCAAACTGAAGCCATATCCTGGACAACTCAGCTGATTTATCTGCATTTTAAAAATTGATGGAGAAGAAACCGTCGTGTGTTGTTTTTGTTTTTATTTATTTCGCCACAATGACGAAATGGATCCGACAGGCGACCTGGAGAAGAAGTTTGACTTGGAGATCAGTCCCATGTGCAACCAGCAGGCGGACTCTGTCCCCGCCATCCAGACAGGTGAGTCTGTGTGTCACATCAACCTAAACTCTGAGTCCCCACCCCCTGCCCTCCTCTTGCTGACGCTCTCCGCGCTTCCTCCAGGCTTCATCTCCTACATCGTGGAGCCGCTGTTCGAGGAGTGGCAGCGCTTCACCGAGCCCAGCCCGCTCAGCCGCGCTATGATGGCCCACCTGCACCGCAACAAGACCCGCTGGAGCCGCCTGCGATACGCTCACACGCAAAGCCACTCCCACGCCGAGGAGCCCGAGGGCGGTGGAGGAGGAGGAGGAGGAGGAGGAGAAGGAGAAGACATCCCTTAATCCCTCTGTTTTTTTGTTTTTTTTGTCCTTGAGGTTTGATCTTGCGTGAAGGGTGGAAAAAAAGAGAGAGATTATCCACCTCCTTGTTTGTCCTCCGGCGTGTTCGAGCTCAGTGCCCGGTTGTTTCGCAGCCCCAGAAACGCGGAGGTGGGCGGGCGAACGGATGGGAGGGTGGCTGGCGTTGAGGCGCAGCGGCTCCCTCTTGTGGGGAGGAGGACCGAGGCCCTGTGGCGGCAACGGCGGCGCAAAAGAGATTAAAACGCACGGCCGGATTCAAGGACGGACGGATGATTCTTAGTAAATATATGGTACGCGACTTAAAGTCTTGCCTTTTTATATAAACACGTGATGTTAAGTGTGTGGGAAGGACATGAAAGGTCGGAGCCCCGTGAAGGACAAATATAGATGTGTTTGCACAAAGCTGCTTGAACAATAAAGAAGTTTAAAACAAAATGTAATTTAACATCCCAGAGCGGTGCTTGAAGAGAAAGAAATATATGAAAGAGAATTTAAAAAAAAAAAAACATATATCCTATATATTACACTTTTTACACTTTTAAATGAAACTCGATGTAAACTGTAAACTTTTTATTTTTTGTTTTTCACCTTTTCTCTGTTTTCTACTGCCTGCACTTCCACTGGATGCTCTTTCGTACGAGTTGTTTCACTCTCACTGAGGTGCGTTTTTACCGAGTCGAGGTAACGTAAAGTACCGTCTCCCACTGACTACAGTACTGTCGCCCACTGACTCTACTGAAAAGAAACAACTGACTGATGCGTAGCGGCTTCGCACGAATGTCTCCAGGACGAGGAGGCACACAACAGAGCCATTTTTTTTGTGTAAACTTTCTTCTGACAGACGATGTAACGTGTACATAACGTGACCTCAGCTCTTCACATGCCAAATCTTCTGGACTTCTTCTTCCTCCTCCTTGGATATTGTTAAAAATGCAACCTTTACACTGGTGTTATCCATTTTCTTTCCTTTATTTTTTGTACTGACTCGGTGCATTTGTGTGTCTCTGATGACCTTACTTTTACAAGCTCGTATACAAACGGAGCCTTAACACAGCATCACGGACTTCTGGGAGAAACTTTCCTTTCTTTTTTTATTTTTGCCGTTTAGTGAACAAACCAACAGTTTCTTCAGCCATACCAGCCAACTCAAACGCACAGCTAAAGCAGCGGGTTCTGTTGTCTCTCGCCGAGTATCAGGGTCCGGGTGGGCGGGGCCTCCTGCCCGTTCACTCACTCAAGGTGCCAATTTTACGACGGATCGGTTCTCCTCCGATCAGGAATATTGTCGGATATCCGCAACAGGAATATGAATATATCATTAGAATACGTAGAAATCACTGCCTTAAAAGGTCTCACGTTATACAAAAGCCACTCAAGTCATATTTTGTAATCTTGCAGAGAATTCTCCAGGAATTGAGAAAAATGCGTCCTGTCCCGTTTTATGACTGTCTGAAAATCAGCCCCATGTGATGTCACAAGGGGCTCTGACACAACACACCGGGCCAGGTGTTGATTCCGCCCCCTTCACGACCACAAGACGTTGTTTTGTTTTTACAAACGTGTAAAGTACAACTGAGCATCAGGGAGCTAAAACTTTTTCTCTCTTTTTTTCTTGCTGGAGGCCGTAAACAGAGGGCTAAATATTTCCAACCTTTTTTATCTGGTCTCGGGACTCGGATGCGACGCAGGATGTAAACTACATATGGGAAAAAGACAATACGGGACTTTTGTTTTTTTTTAATGTGTGGAGCTGATCCGTACAAGGCTGATGTCACCTTAACTGAGCTGTAGAAATGATTTGTTCACACGTGTGGGTCTGAGTTGAGAAGACGCTGCGACCCCCCCCCCCTCCCCCCCACACTATTCTTGATGTGTTGTACATAGTCCCAAAGGCCCAGTGTGTAAGATTTGTAGCGTCTTGATGGTACAAAAGCCAACATATTGACACGGCCGCCTCTTTACAAGCGGATCTGCGAGTCGCGATGTAAATATAAATACTTATAATTAACAAAAGAACTCACTGCAGTTATGCATTCGTAGTAACTTTACCTAGGTAGACACGCACACATGTATTTTCTTTTCGACACCAAAAGATACTGGAAATGTTACACATTGGACTTTTCTTCTTCTTCTTCTTCTTCTTCTTCTTCTTCTTCTTCTTCTTCTTTTTTTTTTTTTAAACCACGTTTCTCGAATTTTTATACCTAGCATGATGAAGGCGGTGCTATCGGAAATGTCTTCCCCCGAGTTTTGAAGAAACTAGTGAAGAAAGAATCTGAGCTTAAAATACAACAAGAGCAACACGGAAAACTCTAATGGTTTTCTTTAACGGCGTCAAAAAAAAAAAAATATATTGTACGTATAGTGTAAAACTGTTTAGTCTGCATTGTCGCACTTTGGCGGTGTAAAGCCAGGCCAGACGGGAGGCACCTCTCAGCCCTGACACCGACAGGGTCTAGTCTGGGTCATTCATGTTTCCTCGTGAAGAACAGATCTGCACTGACTGAACACAACGTGTTCTCTCTTTATGTTCACGTTTTGCGCGTAAAAACACTTTGCAAATTATCCCCCCACCCCCGAAATCCAAATGAGCAGAGGGTTTTGGCGCAAAGCCAGATTCAAACGTGTCGCCGGGCAGTTTTTTTTTTCTTTCTTTGTTTTTTATTTCATATTGTTGTTCACTGAAACACCCCCTTTGCACTTTTCCTTTCACCTAAAAACGAATCACTCGGAGAGGTGCATGTTTCTCTGTGAGGTCTGTTCAGCAGCTCTTCTGACACGGAGCGCTGCTCATGATAACAGCGACAGTCAACTTGTGCACTGTGAAAAGTTCAATAAATGTAATTTATTTTTATTTTATTTTTTTTAAATTTCATTACCGTGGAAATCGTGTTCTTTGTGTTCCCCCGGAAAATGTAATATGTGACCACTAGATGGCGACAGTAGGCCTTCGGTGAGGAGCTAGATCCGCATGAGTCACACACGGGAGAAGGGAGGGTGACAACATTTGTTGTCTTTGTTGACACTATAAATACCTGTGAATCAACATGATGAGTATAGCTGGGAGGCTCGAGCCGGTGAGTCAACAGCGTTGGGAAGAAATAAGATAAAGAACAAAGACGAAGCGGAGCACATTTGCCACACAAGTCTAGTTTTTGGAGCAAATGAAAGGGCAGAGGTGTGAATCGAATCAGACTTTTACAGGCCTGACTTGGGTTTTTTTTTTTTTTTTTTGCCGGTTCTGCAGAAGAACTGTGGGATGGCATTGAAATTGGGCAGGATTGTTTTTTTTTTTTTTAGAGGGGGGATTAGAAGCGATAAAAAGGATTTAAAATGCAAAAGGGTGCAAAAATATCCAAAAGGGCCTGGCGGGACGAGTTGAGGGGACACCAGACGCAGACACACACACACACACACACACACACACTCCTGTGTCGCGTTGCCTGCGTTTGCATATCGCTCATTTGCATTGCAAAAAGAAGAGTCTCTCTCTCTCTCTCTCTCTCTCTCTCTCTCTCTCTCTCTCTCTCTCTCTCTCTCTCTCTCTCTCTCTCTCTCTCTCTCTCTCTCTCTCTCTCTCTCTCTCACACACACACACACACACACACACACACACACACACACACACACAGAGGCCGACTCGTCTAAACTTTATCTAATTGTCCCGCGATTGAACTGCTTACCCTCCACCTCACTCCATCCTGTTCCTACGAGACGGGTTGTGGTGTTTTTGGGGACCAGAATCTCTTCATCGGAGCGCGACGTCTGACATACACACACACACACACACACACACACACACACACACACACACATGCTCTCCAGCCCTGTCAGTCTGTACTCATCCAGCATGTGTCACAGTAAATATTGACAGTGCAAACAGAGCCCGCGTCCTCCCCCTCTCCCTCCCCCACTTAAATGTTGTCCAACCACTCCCTCCCTCCCTCCCTCCCTCTCTTCCTCCTCCCTGTGAAAACACAGCACCCCATCAGTTCCGCATCTCACTCCAAAATGCCCAAATGACTTAGCATAGGCTAGCCACACGCTAGTTGAGACAAAGGGGCGACTCGTCGGCAGAACGTTCTATTTGATATTTACACAATTTTCCAATTTGGTCAATCAGGTGACAGTCGCTGCGTTCCCATTACCCCCAGAACTGCGCAAAACCTAAATATCGCAATAAAAAAAAACTGGTCATGGAAACAGCTAAACTTTGAAAAACCTCTCAAATGTCGCTAAAAGGTTCTGACGCTCTCATGAGGTGGTTTTTCAGACGATCCACATAGAGGTATATCGCAAAAGTGTCATGGAAACACATTTACACGTCAGCGGACGGTATGTACGGAAGGGACGGGATATTTTTTTAAAAGTAATGAACGAGAAAAATATAACAACCATTCTTGACAGCAAACAAAAGCAAACGTAATATTTTACGAGGATTACAGCTTATGCTCTTCACACCATTCAATGGAAACGCCTGCAAATCGCAATTGTACTTTGTCGAAATTAGTATCGAAAAAGTATCTTAAGTAAAAGTAGCTTTTATTTTGCGAAAAACTGTAATGGAAACACAGCTAGTGGCTTGGGTGAGTTCGGGGTGCCTGCTGGTCGCTGGAGCTCAGGGCGAAGCGTCGCAACGAGGAAGAGAAGCTTAAGGCTGAAGCGAGTGTGAACGGGGCGAACGTGGCGAACGTGGCTGCCGGTGCCAGACGAGCTGCTTTTACAGAACTGCTGATCTGCCGGGATTTTTTTTTTACCAATTATATCACAGCATGGAAACCATAGAGGGGGACACTACTATCATGTGGAGCGAGGGGAAAAAAAAAATGGCTGGTTGATGTCAGGGGTCAGAGGTCACATGTAGCGAGCCGACTGAATGGAAAGGCAACAGGAACTCGGTTGATGCTCGGCGGCCACTTCATTAGGTACCCGCTGCAGCTAAGGTGCGCCTAATGAATTGGCCTGATGAGCGCACGCAAACCAGTTTCTGGTCCCCGGCAGCTGCCAAGTCGTGGTGGGAGGATTAGAGCAGGTTTCATGTGACGGCGGTGACTCACCCGGGCCTCTTCATCACCGTCCAGGCTCCTGCGAAATCATAAAGTAAATGTCAGGGGGGGAGAAAGAGAAACGTTCCCATGAAACGCCCTTTGGCCTGGGAGGTTTTTCTTCTGATGAATTTTAAAAAAATATATAATTAAATTAAAAAAAATAAAATAAACATCTCTTCAGCAGAACGACTTAGTTGGAAGTGAGGTGACAATCTGTGTTACTTTCTTTCAAGGGAAGAGAGGAGACACCTCCTTGCTGGTGTCGCTGCTGTGACGATAAAGATTTATGACTGTGCGTGCGTGCGCTTGTGTGTGTGTGTGTGTGTTTGTGTGTGTGTGTGTGTGTGCAGAAAGTGAAAAATGAAACCTGCGGTCTCCGTCTGCCTGCCGTCTGGCCTCTGCTGCACTTGAAGGGTTAATCTTCCGTTGTTCCTCAGTGGTCCTCTGCTTCACCTTGTGTCATATCTTCTGTCTTTCCCTCTTCTTTTTTTTTTTTTTTTCCTGCTTCCTGGGTTACAAGTCACCCCCCCGCCAACCCCTTGAGTACCCCCCACTACCCTTTTCCCTCCTCCCCTTCTTCAAGCGTGCGCCGCCGCTCGCTGCACAACACCAGGACGTCCTCGTTGTTTTTCACTTTGAACACACCAGGGACTTCTGTTGTTCTTTTAGGGTGAAAGAGGGGAAAACCCAGTTTTTTTTCTCGTTGCTAAAACCGGAGTAGAGAGGTTGTATTTTTGATCGTTCTGCGTGTTTATCGCCAGACCGACACGCTCGCCAGCTTTGCTAGTTGAAATGTAAAAAAAAGAAGAAAAAAAAACACAACGCACAGGCGACTGAGTTCACGTCGATGTTGAGATCCACAGCAGCTCTCGGTGGATTTAGTTTTTTTTATTTCGGTTCTTTATTGGCCGCGTTCTCGCCGGCGAGGCATCCCAAAGGCAGGTGCTTTCCAAAGTGAGTGGCCTGCGTGGTGGAAATGACTACAGCGGACGCTTCGGGGAAATAAAGGGTTAATTTGTCACGCAGCATTGAGATGTGCAACACCCACACACACACACACACAGACACAGAGACACACACACACACACATCCAGAAGATACAGCAAATAGGCTCAGGACTGATATCGGGGAACAAAAAAAAAAAAAAAAAAAATCCTCTTGCACCGTTCAGCGTGCATGTGTGTGTCTGTCTGTGTGTGCGTGCGTGCGTACGAGCCTTAAGGTCTGTTATCTCGTGGCCCTCATGACTCGGCTGTAACTCTCACCAAATACTCACAACCCTCAGGTAGTGGCACACCTGCCGCATTTCACCTGCTCCTTCTACCCGTGTGTGTGTGTGCGTGTGTGTGCGTGTGTTTGTGGTGTGTCTGTGTGTGGTTGGCTGGCTGGCACTGTACAGTACAGTCATTTGGGTTTGTGTTTTTACTGCACACTAAGATCTTTTTTGTCTTGGTGCAAATCCGAGATGTTTTTTTTGCATATATAAAATAAGAAGGGAAAGATATGCATGGCACAGAATGGTGTGTGTGTGTGTGTGTGTGTGTGTGTGTGTGTGTGTGTGTGTGT
The DNA here is from genome assembly GCA_009823395.1 of Thamnaconus septentrionalis. Classification (NCBI taxonomy): domain Eukaryota; kingdom Metazoa; phylum Chordata; class Actinopteri; order Tetraodontiformes; family Monacanthidae; genus Thamnaconus; species Thamnaconus septentrionalis. Next base: position 4,866,267 of record CM020519.1, on the reverse strand, counting down.
GTGTGTGTGTGTGCTAAGATAGATTCTTACTCGCTGTATGTAGGTACTTTTTCAGTTCCTGACCTCTTGACCCAGACTTGGATAGAAAACTAATATTGGTACTATGCTCGGCCTGTTGTCTTCCAATGGATGGATGCAAACATGCTGAATCCTGATCTGATCATGTGACTCGTTCCAGAGTGAAAGTCAACAGTGTTGGTAATTACCCTGCTGTGAAAGTGAACATGAGTAATGTTCTTGAAATCAAACTTACTAATAAACACTCATTGGGTTTTTTGGAGTCTTGGTTACTTAATTTATGCAGCTTGAGTGAAAATATTTTCAAACACTCTGAGTGGAGCCGGGCCTCTTCTCTGCGCCGCTGCTTCCGATAAGTCTCGTCTGCTCGAGTGATTGCAGGCCTGGTCCGACCAGTCGGGCCGGTTCTTCCGGCTCGGCGCTGTCGGACAAATCATATTTTATCAAAGTCTCTTTATGTGGCCTCCGCCATGTTGTTGCTGCTGTAAACAAAGACAAGATTAATCCGCGTGCGTCGCTAGCTTGTGTTTTTCGGCCGGATGCGGCCGAGGCTGTGTTTGTGGTTCCCTCCTCCGGGGGGCGACGAGATGCGTCTCAGTGATTAGGGCTTGGAGGTGAGCTGATGCCTCTCGTCGAAGGGCCCTCAAATTACCCAAAACAGAGTAAAATGAGCTGCCAGAGTCTTGCAGCTCCAGCAGCCACAGGGCAGCAGCAGGAAAAAAAAGACGTTTGCATTTATTCAAATCGGCTCTTTAATCGATTCAAAGCGTCCAGATTGGCCGCTGGGAGGCGAGATTTTTCTTCATCCCCGGTGTCGAGGGCCACGTCTTTGTTTGCCCTGTTTCTGGATCCTTAATAATAAGTCAAGTCAAGTCAAAGCCTTTATTGCCATTGTATGACCGACCATGTACACAACAAAATTTGGAGCTCCAGTGTATTATAGAACGAAAATTTAAATAAAATATAGCAATGCTGTGAATAAATGCAACGTACAAAGAGTAAATAAATAGAATAATAAAATAAGTAATGGAACTTTGCAATTAAAAAATATCTACGGTACTGAAAGTGGCACTCAGCTTTGACTATTGCACTCACATTTTATTAACTTATTGCACGACTTTGTTTGTTTGTTTATTTCTCGGTGAGTTTGTTAGTTTAAACACTGCAGCGCCGGGCGGCGTGGGAACGAGCTGAGTCATGGAAAACAGCTCAGCCTTTAACAAACTTCTGGGTAAACAAATAATTTGCTCATCAGAGTCGCAAACAAACACTTTAGAGCCTAAGTGAGGGATAAACAGCCTTGACCGACTGTTTGCTTTGAGCCTCGGCGCGGAGCCTCTGCCTCCCTCTACTGGCCAGGCAGCGCAAGTCGGGACGCTGACCTCTCGTCCGGGCAGCCTCAGCTCATTGGCCGATGACTTGTTGTCGCTTGTTGTCGCGTACACACCGGAGTGGAAGACGACGCAGCCGGGATCGAGCTGGCTGCAGCGTGAAACCTTTGAATGAGGCCTCCAGTGATTAGCATAGTGCAAATATGTTGTCATACGCTTTAAATACTACTGTGGTGTAAACTAGTACCGCACTGATGCGTGACTCCGTAGTGAGCGCTGGCTGAAGGCAACGCAAGCAAAAGAAGCTTGACTGTTTTAAAAGTGTGAGAATGTGTGCATACGTTTTTATTTCTATGTTATTCATATTTGTTTATATTATGTATATACATATATATATATATATATATATATATATATATATATATATATATATATATATATATATATATATATATATATATATATATATATATATATATATATATAGGAGCCTGTGTCCAAACTATTGACTGGTGGTGTATTTATATATCTATAGTAATGAATCTCTATATAATCTCTGTAGATCTTTGAACTCTTTTTTTTTGTAGTGAAAAATTCTTTTGCACCATTCAGCGATGCTCCTGCATCCTTGTGGTCACTGCGCTGCTTGGATTTTTTTTTTTTCCCTCTCTTTTAGTTCCCATCATTTTGGTCAATTCGACCCTCCAATATATCAGACTTAGATCTTCCAGCCCCGCACTTCGACCTGGACGTCCTTTCAGACGCTCCGAGCCGACACGGGAATCTCGCTGGAAGGAGTCAGGAGGAGGAAGTTTGCTGCCCCCCCCCCCACCAAATGCATCTTGTTTGACTTGCAAATGATGCGCATGCAAATGTGGAGATGGAGGGCAGGTGGGCTGCAGGAGGCTGCACAGGTGGAAAGAAAGAAAGAGAAAGAAAGAAAGATAATCAAAAGTTGGGGGGTAGAGGGGAGGTCATCCTTTGCAAGCTCCGTCTTGCCCCCTACCCCCCTCCCTGACTCCACCCACCTCGCCTCTCTGTCCTGGAGCTGCAGCAGCAGCAGCAGCAGCAGCAGCAGCAGCAGCAGCAGGGTGGGGTGGGGAGGTTGACAAAATGAGAGAGGCAGTCTGCGCGCGTGCACGTGTGTCGTGCACGTTGCATCAGAGAGGGAGAGAGAGGCACACGGTGGTCTTCCCCTTTCCAGTTGCAAAACAGCAGCAGCTCTCCTTCTTCTTCTTCTTCTTCTTCTTCTTCTTGTCGTTCCGCCATCATCCTGCACGGTGCGTGCGTGCGTGCGTGCGTGCGCATGTGTGTGTTTCTTCATTCATCGGCGGTGTAGTAGTGGCTCGCGGCGGCGCTAGTAAATGCAGTGAGGAAGTTGTAACAAAGAGGGGAAGTGTGTAGTAAAGATATGTCAAGAAATGTCAACTATTGTGCACCTCATTGAAAAAGAGTTTCCCCTTTTTTTCCCCCTGTGTGTGTGTGTGTGTGTGTGTGTGTGTGTGTGTGTGTGCGCGCGCGCGTGCATGCGTGTGCATGCGTGTGTGTGTTGCACTACTGCTGTGACACAAAATATCTGGATATTGCTTTTGCGAACTGCTGATTGGCCCTGCGCTAAAACCATCGCCCCCTCCCCGTACACACACACACACACACACACACACACACACACACACACACACACGCACACTTCTTTACTTCTCCATGCGGCCATCAAAACATTAAAAAAATAGTTTCTTCTTCCTCCTTTTTCTCTCACCATAAAAAAATTGAATAATTTCATTTCGCCTTTAGGTGTGTCTGATGTTTTTTTCTCCCACGGTGGGACCGTGACCTTAAGTGACCTCCTGCGCTGCGACCCGCCCCCCCTAAAAACTCTCCTGTGCAACCTTATTAAAGAGGTTGCGCAGGAGATTTTGAAAAATGAGACGAAAACTAGCGAGGACGCCAACAGAGATTCCTTCTTAAACTGTGACATGAACGAACGCCGCGTTAGCGTTAGCGCTAGCACTAGCATTAGCGTCACCCAGGAAGCTGCGTCATGCCCCCTCCCGCCGCCCGCAGCCCAGCTGATTATCACTCACTTCCTGCCGTCCTCCTCCTCCGCTCGCTGCCCGTCGTCTCCGTTCCGTTCATTCGCTCCGAACGACTCCGAGCGCTTCGTCCGAGTCAGAAGTTTCGGGAGAAACACTTTGGTACCAAACTGCTCTGCCGAAGCTGCTGTTTTTTTATCATTTGTATCATTTTATTTTTTTTTTACTCTCTCTCTCCATCCGCTCTTCTTCTTCTGCTTCTGTCATCACCGGCCGTCTGAAAAGCAAAAGGAAAACTAAAAGCGCGGCCGCGTCCGTGCCAAACCTCTGAAATTAGGATCAGGATGTGAGAAAAAGTGGATTGCCTTCGAAACTCCTGCATTGTTTTTTTTGTTTTTTTCAAAAAGTACCAGTTTTACCAAAAGTCTCGTTTTTTGTCCTTTTTCTGTGTCTGGCCGAGTTCACGGAAGAAAACCGGCTGCGGAGTTCGACTCGAACTCCATGACGGATTCTTCCTGCGGCTCATTCCAACCCGTTCAAACCGACCGGTGATCCGTTCTCAGACTGTTATTGATGCCGAGGCTGGCAGGAACAAGGAAGTGTGTGTGTGTGTGTGTGTGTGTGTGTGTGTGTGTGTGTGTGTGTGCACACTGCCAGTGAAGCCGGACCCTGAAAATCCAGCTGTCAGTCCTTTGACACATTTCTTTTTCAAACGCTTTTCTTTGACCTTTGCACCAACCAGAGACTCTAGTGCAGCAGAGCAGTGTCTTTGGATCCAGGCCCACACACACACACACACACACGCACAGCTGCAGCAGCAGCAGCAGCAGCAGCAGTCCAACCAGTTATTCCTGTCAGTGGATCCAACAGGAAAAAGACGGAAAATAAAGGTGCTCTGGGGAAATAATGATCGACCCCGAGGTGAACGTGCACGGTCGGTGGGTGTTGAGCACCGATGAGGTGAAAAACAACGAAATCACACGAGCAGGTTAACAGGAAGCAGGTAGAACCGGACTGGGCCGGCGGGCAGGTGCTGAACAGCTGAGAAACCCTCCAAATAAAAACTCCAAAACCAAAGAGCAGGAATTGAAATGCAGATGTAAAACCCTGCGACTCCCACCAGGACAGGCGACATCAGAATTTCAGATGAAGTTCAGCTGGGAAACATTTTTGGTATATCGGTTTGTGGTTTCCATTGTTGGATTCAAAAGGTTTTAGTTCTTAAATATTCTATAAGGTTCAGTTCTTAACGTGGAGGCTGTTGTTGCAACAATCATCCTCTGGCCTCTGAATGACCGGAGCAGAGTAGAGTAATCGTGATCATTCATTATCATTATTATTTGCTTTCCATCATAATACTTGTGTATGTATTTATTGAAATATATAGTGTAGTATAGCTTGCTAGGTTACGGATTGCAAAGATCTTTTATGGAACAGTCAATTTAGCACCGAGCTCCAACTGTGGGTCACAGCAAACAGCAAGGATTGTTTGTTCCCCCTCTATGATAATTATTAAACATACAGAAACAAACCCCCCCGCCCCCAACACTTTTTTCTTTGGCCGGGAGAAACACGGAACAGGCATTACCGAAGGCAAACACGGATGAGAGGGAGCGCCGCGCCGCACGCACCGAAGGTGATTAATACTTTTATGCAAACGTCTGCCCTCCATGTAAATGTGGGCGTGGCCTCCTCCTCCCCTTGTCAGTGTGCCAGGGGGGAAACGTTTACATAGAGTCCAATTTGGACGATGGAAGAGCAACAATCGCTCTATACGTGAACGCTGATGTAAGCCGCAGGCCCGAGACAAAAAAAGGAAAGAAACTGGCAGGATCCGGCTGAGCAGGAACAGCCGAGAGTTTCCCCCTGCGAGTCCTGACACGACGGCGGCGGCGGCGGCGAAGCCGTGCGACAAGTGGAGGAAAACAGGGAGTGAAAGAGAGAGAGAGAGAGAGAGAGAGAGAGAGAGAGAGAGAGAGAGAGAGAGAGAGAGAGCAGACCCGGAAAAACGGGATTCCAGCCCTCACTCCCTGCTCACAGTGCAGCATACCTGTCCGGGAGTTTTTCCCACGAGAAAAACCTCCGGCGTTTTTTTGGGTCCCGGTGGCGGCGCTGGGAGCAGGAGGGGGCAGGAGGGGCAGGAGGGGCAGGAGGGGCAGGAGGGGCAGGAGGGGGGGAGGGAGGGAGGAGGGAGGCGGGAGGAGGAGGGAGGGAGGAGAGGGGGAGGGAGGGGAGGGGGGAGGAGGGGGCAGGAGGGGCAGGAGGGAGGAGGAGGAGGGAGGGAGGAGGAGGGAGGAGAGGAGGAGGGGGAGGAGGGAGGAGGAGGGAGGAGGAGGAGGAGGGAGGAGGAGGGAGGAGGAGGGAGGGGAGGAGGAGGAGGGGCAGGAGGGGGAGGAGGAGGGGAGGGAGGGAGGGAGGAGGGGGGCAGAGGGGCAGGAGGGGGGCAGGAGGGGCAGGAGGGAGCAGGAGGGGCAGGAGGGGGCGGAGGGAGCAGGAGGGGCAGGAGGGGCAGGAGGGGCAGGAGGGAGCAGGAGGGAGGGAGGGGCAGGAGGGGGCAGGAGGAAGCAGGAGGGAGGAGGAGGGGAGGAGGAGGAGGAGGGGGAGGGAGCAGGAGGTGGCAGGAGGGGGCAGGAGGGGCAGGAGGTAGGGAGGGAGGCGGGAGGAGGCAGGAGGGGAGGGCAGGAGGGGCAGGAGGGGCAGGAGGTAGCAGGAGGGGGCAGGAGGGGGCAGGAGGGAGCAGGAGGGAGGAGGAGGGGCATGGGAGTGAAGATGTTCGGAAAAGATACAAAGGACAGGGAGGAGTTGGAGGAGGGGAGCAGGTGGGGGCAGGAGGAAAAATGGGAGGATGTCGTGAGTTGGCGGCGTGGTGGGGGTCGTGTTTCTGGGGGCGCATGAGGGTCTGACAACCTGGTTGGGGTCCTTGGGAGTAGGGGGGCATCAGATCAGATCAGATCAGGACAGAGAGGGGTGACCTCTTGACCCCTGAGGGGAGGGTCACTGACTCGCTCATAAGTCACGTGCATATCGATGTTTTTATCGATACATCAATCGCTCGTCAGATTAAAATTTAGTTCACTAGTTTTAAGAAAATTTCGATGTATATTTATTATTGACCACAGCCGCAGCGACTTACTTCCGACTTCTGTAATGACCTGACACGCACCCGTGCAGCACGCAGGATAGAAATAGCAGCGGCCGCAGCGCCAGACGGTCGTCGGGGTAGAAACAGAAACAGAGTGTTGTTTGGTCCTACTTTTGAACCCATCGATAAAAACAGTGCACAGTGTGATTTATGCAATGAGAGGGTGTCACACCAGCAACCTCTGACCACCTCCTGTCAATGCTTCCTCTCAGGGGGTCGAAAAATAAGGCAAAGCTGCTTCCATGTTTTTCATTGGCATTTTAAGTTATGCTTATTTATCATTCATATTTATTTCTTTGTTTGTTATATTTTGGTATCAGATTTTTTTTTTATCGATTGACGCTTATGTTTATTTATGATTTATATTTAAATTTTATGGCACTTTAAACATTGTCTTTAAGTGTTTTTCATTTTTTATCGGCCCCCAAAATATTGTTTATCGTATCGAATTTGAAAAACCTGTTGTTGCCCATCACTACGCTCACACTTCGACATCCACCTGTCGGCCCTGCTGAGCAGAACGCAACCTTCACAGGAACGCCAGGGCGCGGCCGGCCGCCCTGCGGCTCTTCGCGTGACCCACAAAGAGTTGCAGCATGACATGACTTTATTACTTTTCCTTTTTTTTTATCTCGGCCTCTTCCCTCCTTCTCGCCGCCACAGCCGGCCGGCGACGCCTCTGTGCCGCGGCCTTTTGTCATCCTCGCCGTCGTCGTCGTCGTCGTCGTCGTTGTTGTTGTTGTTGAGACTGGGAGACACAGAGAGAGAAGAAAGAGCCTCCCGTCCCGGCGGTCCGACCTGTTCTTGTTCTTTTTAATTATCAGCTGGATCTGCAGCCGCTTCCCCTCAGTCCGCCTCCTCTTCCTGCTCTGCGAGCGGGATGACGAAGGGGAATTAGCGTAAGTCAAGTGAGGATAAAAGGAAAAAAAAAAGAAAAAAAAAAGCAGCGGCTGCTGCACCTTCAGTTCCACCACGTCAGGTGACGGGAAACCTGCTCCTGATGTGGCGGAGGAGAGCGTCCCATTTTGTGTGAGATTATTCGGACGTAGGCAGTGAAAGTGTGCCACGCAGTGAACCGAGTGTGCCGCAGTGCCCATGGGCAAAAAAAAAAAAAAAAAAAAAAGGCCCCAGTATGATGGAAACATCCTTTTTATTTATAACGTTTACCTCCAGCTTGTCGTTCAACTCTCCAGAAATAAGAACAAGTCAGCATTTAACTTTGTTCCAGTTTTCAGAAACTGTTTGCTAAAAAAAAAAAAAAAATGCCTTTTGTGATGTCACAAAGGGCACTGCAGGTTTGTGATAATCCCCCCCACTTCCACAGCCAGGTGTTGGCTCCGCCCTCTGACACCCAACACCACCACCAAAATGCCAACAGAGCATCAGGGATCTCAACAGCTTTCTTTTCAGAGGAAGGCTGCAAACAGAGGGCTAATTGGGTTGTTTTTTTTTCCCCGCTGCTCCTTCACCGAAAGAAATGTCGGGAAGTCCGCCTGCTGATTTCACTCAAGCGCCACTCTTAAATAAATAGGCGCGCGCCGGGAGGATTGCGACATCGGGAACTCGCTCGATTTACTTTCTCACCGTAGTAAAAAGAAAAGGAGGGAAAAAAGCAAAGTGTCTCTGGGCCAAGAGGAAATTTTCCACCCTGGCTCGGCTCCGGCTCTTTGCATCTGCTTTGCATAGATTTGCATCTGACTGTGTTTGTGTTGGATATCACGCGGCGCCGAGTCGTGAAATAAAGACACAATAAATCCTGACGAGGGGGTCGGACCTACCAGAGAAGAAGAAGAAGAAGAAGAAGAAGAAGCTTCTAGGCGTTTTGCTCAGCAGGAGAACATCCTGGTTCAAAGGTCATCATCATCATCATCATCATCATCTGAGCGATCGGCTCTGACTGACTACAACAGACATTTGCCCCTCTTCATTCATTCATTTCATTGGAATGTTTGGATCTCACCTCAAATATTCATCAAACATCAACACTGAAAAGTCGTCACTTCATACAGGGGGGAAATTTTTTTCCGTGTGCAAATATTTTGGAACATTTCTAAGTTTAAGTGGATCTCTGAGGTGTTAAAGTTTTGAGTAATTTTACTGGCCACAAAAACCTTCTCCTGACCCTGAGAGGACCTGAGGTCGGGGGTCAAAGGTCAGTCGGTGAGAGCTGAAGGTTATTGCTCGGCAAACCACGACTCCACTTACCTACCAAGGCCCGGTTAGTTTTAGTGTTTCAAGTTTTCCAATCTAAATAACATTATAATAACAATGTCAGTCAACACCCCCAATGTCAACACAGCCCAATTCCCTGGAAAAAGTGTGTTAAACATCCGGTTCTAGTAAACAGAAAGGGGCCCTTTGTGATGTCATAAGGGATACAGTACCACGGGACCACGGGACCACCTTCTTTTTTGACTGCTTCCAAAACAAGTTGAAGGTTCAAGTAAACTGTCACTTCTAGCAGGGAGCCAGAACCCGGCCTTTTTTTTTTCTTTTTTTTTTTTAACAGGAGGCTGTGAACAAAGGGCTAAATATGCTGTTTCCTGGAGGTTTGAGTTTTTTTTGTTTGGAAAAGTAATTCTGAGACCTTCATTTGTCCGTCTGCAATTCACCGTACACATTTTTGACGTAACGGCTGAAGTTTTTCTGATTCATCATTGTGCGTTGTTGTTGTTGTTGTTGTTGTTGATGTTATTTTTATTTGTTAGTCTAGTTTTTTTTGTAACCCAGATCTCCGCCGTGCAGGATCAGCAACAAGCCCTTTAAACACCTTTGAAGCGTCCCTTCACGCTGACGGCTACACAAACAGCGCGGGGCCGCTACACAACTGTGTGTACTTTGGCGTGTTGGGATCTTTGGTCGCACTAACGAGACGAGCGCAACAATGACTTCCTGACAGCTCAAACCTATCACGTTTCTGATGAGGTGTTGCACCAGCGTGCTAAGTGCCGCTCCGACTCGTGTGTGCATATGCGTGTGTGTGTGTGTGCGTGTGTGTGTGTATGTGCCAGACGCATGCATCACAGGGCCGGCGAGCGTGTTTCAACTTGTCGACGGCTCTCGCAGGAGATGCATTCAAGGGAGAGAGGGAGAGAGACGAAAGCGCAGCTTCTGTTTTTAGTTTCATTTACGACGTGATGGCCTCTCTGAGCGTGTGTGTGTGTCCCCCCCCCCTGGCGGGGGCCTCCGGCGTCTGCCACCTGTCCACCGAGTCACCAGCCGACTAACGGCTCCGTCCTCATGGCATGAGATCGTTCCGCTGCTTCTCCAACTTTATTGCTATGCCTGCACTCTGTGTTTTTTGTGAGTGTGTGTGTGTGTGTGTGAACAAGTGCGTTGTACTGGTACATGCACGCACGCACGTGTGTGTGTGTGTGGGTATAAATTATCTGGGCCCTGTGTTTCCTGTTTTGCAATCCTCTCGATGCCCTCCCAGAAAACGTCTGCCTCCGGTTGATTCAGGAACAGCCAGTTTTTCTGACAGGGAGGCTTCGTCGCACATTTTCCATTTCATATTTAGCCTTTGAGAAAAAAAGGGAAAGGTGTCATTTAACTTCATTGGATACATTGCGTTTCCATTACCCCAAGAATTGTGCAAAACCTAAACACGGCAATAGAAAGCTGGTCACGGAAACAAACTAGACTTGGAAAAATCTCTTGAATATGGCTGAAAGGTTTTGACGCTCTCACGAGGTGGTTTTTCCGATGTATCGATATAGAGGTAGATTGCAAAAGTGTCATGGAAAGACTTTTTTCGCATTTACGTGACGAACGGGGAGACGTGAACAGTTCACTTCACTGAGAATTACGACTTAAACGCTTCACACCATTCAATGGAAACATCTGCAAATTGCAATTGTACTTTGTTGAAATTTTAGAAATATTATTTTTATTTTATGAAAAATTGTAATGGAAACACAGCTACTAAATGAAAGTGTTTTACATTCTTTTAAAATGATATCTGTTTTTTTAGCCAAAGTTTTGCTCCTCTATCCATTAATTAATCCTTTGATTGTAAGCATGTTTTATAGTTTTCCTATGTTAGCTAGCATGAGCTAGCGCAAGACGCGCATGCTAGCTACGATTCTGCTAGTATTAGCTTGCGTCGATTAAAGGTCAAATCAGCCTGGTCGAATTCAAACCCATGTCCCAAAGCCATGTCTTTCACAGCCGTGTGCCGAAATCTTTTCTCGCGACTCTTCCTAAATCAAATACTCTCTTGCGCTATCGTCGGGTGTGGGTGTCGGCAGTAAAAAAAAAAAAAAAAAAATCTCTCTCTTCTTTGTTGCAGGTGAGGGCGAAAGAAAGAAAAAAACCCAGAGGCAGTGACCTAATGCGGAGCGATAAAAAAAGCTATGTCACCGCGTTATCTCCGTACTATCGCTTCAGACGGCTGCGCACCTGTACTTTTTACGACACCGCCTTGAAGAAAGTAAATAAATAAATAACTTAAGAAATCGCAGCCGGGCCGACAGGTGTTTCTTGTCCGTATCTTCCGCCGCCACTTTTTTTTTTGCGTCTTGTAATCCGCTGGTTTATCTGAAGAACCTCCCACCTGCCTCCCGGCAGGTGTGATGGTGTTATGCGCTTCACCTGAGTGTGTGAGAGTGACTCGGCTAGGCGGGATTCCCCCTCCCCAACCCTCCATCTCCACGGAGTGCTCCTCGCCACTTCTCCTTATCAGCGCCGTGCGGAGGAGGATTAATGAGCCACTTCAAAGCTTTTTTTTTTTTTTCTGGCCATATCCAGTTTGAGTTCGGGAATTTCTGAGCGACCTGCCCCGAGTGATGCATCTCCTGCCTGTCGCCCTTACGTAATAAAAAGGGGTTGGACCTGCTCGGCTTGGTGGCTGAGGCCCTGCAGATAGGTTTGGCTGTGCTACAGCTTTGGCCAAAGTATATGTCTGTGTGTGTGTGTGTGTGTGTGTGTGTGTGTGTGTGTGGTTAGAGGCCAGGATGGGTGGGGCTGGGCAGGGCTTTGCTTGCTCATGTCGTACCCACAAAAGAACGAGGCCTCTTTCAGGAGAAAGCAGCTAAGACGCAGCGAGCGACGCCTCGGAAGGTGTTGGTGCCGTCACGTTGTACAGTTTTTTTTTTTTTATTACTGCAACAGTGTAGTTTCCCAATTTGGGATCAATAAAGTGCATCTATCTATAACAGAGGGACCGAGCTGTGAGGCCCACCACTATCCCTAATAGCTCGCTAGCAATTTGATCGGACAGCGCCAGTTTCGGCTGGTCTCTCTCCTTTTCAAGGGGCTGCTGTTGTGTTGTCAGACTCCAGATTGGTCTTGGTCTCGAGACCAACCAGCTTTTAAGGGTCTCGGTCTCATCTGGGACTCTGAGGCAAAATAATTACAAGATACCTTGCTGAAAAGAGATGTTGCTGTTCGATTTAGAAGCAAACTTGATTTTTTTTTTTTGTTTTGCTCTTATTTTTCATTGATGTATAAAGTCTTGGTCTTGTCTTGGTCTCGAACCCCAAATGTCTTGGTCTGCTCTCCATCTCGACACTCTCTAGTCTTCATAATGTCTTGGTCTCGGTTGGTGCCGTCTTGACTGCAACACGAAGGCTGCTGGCTGACGACTGTTTTGGAAGCCAGAAATTCTGAGCAACTTTATCGGAGTTTCAATCTAGCGGTAAACTCCAGCGGTAGTTTCATTTCAATCTGTTTTCACCTCGCCTTTCTTTGGTTTGCCACAATCAAAACAGAAAGAACCCCCCCCCACAAAACGAAAGTCAGCAACAAAGTCCATCCACCCGGCATGAGCTCACTCCATCTCCAGCGGGAGCTTCGATGACGCTTGAGCGCTCGTTTCAGTCGACTTTGCTGCCGGACTCGTTACTGTCACGTTGTCCTGTTGCTGCTTTCGTCTTTATCGCCACTGCGGCTGAACCAGAAGCCTTCCAATGAAGTTCTGGGATGGATTGGATCACTCCGGCGCCGCCGTTCCATGACGTCTCTTTGGGTTGTTTTCTCCGTCTTTCATTGAATATTGAAGCTGATGAGGAATGCACTGCAGTGGGCGTGTCCTCCAGTCACCTCCAGTCACACTTGACCCCGTTTTTAAAGGACACAGAGGTCACGGCGGCGACCTCCCACATCAGCGAGCAGCTGTTGCTCTCCTCTGCCTGCTGCTGCTGCTGCTGCTGCTGCTGCTGCTGCTACTGCGGCTGCTGCTGCTGCTGCTGTTGTTGTCTCGGCGAGGTGCCCCTCCCCACCCCCTCCGACTTCCTCCCACAGGACCCTTTGTTTACGATGCCAGTCCGTGCACCTCTCGAGGTTTGCAGGTGCGTCTGATGTGGCGCTGCAGATTCTCAGAACATCATTTAAGCCGAATGCCGCCCCTCCCCCCTCGCTGCGCCTTTCTTCTTCTTCTTCTCTTCGCTGATGCTCACGACGCTTCTCGCGGCTTCGCTCTGCAGCCGCCGGGCCTCCAGACCTGCTGAGCATCAACAACCACTTTTATCTAGTAATTTCTTTATTTATAGTTTTGCTGAATGACCAACAGCAGTTTTTCTCAGCTTTCACCCATCCAGCGCCGGCGTGTCACGCGCCGCGGTTTTGCATAACAACCGCTTCTCTTTTTTTTCTGCCGCCTCTGCTGGCACGACCTCACTTGGCCGCCTCGCCGTGTCCACTCACTCTGCCAGCGACTCGGCGGAGCGGAGGTTCCCCGGGAGGAGCTGGGCCAGGCTCACACCAGGGGTACACCGGATGCGCGTGTGTGTGTGCATGTGTGTGTGTGTGTGTGTGTGTGTGTGTGTGTGTGTGCGCGTGTCAGAGGCGGCAGCAAGTGTCGGAGATCTCGATCGCGATCTGGTTTTCGCAGCTTCAGCTTCATTTGCTTACCTCAGCAGAGCCGTGACACGCGTCTCTTTCTGTACGTGCGCATGTTTGTGCATATGTGCGTGCACGTGTGTGTTCTGCGCCTGGCCGCGCTAAAACTGGCGCCGCTTTTCGTCTGCCGAGCTCTCCGCGTGTCCACGAAGCAGGTGTCACGCCGAGCTACCCCCTCGTTTGCCTGTGTGTGTTTTTTTTGTAGGTGAGACACACACACACACAGACACACACACACACACACACACACACACATGTGACCGACCTGCGTCTGATGCGTCCGCAGCGGCCCAACACGCATGCGCCGCCCGGTCAGTGGATCCTCGGCACTATATTTGGGTACCAGGAGGCTGCAGGAGTCGCAGTCGTGCTGCGGCTGCGGCTGCCGTCTCTCCCTGCAGGA
>CM020519.1:4772500-4847500 GCA_009823395.1 Thamnaconus septentrionalis | reverse complement strand
GAAGTAACTGCTTCAGTGGCGCTGAGAACGAAAGCGTGATTGATAGTTTGAATTTTTTTAATCACGCTGTGTAAACTTAACTGAATGAGGTTCATTGTGTCTTCACAAGGTATAAATTTCATTTATAACAGACACATGACAATTTTTAGATGTTAATTTTCTACCTTGAAGGTCCTTACACACCAGGCAATAGGCAAAGCAACGCGAATAAATGACCCGAAAATTTGAATTTTTTTGCGGGCAGACTTTTCCTCTACACACTTAGCACGAGGCAAATATGCGTCTAAAATTCTCTAAGTGAATAAAGTTTGGTGCTCGAGCCGAAGGAGAAACAATGGAAGTCTTTGAGTAATATTGTTCTTGAGAGTGGAGATGGGTGAGTTCAACACGATGACCCAGGAGCTCAAATTCTACCCAGTGAAATTTCACCAGTACTCAATTGATCCAGAACAGTGGCGAGCTATATGTCTGAGGTAAGATCAGCACATCGTCGACATACCAACATGTTTTTGGTTGGTCAGAGGTCCAGCCTTTTGCCTTTTCGCCTCCGCAAAATTCGAAAAATAACAGCCACTTTTCCACTTCATGGAAATTCGCTCGCAGTGTGGAAGGACCTTTAGAGTTTGGAATGTAGCTTCCATCTTCCTCTGAAGGTCACTAGGTTGGTGGTGTTGTGTGACGTGTATTTATCAGCTGGAATCACAGAGGTGTTTCCCACCAGTCAGATGGGTTTTCAGGTGGGAAACACCTTCTGCTGTGACTCCGCTCCGCCCTTCACCACCCAGGTCACCTCCTGAGGAAGACGGAAGCTGCCATCAGAACATGTAAAGGTACAAAAATAACATCTAAAAACAATCATGTGTCTGTTATAAAAGAAAAAAGCGCTAATCATAACTTGTACCATGTAAACTTGCATGTTTTTCTGTTTTTCGCACGCGGCCGTTGGCTCCACCTGCTCCGTCCTCCTCCTCCATTGTTTTTCGGAACCTCTCCTCTCTTGTCAGCTGCGTTCATCAAACGTCTGTCCTCTTCGCTCTCTGACACCGTTGCCACCGGTTTGTTTCTGGGCAGCGCACCCTCCTGACCCACTTTTTCGACGTGTTTACAGTTATTGTTTTGGGGCTATCTGCGGCTGGCACATTGGCCCCATACATTTTTTCTCCGCTCGTCCAAAAAACACAAGAACGGTAAAACGGCCAAAAAGAACGAGTGGCAGCCAAATCTGGGAAGGCCGGCCGGCCGGCTCTAATCACCACGGCCGCAGCTCCAACAGTCCCCCCCACCGCCGGCTCCCTCTCACCTCCTCACCCTCGCTCTCACCCTCCTATCTCAGCCTCCTTCTGACCAATCTGTGTCCTCGTCTTGTGCGCCGTGTGATTGCTCCTCGTCGTTTGGGTCCGACACCTTTACGTCTGTCGACCGTCCGTCTCTCGGAGCTGATAAAGACAAAACGCTTCGTTTCTGAGGCAAAAAAACCACTAACGAGCAAAGTCACTTTAGCTTGTAAAAAAAATGGAGATAAAGCTAAATGGCATGAAGCTCTCGTATCTTGTAAAAAAAAAAAAGTGTTTATTTAATAATAATAATTATTTTATTTTTATTTTTATTCTTCTTATAATGATCAAACTAGATAATAATAATAATAATAATAATAATGATAATGATAAATTATTATTCTTTATATTTTTGAATAGATAATTGTTTTTCAGGGCAGTTTTTTTCCTTTTTTCCTGTGATATATTATTTAAACCATTTCTCATTTAAACTCGTCCAACCAAACCACAACTTCTCCCTCCTCTCAGATCTGAGAAAACGCTCCAAGTTATTTCTTGGTCAAACTTTGCCGAGTGTTATGTTTGTTTGTTTTTAACCCCGGCATCAGAAAAAAATTAAACAGTTGCTGGCAACTTAAACATGATTTTAAAAGCAAAGAAAATGTCAATGCACCAGCAATCATCCAAATGTTTTGTTAAATTGAGTTAAATATTGGATATGGAGCTGTTTTGATTGGGTCGCTGCTTCATGGGAAGTCCCCCCCCTTTTTTAAATGTATATTTTAATATATACATATGTATATATATATATATACATATATATATATATATATATACATATATATTTACAGAGAACATGTTGGGCATTTATTTTGCAGGACACTCGATTCAATTCAATCATTTCAATATATCTATTTACTAGACATTAAAGAAAGTTGTCTGGCGTTTTTATTTTTGTGCAATAAATTTGAGTGCTGTGGAATAAATTTGGGTCACGACTTCATTATCAGGAAAACAATTTAAGCCCTGAGACTCCACCAGTTGAGCACCACTGCTCTAAACTGTCCATCAGGTCACTGTGTTGCCCTGCGGCGACCTGGCCGCTGGTTCCGGGATGTAACCCCGCCTTCACCCTGAGACAGCTGGGACGGGATGCAGCTGAGGCCCAGTTCACACGCTCACGTGACTTGCGGCCTGATTATCGAGACCCCCATCCATCGGCCTTGCGATGGCTGATCAGGCTAATCTCAGCAGTGACTCGGGACTCACGAGTCAGCGCCGGAGGTGCACGTGTGTCATCAGGGCGTGTCAGTGTGTTCAGATAGCCATCGCACAAGATATGAGGATATCCTCGTGAGGAGAGCAACAGCCAATGAGGGCGCAGGACACATGATGAAGGGAAACCTGGGCGAGCGGTCAAGACGGAGCCCTGCAAACTCAAAGCTGCGGTCAAAAGAGTCTCTTCAGGTCTTCGGGGATTTGGCTCATTTTGTTGTTTTTTTTGTTGAAATCTGATTTTTCTTTTTTGCATCTGTTGTCCGCGTTCTAGTTTAAATGTGATTCATGCGTGAACAGTCTTGAACGGGCTTTGAATTGAACCCAAGTGCACCACGTATCAAAAAAATGGCTCTTTGTTTGTTTCTTTAGCGCTCAGTGACATCACTTGACCTTTGGCCCCACCCTATTTCTAAAGCATTTTAGTATGTTGAGCATGTTGCAGGAGGGCCGTCCATCCATCCATCCTTTTTCAATACCTGCTTCTTCTCGCTAAGAGTCATGGAGGTCTGCAGCAGCCTCTCCCAGCTGTCATAGGGTGAAGGCAGGGTGACACAATGGACAAGTGGCCAGTTCATTGCAGGGCCACATAGTGACAAACAACCATTCGCACTCACATGCACACCTAAGGACAATTTAGAGTTTCCAATTCACCTCACATGCTTGTTTTTGGAGTGTGGGAGGAAGCTGGAGAACCTCGAGAGAGCGCACGCAGACACAGGGAGAACATGCAAACTCCATACAGTAAGGACCCAGGCTCGGAATCAAACCCACGACCTTCTCGCTGTGAGGCGTCAGCGCTGCTAACCACTGCGCCACAGTGTCGCCCATGTCGTTGCACGACCCAAGAATCTCCACTAGCACTGCAGAAGAGCAACTGTCTCCTCCTCCTCCTCCTCCTTCTTTCTCTCTTCACCTCTTCTCTATTCCACCTCTTCTTTGGGTGCCCTCTGGATGGTCGAGTGTGGTTATCAGGCCCGGCCAGCCCAAGCCCCGCCCTCCTACCTGACCGCTGCCAGCAGGGAGCGGCTGCTCTCGCGCCGAGTATCTCCGACCACAACAGCACCCGGGGGAATGAGGAAATCAGGCGAGAGTAATCTACGCCGGCCCAGAGCGCGGCTGGCCATCCAGCCGGCAGGCCAGCGTGAGTTGTGAGGGAGCAGTGCGAGCGTGTGCACGTGTGTGTGTTTGCATGTGTGCGTGTATGTTTTCTTTTTTTTCCCCCTTTGGCCAGCGTACGCACCCAAGTGTGTTTGTATGTATGTGTGTGTGTGTGTGTGTGTGTGTGTGTGCGCGCACGCGCATGTGTATGTGTGTGTGGGTGCATGTGCACGTGCGTGTGCGTGCATGTGTGCATGTATGTTTTCTTTTTTTTCCTTCTTTGGCCAGTGTACACACCCGAGCGTGTGTGCGTGTGTGTGTGTGTGTGTGTGTGTGCAGTGCGGAGCCCGCCACTTCTCCTGCAACATCCGCCTATAAATCTATTGTGACACGTCAAACTGAATTTGTGAGCCAATCTTCTTGCGACAGACCTGTGTGATTTGAGAAAGGGAAAGGAGCGAATTAAACGAAGTGTCGAATAGAGGTGGGGGAGGGGTGGGGGTGGGGGTGGGGCAGGGGGCTGACACCATGATGAAAGACAAAAAAGATCATCGCCAGCGAGATGGATAGCTGCGTGCTACTTCTGCACGACACTTTTTTTTGAGTCTTTTCTTACTTTTTTACAAAAAAAGTGAAAACTTTTTAAAAAAACAGTTAAAAAGGTCTAGCGGAAGCCCATTGCTTAGTATCATGTTATAATGTGGAAAATCGCGTTTTTACGTGATAATTTTCACGTTATAACATGAAACTATCACATTATTTCGTGAAAGTTTCACGTTTTTACGTGATGCCTTTCACGAAATAACGTTATAGTTTGACATTTTTACGTGATAATTTTCCACTTTGTAATGTGAAACTATCATGTTGTTTTGTGATAATTTTCATGATAACAAATCTAAACTAAATGAGGCGAGGCAAACATGATTCTATTAAACTTTACTTTAAACTTGGTTTGGGGCATGGTGAGATCCTGAATTTATTGAGCTACAAACTATCACGTTTTTACGTGATTTTTTTCACGTTATAATGTGAAACTGCCACAATATTTCGTGAAAGCTTTACGTTTTTACGTGATACTTTTCACAAAATAACGTGATCGTTTCACGTTTTTACGTGACAATGTTCACATTAAAAGCGTGAAACTATCACGTTACAACGCGATACTGAGCCCTGTTTTCTTTTTTTTGTAGTGTGGCAGCAATGCGCTTCCGTAAAGTTGCTATTTTTTTTCCAAGGTTAAACTTTAAGATTCTCCCAGGTTGATTCTAGGCGTGTGATGCTGCTGCCGTGCGAAGGGGAAACTGACCGACGTGTGGGCCTTAGCGCCTCAGCCAGCAGCCACGTTTGACCTTTTCCGACCCCCGGTGTAAATTGTTGTGCTAATATCGCGACTGAATCACTAATAGATTCCATATATTGTGCGTCATCACATTTGCTCCCTGCACCCTCCCTCCCCCCATCTCACTGTTTCGCTTTATGTCCGTTGAAACTCTTTAATGGCTGAGAGATCCCATCCCACTGCATGAAAGTTCACACCGTTGAGGATTTTACGAAAGAACAGAGAGAGGAGAAGAGAAGGGAAAAGAAAAGAAAAACTGTGTAGTGTTGCTGGTCTTGTTTCAGTCCAAACAACCACCTCCGTCTCTGCCACTGACACGCACAGAGGCAGATGTCTGCTCACTCGGTGGGAAGCAGGTGTCGGAAAATCTCCTGAGGTTTGGTGTGTTTCGCATGGTTTTTTTTCTCTCCTTCTCTCTCTCTCTGTCTCTGTCTCTCTCTCTCTCCCCTCCCTTTCTTTACGGTGAAGTAGAAGAATGGTGAAATATTCCCAGTGTGAAAGTCTGCTGCCCCCGACCCCCACTGCACACACACACACACACACTTTCCGAAACCGCACAGCCATCTTCAGAATGTCTGCTCACTGTCTGCTTCCACCATTATTGTTAGAGAAGTAAGAACCACAGCATGACTTTTTTTCAACGTGGATACGTGTCACCTCAAACTGCAGTGAATATGCACGTACCCCTCCGCCCGCCCAAAACCCACTCCACTCCCCCGAGAAAACTATTTCTGCCGAGGCCGAGACTCATATATGACAGTTCCTGTCGAGCTGCGTCCGCCATCGACTCTGCGTCTCAATCCCTCAGAGACTCATAGTCGAGATGGGAATCTATATTTGAGGGCGCTGTGGTGGATCGGGGTGAGATGGGGGCGGTGCAGGTGGCTGGGAAGGGGAAGGGGGGTTGTAAATATACCCACTGGCCCCCCCCCACCCGGCCACATAGGCCTTATAGGAAAACAAGCGTCCCCGAGGAACAGAGCAGGGGGCTCCACATGGTGCCGCTCAGTTGACCCTCTACGGTGGCACACACGACCTCACAGATACTGTACGAAAGGTCCCGTGTTGTAAAAAAAGGCCCCTTATGATGTCACCTAGGGTGCTTGTGTGCCTCTTCCTGCTTTGTGACAACACCAACTACAAAAATGTAACTATTTAATGTCTTTTCTTACATTCTCATGACGATCAACATTGCAGTTTCTCACTGAAGGCATCAAAACTACAGTATGAACACACATGGAGTTATGTAGGAAACAATAAAAGTGTCAAATAACTCAAACACGTTTTATATTTAAATTCTTCAAAATAGCCACCTGTCATAAAAAGCATATTTAGAGTTATTAAACGTGTTTTTCTAATTACATATATCTTGTTGCTCATATATTTGATGTCTTCAGTTTCTATCTGCAGTGTATAAAGTTGTCAAGTTAAAAAGAAATTGCATGAGAAGGTGTGTCCAAACTTTTGACTGTATACATATACTGTATGTGAAAATGATATGTAGGAGTGTGGCAACACTCAGTGCAGTATTTCAATTAATCTTATCCCAGAAATGTAAATGGGATAAGTTAAATGTCAGCTGTGTGGAATGCAGCTGTCTTTACCCAGAAATTGAAACGCTCGCTCTTTGGAGGCTTCAGAGTAAACAGGTTTGAACGGAGGAGCTGCTTTGTGGTGTTTACAGTAGTTATTATTAGTCACTCAAAGACCTGCAGGCCATTTGGACTAAAAATATTGCAAATAAAAGTCTGTTTGCAGATTAAAGGAGATGTTTGTGGATTTCGTAGTCTGAAGATACTAATGTTTGCTGCCACCCCACCCCCCTCGCCCCCCCAAACAATGACAACACAAAAGGATGTTTGTTTAAAAAAAACACACACACACTTTATTTACCAGGCAGTTTATAAAAGTATAAAAAAAAACTGGCATGTATAAATGTTTTTTATATAAAAATCATTTCTCCTGCGGAGGCTAGTATAAAAACAATGCGACATAAAAACAAGTCGTCTGCCATGTGTTTGACATGCACTGCTGCCGACTCAGTGAGAAACCACAAGGCTGATGCGTAACAAAAACAATACAAAACTATTCAAGGATGTTATATATAAAAAAAAAACAACAACAAATAACAAATACAAAAGTTTCATTTGGGCATTTGTTTGTAGCATTTCTATAAAATATCAGTGTTTAGTACTCTGGCTTTGTGTGGAGAGTATTTGATTCGATGCAGCTTGGCATGACTCTTACTGGGTGAAGCTCACGGTTTCAAACATATTGGCTCCTTTAAGGCTCTAAAATGTAAGTGGACGCACAGACACACACATATGTATTTATATATATATATGTATATATAGACTTAATTTTTAGTTTGTTCTTTAAAATGTTTCCCCATATGACGCCCGGAATAGACGCACAATTGAAATGAAAAGTCACTTTTGGTCAAAAAAAATAAAAATAAAGGTGCCAGCATTGAGACTGGGTAATACTAATAAGGCCGGGCCTCTCGCTTGTGTCAAAAGTGATAGTGGAATGATGATGTAAGAACAAGTGTAGCTGCTCTCGCTCGGTATTTGGCCGTTATCATGAGGTGGCGCAGACCAAACACTTGAAATTTTCAGCTGACCCACTGCAGCGAGTGAAAAGGAAAAAAAAAGGAAAAGGCTACAGAAAACTTTTATGGCTGAAATACAGAGGTCAGTTCTGAATTATTTTCTATATGCCTTTGGATTTCTCATAATGCTAATAGGCTTTAAATACTTAACGTACAACACTGCTCTGTCGGCCAAATGTCATTAAAAAAAAACATTATCAAAGATCATGGTAGAAGAAAAAAAATAAATTAACTTGTTCTTTATATTAATATCAAAATTCAGAATTAAAAATACAGCCCAAATGTAAATTATATAGCCACCATTTCCCATTTATAATACAACATTGATAAAAACACAATGTCAAAACCAAAAGAAATGATATGATGACAAAAAACAAAAAGCAATACAAAATTCTACGTTAGGAAATAATAATAATAATTAAAAAAACTGAATTTTAAAACTTTGGTTGGTTCAAATCCAACCGGTGTGAGTGTAAAAAACACCAATGGCGTCGAGCCATCCCCAACTGTTGTACCACAACAAATATGTAACCCACGGCGCTGCGGCCAGCGCAGGGATTGTGTCTCTCTGTCTTTGTCTACATGACCAGTGTCCTCGTGGAGTAAGTGTTGAGATACTTGTGGCTCTGCTCCGCGGCGAAAATGTGCTCCTCCGTCTTGCCACATTTCTCCTGCTCCCAGGAGCCGAGCTGCTGTCGGCCGAGAGGGAAACAAAACCGAAACGAAACAAATATGAATGATGAGTTTTTTCTGTTTTTTTTTTTGCTTATAAATTGAATATAAGTGGGCAAAGGCAAATTGAAACACACCTGTAGTGGGCTGTCCACGCCTCTGCGAGACAGGTGGTAGGTGGCTTTGTGTCCGTCCTCACTCAATAATGCGCTGGTGAGTAAATCCTGGAGGGGAGGAAGAGAAGAGGAGAAAGCAAAACCTAAACTGAGTCCGAGTGAGAACAGGAAGCGGGGCGGGGAAAGTTTTTTTTTTTTTTTTTTTTCAATAGGAACTGCAGTGCAGGGACATAAAGTTCTGGGCGTGGATGGTTCCTGACTTACAGGTACTTCCTGTGCGGCGCCGTTGGGGGAGAAGAGCTGCGTCTGAAGCTCTTGTCCCTCCCACTGCATGCAGGGGCTCCTCTCGCAGGGGGACTCCACCTAGCACCCCGACACACACACACACACACACCGTCATTAGTCGTCAAATTGAGGAGGTGTGTTGCACACAAGTTAAAGACGAAAACAAAAAAAACCCTAAAAAGTACCCGCATCGGCCACCACAACCGAGACTGTGTTCCACATTTCGCCTCATGTTTGCCTGCATGTGTGTGCACTGGAAAGTACCTCTTGTTTTATCTTCTTCAGAGGAGGCTGCTCGATGACACACTCCATCGGCTCCTGCTTGATGGACTCTGCGATCTGCTGCTGAGCCAATGGGAGATTCTGCGAGAGGGCAAAAGAATTAGGCCGCCGGTCAAGCAGAAAGCTGAAGGCTATTCTGTCCGGGGGGGGGGGATTGCTTCCTCACCAGTAACTTGAGGGCTCCGTACTTGGCCTCCTGCGACTTGAAGGGCGTGGGCGTGCAGGGAGACGACTCCAGGATGGAGCGGCAGATGTTTGGAGTCCTGAAACTGGGGGAAATGAAAAACAGAGAAGCTGGTTTATAAAGCTGAAAAAATGCTGGACTATAAAGTGAATGCGAAGGCGCTACTCACAGTTCGTTCTCCTTCTGGGGCCTGATGCTGTGGTCGATCAGAGGCTTGGTGTCAACGGGAGAACCCAGGGACAGGCTGTCGCTGTCGGAGCGGTCAGAGCTCATCGACTGGTTGAGAAACTGCAGAAGCAAGAGAGAGGAAGGAGGGGAAGGCCGGTCAATCGGGGCAGTCTGATGTGGGTGCTTTGATAATCGCTCAGATGGTGGTGGAACCACACTCGGCTGAAAACTAAACTAAGGGGCGGAAGAGGTGAAGAGGTGACACTACTGGATTGAAGTCGTGACGCAGAGCAAAGTTCTAATTCTGAATGCTTCGCAATTGTGAATGGTGGGCGACTGGATGGATGGATGGATGGATGCTGATGACGCTGCTATCGCTACTGGCTACCTGCGAGGGTGAGAACGGCAGCTTTGTGAGAGTGTCTGCTCTGAGGTGTGAGCTGCTCTGCCAGAGCTCACAGCCAGTGACCTCAACCAGTGAGGAGAGGCTCTGGAGATACAGGTGGGAAAAACACCAATCACCAGTCCAATCTGCTGCTGCTGCTCCGCTGCCCTTTTATACACATCCTACAAAACGTTTTGACATTTACTTACCGAATCGATGACGGATTCCATGAACTCTGGGATAGAGTTGGAGAACGACGGGCTGCTGTGGTGGCTGCCGCTGCTGCTGCTGTTGTTATTGTTATTGTTGCTGTTGCTGTTGCTGTGGGCGCGCGTGGCCGAGGCGCTCCCCTCTGGGAGGCAGCTCTGGTCCAGCGGGAGGGCAGGGGCCGCCTGGTGGTGCGGCAGCAGCCAGGGCACGCCGTCCAGGCTGTTGGCCATGGAGCTCTGGCTGGCCCACAGCGGAAACTGCAGGTTCATCTGCGGACGGAGAGGCCAATCAGCAACGGGTAACAACAATAATAATAATGATACATTTTATTTATAAAGCACTTTTCATTATGAAATCTCAGAGTGCTACAGATATAAAAAAAAACAAAGAAAAAACAGTGTGAATCAACACAATTAAAACTTGGGATATTAACAATTAATCGATTATTGAGTAATTGTCGATTAAGAATTTAATCAATTAAATTCAATTAGTCGCAATTAACTAAAGGTTTTTTTTGTTAAGTGGCGTGGTGTATACCTGTATACCTAGAACAAGTTACTTTAAAACAACTTTTTTTTTGTTTTTTTTTTTTTAAGTTGAAATGTGACCCATTAAAAGTCACTGTTCTCTAATGTAAAAATTGGTCACATTGGACCCTCAACATTATTTTTTGGGTTAAATAATGTGTTCCTTACACATTTTTCATTGTGACATTTAGGTTCTCAGGAAAAAAATTGCCGCTAATCAATTAATGGTTATTTGATCTATCGGATCTATCTAACGATAAATGAATGAATCGATCATTTCTCCAAAGACTTAATCAGAACTCAGAGACGGAGTAGCTGGTGGAAGAATTGCGTGCGTTACAAACGCGAGCGTGCCGAAAAAGATAGTAGTGGGTGTTAAAAAAGAAAAATGTGCCAAACATGTACGATGGGAGAAAAAAATGCAAGCTGGACAATAGAGGAGAGGAGGTGTGAGAGCGTAGTGAGAAAAAAAGAAGAAAAGAAGAAGAAGAAAGGGAACTCTCGAGCGGCGGAGTGACAGAAGTGTTGTCGGGTGGAGGGTTGCACAAGGGGTCACACACAGCCGCAAGGACGTCGGCAGGGTCGTGTTTCATCACTTTGCAGAAACAGACCCCCCAGATGTTTCCTCCTCCTCCTACTCCTTGCTCACGCTGATGCGCACACGCACACGCACACACACGCACACGCACGCACACAAAAACACGCACGGCGAACGGCTCTCCTCGGAGCCGGGGTCTGCAGCGACTCACTTGTAGTGACGGCCGCCCTCGGAGCTCGTCCTCCGTCGACATGAGCAGGCGCTCGATCTCCTTCACCCGCTGCTCCTTCTCGGGGTCTTCCTCGCCATAGTGTCTCTGCACAGAGGGGAGAGAGAGAGAGAAAAATATAAGAGTCAAACTTCTGCATTCTAGCCCAGGATGAGAAGGACGGCCGTCACTCGCCGGGCTCTTCACCTGTATAGCAGCGGTTCCATGCTGGGGAATGTTCTGGATGTTGAAATGCCGGGCCATGGGGTGGGGCAGCTGCAGGGAGGAGCCAATCAGATTTTCACTTTCAGTTACAAGCCATTCACCAGCAAGGTTGGTTGGCACAGCCACCGTAACGCAGAGCACAATCTCTGGCACGACCCCAGTCGCCCCCTTAACCTGCACTTCAGGCTACTCCAATAGACTGGAAAGAGGTCAAATGCAGCAAAAGCTTCACAGCCAGTGCAATAAACGAGCTGAACAAGGCAATGAAACATATGTAATGTCTGACATGTCAAATGTTTGTGTGTGACATGTCAAATGTAAAATGAATTTAGTCGCAATTAATTGAACCTTTTTTACGCAGGTAGTTAATATCATTAAACAGTGTAGTGGCAGGAAAAAAAAAGCAAATTCACCTGTAGATACTGTGATGGTCATAATATACCTAGAACAAGTTACAACTTTTTTTTTTTTTTTTTTTTTTAGAAAAGTTGAAATGAGACCAATTAGAAGTCAACTTAAAGTCAGAGGATAAATGTTTAGGGTGTTTTTACTGTTCTCTAATGTAAAAATGGGTCACATTGGACCCTCAACATTATTTAAGGGTTAAATAAAGTCTTCCTAACACATTTTCTATTGTGAAATTTAGGCTCTCAGGAAAAATCGCCGCTGATCAATTAATCGTTAATCGATAAATAAGGTCAATCAACTAACGATTAATGAATTAACGAATTACTGGATAATTTGCATCCTATCTATCTATCTATCTATCTATCTATCTATCTATCTATCTATCCATCTTTTTGAACTCACTCTGTGCTTGTCGGTGACGTAGGCGTAGTTGAACTGCGACAGCGAGGGCAGCTGCGTGTGGCCGGGCGAGTGGTGGCTGAAGCCCATGATGCCGCCGCCGCCGCCGCCGACCTTGACGTAGGCGTGTCCGACGGCCAGCGCGGAGTTGTTCTTGGCGGCGCTCTGCAGGTAGCCCTCCTGCTCCACCTTCCGCCTCATGGTGGAGTTCCAGTGGTTCTTGATGGCGTTGTCGGTCCTGGCGAGGGGAAACAACAGACGAGGGGCTTCGTTGAGAAAAAAAACCAAACAGACGGCGAAAACATCCAGGAGGTCCTGGTCGGCGCTTGATAACAGCGCCGCAAGTCTTTCTATCTGCCGCAGACACAGGCCTGGTGTCGTCTGAGTGCGTGTGTGTGTGTGCGTGTGTGATGCAAGCGCTTACACACGTTTGATAAGATTATCAGGGCCCAGCAATGGCAATCATGTCTCAACTACGCTATCTTGTAGCTGCGTTTTGTAATTTGATTCCAGGCCCTTTTCCTCCGGGCCACCGAGCGCTCGGATTATCAGGCAACCTCAGGCCAGGCAGACTCATTTCATCTGCTCCTCTCATTCTTCTCCGCCCGCTCCATCTTTCACATTCATCTCTTTTAGTTCACAGCCAAAGAAACCAACAAAAAAAAAAAAAAAAACAACTTGGGCCTTTATCTTATCTTTGGCAGTTTTTTTTTTTTAGTTTCCTCTTGATTGTGCCTCACCTGCCCGGGAGCAGCTTGGCGATTTCGGCCCAGCGGTTTCCCAGCTTCTCGTGCGCCTGGTAGATGATGCGGTCCTCCTCCTCGGTCCAGGACGTCTTCTTCACCTCCGGGTTGAGGTGGTTGTGCCAGCGCTCGCGGCACTGCTTGCCGATGCGGCCCTTCAGGTGCTTGGCGATCACCGACCAGCGCTTGGCGCCGTACTTTTGGACCAGCTCGATCACCTGGTGGTGGTGACGGAGGAGGAGGAGGAGGAGGAAGAGGAAGAGCAGCAGAGGAAGGAAGGAGTAGAGGGAGAAGTGAAGGGGTCGCAGTGAGGGAAAAAGGTGGATGTGGTGAGGATTTGTGAGAGGGAAGAGAAGAGGAGATAAAAAAAAAAAAGCTTTTAATTATTTAGAAAATCTGGGACAGGTGAACTTTGAACAGCCAGCACTTCACATCCGAGGTAATGAGGAGCACCTGGTGGAGGCCACTGAGGGAGTTTCCAGTGCAACGTTAGCCACTTTGCTAATCATTACATTGGCACTCGGTTGGAAATATAACTCCCTGGCGACTCGCTCAATAAATACCACGCAGATTTTTTTTTTTTTTTTGTGACCCATGTGTTGCTTGTTGAGTAACGGGGAGCAGAAAAATGTGCAACAGCGGTCGAGGAGTTGCTACAGAGTTTTGTGCAAAGCGATTGTTTTCTTTCTTTTTTTTTCTTTTTTCTTTCTAAGCCGAGAATTTCACTGTGTCGCCTGTTGCCTGCCAGCACCACACCACGCTCACGGAGACCCTCACTCACCCTTTGGTCCTCCTCTTTGGTCCATGGCCCTTTGATGAGCTCCGGGTTGAGAACCTTCTGCCACCTGTGCTGGCACTGCACATCTGTGCGATTCTGGCAGGTCAGAGCAAAGAGGTTCACAATCACGACTTTGTTTTGCAAAAATAAATAAAGGCATAAAAAGAAATTCTGACTTTGAGGCAAATTTTTCAAAGAACTAACTTTGCAGTTTGAGCTGCTGCTACTTACTGATAGTAAGCTTGCAATTAGTTTCCAGTCTTCTGATCCATGAAGCTCCACAAGTTTCTTCAACTTCTCATCCTGGAAACAGAGAGGTTTATTGTCAGAGAGACAAACGCAACCAACTTTGAACTTGAGGTTTATCACATCGACAATGTAAAACTATTGTAATGGCCCTCGTAGTAACAAGAAGCAATTAAAATGGAAGGATTAGTAGTTTGAGAGACACAACCCCAGACATTTTGCGATGCTTGTTTTAATATCTGCACCTCTTCTCTCGTCCACCGTGTTTTGCCGAGGTGTCGTTTCCCCGTCTTGGCCAGTGATCCGTCGTAATCATGTTCGTACATCTCAGTCTCCTCCTCGTCCTCCTCGCTGCTGTAAACACTGGGGAGACCCAAAGAAAAAGAGAGGCTTTAGATTAAAAAAACAAAAAAACAAGTGGAAGCGGTGCAAAAAAAAAAAAAAGAAGCAACAATGCGTACTGTTAATAACAAGATAAATGACTTCTCAGTACGTCCAAACTGCTCCCTAATTGCCTTCCGTGCAGCCCGCAAAGAACTCGGCCCACTTTTATTTTATTTTCTCATCAGGTGTCAACACAGACAGAACCAGTCATTCTTGAAGGTTTGGGTGCAGGCTCCTCGCCAAGACACCCACAAGGGCAGAGAAAAGAAAGAGAGGAAGAACGGCAAGTGGGAGGGAGGAGGAGGAGGAGAGGAGGAGGAGGAGGAGGAGGAGTGGTGGGGGACAGAATGGATGAACAGGTTCCAGTGTTTTTGGTTTCCACAGATACTGGGATTGGCAAATGCGATCATAATTTTGTGACCCTGGCGTGTTCAGACCTGCAGCGGCATTGTGCAGTACAGCCACGCACATGTACACAAACACGCGCGCGCGCGCGCGCGCACACACACACACACAGGCATCAAGTGGTTGGTTAGCCAATCAGAATGTAGAGCACGGGCAACGTGGAAGGCGGGGTGCTGGCGCTACAGAGGAACAGGTGAACAGGAACCCCAGCGAGGTGTGTGCGTGTGTGCGCGCGAGTGCGCGCGCCTGTGTGTGTGTGTGTGTGTGTGTGTGTGTGTGTGTGTGTGTATGAGGAATTCTATAAAGCATATTTACAGGGGATTATCCTTCCCTTTTCGTCCACTTACTCATGTGCATGAGTGATTAACCCCGGTGACTAACAGAGTCGATGCAGATTAGTGGTTTTTATATTTGACAAAGACTGCTGAGGACATTTGTGTCCCATCAAACCGCACGAATGCTTTTCAGAATGAAACAAATGGCCCCGAAATGGCAAATAAATGCAGAACAAAAGTTGACACGCTCAGACAGCAAGTAGAACGCAACAAGTCACACGTTTTGGTCGGTAAAATAAATCAATTAAAATGCCTCACTACGGAACAAGGGCTTATTATTCCATCTGTAAACAATACAACGAGTGCTACTCTATGAATGAGCAAAGAGAAATTAACTTTTTTAATTTTATGTCGTGCAAATAAACTAAATAGACTAAGCTATATTCAATGCAAGTAAGCATGTGATATTCAGGCTGGCTGTTTCGACCGATTCCAAAGAAGGAAGAGATGTTTTATATCACATCACTGATACATTCACATTCTGAAAGGGGGGGAAACTCCTCTCGGGGACTCTCAGAGGACGCCTGCCGAAAGTTGAGGGTTTCCAAAATTCAAGCCAGCCAGCCAGCCAGCAGCCACCCTTCGCTAGGAGAGATGCTGCCTGCTGCCAGCATTCGCTTGGTGGCAGCAGGCAGCACCGAGTCGGCGGGATTTTAAATGGACTCACTGAAAATGCGTAAAACGCATGCAAAAGCGAACTGCAACACAATAATTAGTTCCTTTCGGCGCTTTCAGAGCAACAGTTTGAGCCGCGAATATCCGAGCCTCTGCGTACTAAACACACATACACACACGATGCGCCACAAATGTGCGTAACTACTTATTTTATTTTATTTAAAAAAATGTTAAAGTAATAATAATAATAAAAACCAGTGTCCACGCGCCTGTCCACCCGCCTAATGTTTCCGTGTTGCGCGCGCGCGCCTGCGTCTGTGTGCGCGGGGACCCCCCTCCTCAACCCCTCCAATTTCTCTCCCTCACTCCCACTGACAGCAGCAGACACTGAGCGAGAGAGAGCGAGCGAGCGAGGAGCGCACATGCCAGATGACCACCACCTGTCATGGGCGCGCGCACCCGCAACCAGTGAGCGCACCGCTCAACACAGCCAGCAGCACACTGAACAAAAGTCCTCTGAAATAACAAATAAACAACACACACACACGCGCGAAAGGAAGAAACACGATTGAATACATAAATATAACGCAATGAAAACTCGCGCCGCATCCGACCTAAGACGAGAGTTTCGGGGAGCGCGAGGACGCGGAGAAACGCGCATAAAACGGTTTGAGAACGTTGCAAAACAAACCGACGAGTCTTCGCAAACGTACCTGTTTCTGGGCCGCCGAGTCATGTTGCCGGTGTATGTGTGTGAGTGTGTAGCGGCTCGCAGGTTTGCGCTGAGCACGTAACTCTCGCTGTGTGCTCGCTCTCTCGGTTCGCTCTCCCTGCCAGCACGCAGGTTGACATTCATTTAAACGCACCAGCCTCGCGCGGCGCTCCTCCTACTACCAGTCGCCGGCAAATTTGCCGCGCCTGGCCTCCGCGGTCTGCGCATGCGCAGGGCTTATCAGCCCCCCCGCCTTCCCCGCCTCTCCCTCCTTTTTCTCTTTTCTTCC
The DNA here is from genome assembly GCA_009823395.1 of Thamnaconus septentrionalis. Taxonomy (NCBI): domain Eukaryota; kingdom Metazoa; phylum Chordata; class Actinopteri; order Tetraodontiformes; family Monacanthidae; genus Thamnaconus; species Thamnaconus septentrionalis. The sequence goes on along the minus strand of CM020519.1, from coordinate 4,830,786 downwards.
AGGCGGCCCGCTTCCAGCGGACTTTCCCTGCGGCCAGTCGCTACACTGCGCGCTTAATGAGCGAGGGATAATGTTCGAGAGTTCTCGAAGAACGCGTAACAAGGGCTCATAGGCGATTATCGATTACTCGGGAGAGAAGTCTGTTTTGTTTTGTTTTAAAGTGGCGCGGTAGTTTCTGTGGAGTTTACAGTGTAAAACATGTACGGACAAGCTACGCATTTTAAGCGTACTTACGAGATAACAACTGGTATAGTGTGATACTTAATACAATATAGTTGCTAAATTTGAGCGCTGTCAGGTCAAATTATACCCGTTAAAGTGGGAGGCAAAAGAAGGAGTGTGTTCGACATTTTCAAGTGTCCTTGAAGGCCACGGGGCAGCAACAGTAGCCGCGCGCTTTGCCAGGCGGTCCCGCGCAACTCGCTTTTTTTGGGCAACATTTCGCAGTTCACTTCTCCTTTTAATTAGAAAGCAGAAGGAAACCCATTAAGTCTGAAACAAGTAAACAAATGGGATTCTGGCATGCGAGTCATTTGGGTTCCCCTCTCAAAGCGTTTCGTGCCCCCCGCTGGTGTTAGACCTACAGATGTTGCTCAGTGATAATAAACAAGTGAGGCCTTGGTCTTATCGCCAAGAGATAAAATGAACCCTTGGTCGGATAAAGTAAGGTGGACGAATGGAGGGGACTTCGGTTTTAACATCAATCATCAAGTACACCCTAAAGTGCCAAACCAGTGGTTCCACCTACTTCTGAAGTCCTAATTTACTGGAAATTGTCAGCAGTGTTTAAGCATTTATTAAAAATAAATAAATAAATAAACTAAAAACAATATGAACCTATATTTTAGAATATTTTTTGGGAGGGAAATGACCAAATAATTGTGTAAATGGAACTATTTGTGATGAATAACATACAAGGAAGTCTGTGTCAAGAGGACAAAACACTGCAGTATGATATTTTTGTTTTGATTGAGTCCTTTAGGCTTTCTGCGCTAATACTGTCCTTGTTCAGTCATTCATAGCAGGGTGGTGAAGGGGGGCTAAGGCTTTATTTGTATAAAAGTCCCCTCATTGTATTAGTTCTTCCATACGCAACCATATTGTCCTGGTCACTTGCAATTAACATCACCTCAGACCAGGCCATTGTCCCAGAGCAGTCATAATAATGGGTTGATAAAAAGCAACACACTCCCACACATAAGCATGGACTAAAAATTTCACTATTAGATTCACTGGCAGCAGTGCTCGGTGAAGTGAAGCAATGGACAGTGAAAGATACAAACTTTTGCACTCAAGTAAGTTTTTACTTTTCATTAAATTTGCCACTTTTCAATCCCATCATCAAAACACGGTGTAAAACACAACCTGTATAGCGACTACTTCCTCGAAATCTCACACCATGCTTGTGATTTGACATGGTTGCCAGGTAGCAGGCTTTAATTCAACACACCTGTGTACATGAGCCTTTCGCCAGATCCTTTTTTTTCCACAAGGAAGTCTAACATCTGATTTAGCCAAATTTAATCATGTAGCAAAAACCTTAGTGCAATATGGTCATTATAGGCAATACAGTGCAATATATGCACTATACATATACTGCAACATCATGTTGCACAAACAGTGTAAAATATCACTGAGACAATAACACAACAAAAAGAAATTAAACTAAAACAATTAAAAAGAAAATTGTCATATTAATGACAAACAATTACATTTATAAAAAGCCTACTTTTGAGTTTTGTCTGAGTCTACAATTAGGTATCTGTGGCTTCTCTGCTGCACAATGACTGGATGGGTGTCTTTTCCCTAGAGGGGTAATATTAAAAACAACATTTTGTTATCTGACACCAAAGTGAAGGAAGAAAGCCAAGGTATGCAAATTGGCCTAGAGTAGAATGGCTGACTCCCATTGACTGCCGGCTAAGAACATTTGCATGGGCACGATTGGGCAAGTTAAGGGCTGGTATTGTGATGGCTGCCCCTTTGCAAAGCATTGTGTGCACATGTTGGTTAATTTGAATGTTTTTTAATGACGGCCCCCTGGGCTTGAGATATCATCACACCAGGCTTTCAAATCCTGAGCTGGGAAGACCAAACGTGTATTGTAAATTATCTTGACGAGTTTGAGAATGTGTGTGTGCCTGTGAGTATGTAAAGGCCAACGATGGGGAAAGGTTGACCCCAATTCAAATAGCGAATGTGATCACGTCCTAGTGTGTCCTAGTGTGGTTGGACAAAGCCACATGTTTACCACCTGCCAATACTTGGTCCAGAACCATGCATTGGCTCACTACATAGTTGAGGACATTATTTGTTGTATGTGCTTTTAAAACGTAATATACTATATAAGCATACATAGTCAATGAATGCTGGTGCTGTGTGACTGTAGTAAGCATATATTTTGGTAGGGAGGTGTACACCTCAGAACCATAATAATACAACAAGGCTATGGCTTTGGAACCTGGCTTTGAGGCTATGTCAGGAGATGGTGTAAAATATGGCTTCAGGCATAAGTTATCATGAGATACCTGGTAAAGAGATTTTTTTTTTTTTTTTTTTAATTTCCTTCAAATATTTAGAACAAGTTACAAAGTTTCTCGCATTCAGTGTTTTATGACAGGCTTGTATGGACCACCTGGACAAGGCTGACAAGGGCATAGGTTTCGCATCTTCAACATGGCCGAGTTCCTGCAGAAGACTTCCTCCAAGGTGCTTATTCCCCTTGGCAAATTTTGTAAAGCATTACATCATAGCCAATGCCAACTCTTTGGATGGACTTCACCCCTCACCCACTTTTGCAAAGGCTTTTGTCTTCTACAATTACAGCAGGATTAAGGTTTAATTTCAGATTCACGTGTTGCTGTCAGTGGATTTACGCTGCCTCGCTTTCACTTAAGTGAAAAAGAATGGTTACATTCCTATCCTACTCATCCCACCACTTTGACATTAAAATCTACTTTAATGGCAAAGATGATGGATGCAAGTTTTTATACCACTAAATCACAACATTTATATATTTCTCAAACAAAGCACTCACACATTGAGCCACCAATTCATTTAGCAATCTGTTAGACCATCTGTTCAACTCATAAGCCCAACATTAATTCTCTCAGAAATCCTATTCACAAGCATCTGCTTGATCAGTTTCCGTGTTTCCGCAAACTCTGTAGCCACATCAGCAGCACAGATTTGCCCAAAGAGTTCTGTGAAGACATCGGGAGGAAATGGCAACTTTTTCAGATCTTCTGCAGAGGTGTAAAATACAGTGCCTTAGATTTGTTGCACTGTGCAGTTTGAATCGTCCTTACAACTGACTGTGGTAGAGAAAAAAAATAAACTAAAAGTTCCAAAAACAAAACAAAACACAACAAAACATCTGAGTTCCAACTGTGTTTAGCAATGAAACAAATGCAATTTTTATGTTGAGACTCATGTATGTTTGATGTTTGCATTTAGGCAATATGTTCCATGTCTTATCGAGCCATGCCTCTGCCTTTGGTTTTACAATGTGCTGGAAACATTTGCAATGAAAGAGTTACCTCTCCATCACCTGCGTGACCCTGAAAGTGAACACAAAAGTGTTCAGTTCTATCTGCAGTTGTTTATTTTGACGTGTAGCTGTGCAAGCAAGACTTCAAAATGCAGGAAGTGGATTTGAGGGGGAAACCTCCACCCAATAGAACACACACACACACACACACACACACACACACACACACACACACACACACACACACACACACAAATGCATAACAAAGAGCTTGAAGTAAATCATAAATTCCACTCTTATTCTCTTGTGCTATGACTGAGCCCACCTCTTGTTCTTACTATACCCTGAGAGCTAAGCTCGTTTTTGACACATGCCTTGAGCTGTTGTCTACACCAGCGGACGTCACTCTTTATTCTGCACTATTTTTAGATCAGGGAGACACACCAAACCTCATATTTCATTTCACTCCCTCCATGCGCAGGTTTAAGCCTACACCTCACCTGCAATGATGGTGTCAGGTTGAAGTTTTTCTGTTGTGATATTTTTAGCATACAGAGTGAGCAGCCAGCATGATTATCATTAAAGTATTGGATTTATTTGAGAATTTTTTTAGTAGATTTGAATGGATTTAGATATGCAAAACCTTAGACACTGATGAAAACTTTCAAATGTGACTGGTTTTACATGTATAAACATAAAGGAAGGCAAATTTTTCAAGGATTTCTCACTTTGCAATACAAGGGGGGAAAAAAATGATGTAATCTATATGTGTGTGTGTGGGAGGGGGGTGGAAGGACTCAGACCGATTCTCACCATGACCTTTAATAAAAGGGCTCAAAGATCATGACTGGGAGTGGAATTTGTAAATGTATAGACTAGAATGATGTTTTTCCACATTGGGAATTCAATTTTCACTCAAAGTACTGCAGAATGAACCATCCCCCTATTGCAGTCATTAATCTGTGTTAATAAGGCTGATTGTTTTCTCTCTGAGAAAACACTGAAACGAAAGTTTAAAAAATAATTGGTGAAAATATGACAAAAATATGAAGAAATGGAATAAACATGGCTTCACCACATTGAAAAGTTGTTTGGTCAAGAAATTGATTTGTTTATATTCATATAGTTTGCTGTAGTTCTTTTAACGTTTATCATTTGAATAGGATACAAAAGGATAATGTCTTTAGAAGTCTGAAGTCGTTTGGAGTCAACTCGACTCTGTTAAAGCGTTTACAAGTTTATTTGAGAGCTCTAAAAAAAACCCACACCGCATCGGAAAAAGTATAACCGGAACTTACGTCAGCCTATATATGTCGTCATAAAGAAAGTTTTTAAAATGTGTTATTTCAGTGGATAAAACAATGTAACCCACAAACAGAGGGAATGCGATTACTGTGCGATTATTTAGAAAATACACGGTGATTTGTGAATGTGCGAAAACCAAAGTTGACTTTCTGTGTGTCGTCACAGTGCAGCAGCAATGGCAACGAGGCTGTGAGACACATGCCACCACAGTCTGCGAGCCGATAAACATTAATGCTGGGGGCGAGAAGAGAACCAAATGCAAAATGTCCCGGCACAGAAATGTTCGCGGCTACAACTACGATGAAGGTAGAAAGATTATCACTCAATTACGAGGTTTAACCGCAAAGAGGGCGAGGCCTCAAGTTGATAGACTTGGTAGCTGCTAAGCTACATCTCATTTGATACTGGCTGTAGCTCTAAGAGCTAATGCTAACACATTTAGCTGGCATGACGCGGCTGCTGTCGTGTCACTTAAGGCTACACACGATATTAACAGCATCACAAGTATAAGCAGTCAAGTACAAAGGTTCACTTTCTAAACGACAGTGTTATTGTGGAGGCGATTCTGCACGCACCAATCTGTATGTTTGGTTCTAAAAGCTTAGCAACGTAGCTGTTGTGCTAACCAAGTAGTGGTTAGTTAACGCGTTAAAATTTCCGAACCTTGTGTGATTTTAGTTGATTCATATACACAGACCCAACACATCTACTGTTGAATATTTCCGAAAGCTGTCGTCAAATTATTGTCTGAATCTTTAATCGCCGTTTGGTGTGTATTTTATTAAGTTGCTGACGAGACACATTTGCACCTGTCACAATGAGTGTTTATCCTTCCAGCTGCTGCATTGTACATGTGCACACTCACTCATCACTTTTGTTACGCGCTGCTCGTACCAGTTAGGATAATTAATTCTTCGTGGCAGCGATTCAGCAAGTTTCTGGAAGCATTTCAAAACGCAACAAAACAGATATGGTTCCATGTTGACTTCATGGCTCCTAATGATGGAAATGTGTCTTCTGCTCAAACAATGCTAATTTCCTGTTTCACTACATCCCAGTGGTACTTTTATTAAGTTAGAAGTAATTTAGAGCATCTTTCCCCCCATTACGTAAATACAACGAGTTGCTTCCTCACGCCTGATTATTATTAGACGTTTTTAATATGCCGCCGAGCAAGTGTATGTAATTGTGTGATTGAGAAGTGTATGGCTATGTACGTCTTTTAGGGATCAAAAACCTTTTTTACCCTCCAATAATACCTGTCCTTTCTGCCAGACTTCGAAGATGATGACATGTACGGGCAGTCTGTGGACGATGACTACTGTATATCACCAGCAACAGGTGGGTAGCCGCTGCGGCAGATGTCACGCTAGCCGCCTGATCCACATGTGAGGTTAAAGTTGTTAGTTGACACTAAATTATTTCGTAACCATTCAGAGGCCATGCTTTATGTTTTATGTATCTAGCAAATCAGTTCATCTACTCCCGTCAAGAGAGGCACGCGCCGAGGGAAGAGCCTTTGGAAGAAGAACAATGTGAAGAAGTGGAAGAGAGTATGCCAATGTCCCCTACCATCAGTCACACTCTGGACCCTCTCAATCAAGGTAGCATTTGTGTGCATTTGCTTATTGGAACAATTAAGTTACACTGTAAAATAGTCTCCCTTTTTTTTTTTTTTTTTTGCTTACAATCTTGCTCTATCCTCTTTCAGAGCTCTTGATTTCTTACACAGTTTGTGTCTCTGATGTGTGCTGCTCTCTCTAGCCAAGCTCTATTCTTGCCTTGACCAAATGCGGACCGTGCTGGGAGAGGCTGTACCGGACTCTGTCCTGACTCAGGCAGCCATTCAGTGTGGCTTTGACCCCCAGAGAGCACTTGATGCAGTCCTGTCCGAGGACACCAAGACTGCCCCAGTTTCCGTGAGCCAAGAGCCCACCGCGGTTCCAACAATTCAAGAACAAGCGCCCCTTCCTCAAAGAACCAAACCACGGGCTGTGGTGGAGAAAGGTACGCCTGGAGCTGTTCAGAACATAGGATGGGACATGAATTGCAATGACATTTTGGTGGTGGGGTTTTACAAGAGCTCAAACAAAAGCCCTGTCTCTATACCAGGCATCCCTGCAGTTCTTTCATTTTAAAAGAAATTCTGCTTCACGTTTATTTTAATGAAAATCCAGTGCTTGAAGTTTGCTGTTAGAGTACATTCGATAACACTCTTACTTGTTCATGCAAATTATTTTGGCAGCATGGTAATATGACTAATCCTTCTGTCAGTATGTCCTGTGTTTCATCATAAAATTACATTTCAAAAATGATGGTCTCTCTTTCTTCCCCCCAAATCTTTATTAGCTCTTTGTAGGGCTGGGAGGCGTCTTTACATGACCATTCAATCAAATAAAATCTGTCTTTTCATAAACAAATTTCGATTTGAATTTGTCAATGCTCAGTGAAAGCAGGGGAAACTTGAGCATGCTGCTTTATTGCTTTCTGGTTCTGGCTCAGTCTGTGGAAATAATCCACCTGATCGTCGAACAGTTTGACAAAAATGAAACTGAGGCAACTTCACAAATATTCATCTGGCCACGTCGACCCGTTGAATGAATTCTATTCTGTTGGTTAGTCCACTCGTATTAGTTTTGTACGAGAGTGTCTCACCCGTGTTCATACAAAATCAGCATTTTTCTATGAACACAGGTGACACAGGCAGCTTCTAAAGGTTGAATGAACCCTGGAGGGACTTGAGAGATATATTTAAATATTGTGTTGTGTACAAGAGGGCATGGCAGATTAATTTCGCAGTCGTGCTTATGAAAACGTTTAACAAAGTGCCTTCTTTTTTTTTGCTCTTGTCCCTCCCGTCCATGTCACATTTTCACCTGGCTGCCGCCCTGCGTCGCTCTGCTCTGCTCTGCTCTCCTTCAACCTCAATTGGCTTCTGTAAGGTAAGGAGCCTGCTTGTCTGCCTCTCGCACTGACATTTCACACCGACCCCAGACTGACGGTTCCGTGCGTGAACAGCCTTGCTTGCACGCCGGCGCACTTAACATGCGTGACCTCTTATCAAAGAGTCCCGCGGACTCGTCATCACTCGGCATTCTTGACAAAAGTGGTTCCGCCAATCAAGGCGTACGCTCGGCCTTGGGTGGCGCAAGCCTGGCCGAGCTCATGTCTCAACATTTCAATAAGAGCGCGGCGGGAGTTGGGCCCGCTTTAGGCGCTCCCTCATTAGGCACCATCGCCAAAGTGCCTAAATCGTCACCGCCCGTCAATTCAAACCAAGCGAGTCTTTCTCTGGGAACCCTGGCAGCTTTAAACATGTCCTCAGCATCTCAAAACTCAGCTCCCTCCCTCCTCTCGGCACCGCTCAGCAACCTGTCGCTGAGCAACTGTAAGGTTACCGCCGCCAGCTCCTCTCTGGGGTCCACTTTAGGGTTTGGCATCCTCAGCTCCGCTCCCGGCGCCGGTCAAAACCCGGTCGGTAGCGGGGCCGGACTCCAAAACAAAATATCCGACCCTAACGGAGGCCCGTCGCTGGCCGATTTGATCCAGCAGCATTCCAAACAAACTCCGTCCGTCTCCACTTGCAATACTTTCACCGTCCCCCAGCTGAGCACAGCCTTCACAGGCAGCCACGCTCCGGCTGCACCAGCGCCAGCAACCATCTCGCTGTCGGAGCTTGCGTCACAGCACCATAACAGGAAGTCACACGTTCTGCCGCAAGCCCAAGAACGACCACCAAACGGTATCAATTCGTCTAAACCCACAAAGCCTGCTTGCTCAGCCGGGGCTGTCCCATCATCTCAGTCGGCCTCGCAGCACCAACAGAGCCGTTCACTGGATGCAGCTCAACCGTCCGGCGCCAAAACTCCGGCCATTGCGCCAAAACTCCCGCCTGGCTTCTCTGTGTCGCATGTGGCATCCGAGCGCAAAAGCTCTGCCTCGTCGACCTCAAACGGAGCCCGGTACTGTCTCAGTGCGCTTCTGTCACCAGAAAGGTCAGAGGGCGCGCCTACGTTCGCTTCAAGCGCAGCAGGGGGCAGGACCAACCGCAAAAGATCCCACCAATATGCCGACGAGAGGCCCGTAATGGATCTCGGCGCCCTGGTGGCCGGCTCGGAGGGAGGAAGCCCCTCCCACTTCAGCTACGACCTGCCCCAGCTGTCCCACCGGAACCACGTCTTTGCGCAGCCGTCGGTGTTTGCGATTACTCTGTTCGTTCGAGGGCAGGGGTCTGGGAAGAGGAGGGTGATTTTCATTGAGGACAGAATGAGAAACCGATCGAGGGATGGCAGGTCCGGAGCTTTCCAGTGCCAATCACATGGAAAGTCCAACCAGCATCCCACCCCGCTCTCGCCCATCGTACCATTCCGCTTCGACACGCCGTCGCCTGATGACACCGTCCGTGCTAATCAGCAAAAAGCCTTCACCAGGTAGACCAGGGGGTGCAACAAAACAACCCCAGGTGCTAAACATAGGTCTCTCTTTGAGCAGCGAACCTTTTTAATCTTTGTGTTGTAATTTGAATGAAACTTCATTTACATTTAGCACTGAGGAAGTTTTATAAATTGGAATTTGGAAAAAAAAATTGTGGACCAAAAATGGAAGTGACTGACAAACCCAACAATGCACATCAGTAAACCGTGTTCAGTATTTATTACGATTTTAAGGGCGAATAACACAAACCCTGCTTTATTAAGAAAAACACCTCAATAAAACTTTACCAGTATCAGAAAAAGACTTTTGGCAGCATGGCAACAATCGCCAAGCAAACTTTCAAATTTTTTAAATCTTTTAGATTCCTTTGTATTTTCTTTAGCTAGTATTTTTTTTTTTTTACATTTTATATATAGTCTTATTTTTGTACATTTTGATTGCCATTGGCTTTTAATTGATTTTTTTTTTTTGCTTTGAAATAAAGAAACATTTAGGTTTTAGTTGGGGGAAATGTGCACCATGTGTCTCTAAGTTTTAGGCTCTTTTCTGGTATGGGGCTGCATCAACCCTCAAGAAAAAAGAAAAAGAAAAAAAAAAACCCCAAGAAGGAGGTTGACTTTGTTTGCAGGTGTGCTGTAGCTATTGGAATATGGATCAGTTAACCATTGTGCTGGTTTATTGTTGCCTGCGTTTGAGGTCATGGGGTAGACATTTTGGTTTCTGAGGACACCTGGAGATTTTCCCATGAGGTAGCGAGCGTACATACATAAACACACATACAAAACCACACACACCCGTGCACACAGAACTAAACAATGAGTAAAGATTGTACCGATTAAGTCCTGAATGTATTAAGAGCTTAACTAAGGTGCTTTTAATGTTGCACTGTACAAATGGTCAGCGCTGGGTGTGTCGACACTCTCCTCCTCCACAAGTTAATTTGTCAATTTTCAAATAAAGATGACTGTGTTTATTTACTCTGAATGCACCTGTGTCTGGGTGTGTTTCTGGATGCGTGTGGGGTTTTGCTTTCTTGTTTCCGTGGTTCCAAAAAACGTGCAAATTTACTGTTGCAATCGTGTCTTTTTTCCCCCCCTTTAACCGGTTATGCGATACTAGACACCATGAAGCCTGTAGTAAAAGTCTTTAGTTGAAATGTTCATGTATATTCAGTTTAACATTACATAGTCTTCAAATAAGATGGCATGTCCATTTAATGACGTTGCAACCGCCGGGGAAACTGCCTGGGTGTTTGGTGCAGTTTTCCGAGGCGAGCCTAGCTTTATTAGGTTGCTTGCATTTTTCATATGAGTCACTGGTACTGGTTTGAATGGCAGCCAGTGCACCCAGAGAGGCAATTTGTAAGATATTGTTGTAATTTTCAAAATGTCAAAAAAAAAAAACGTGAGTGAGTTAAGAGTAGTGCAGTAGTGCAGTAGTTAAGCCACTGTCTTATGAATTTAGTTTGTCCCTGGAAAGCTGATTATCCAGTAGTCCTATTTATGTGCACAAGTGGCAGGTTTGTCAGGTTTTACGAGCTTTTTACAAGCTTTTTTTTTTTTTTGCATTTTGTCAAAAAAGCCTTGAGAATGTAAAAAAACAACAACAAAACAAATACAAACAAAGAACTTTTATCCTCATTTTTAAAGATTTAAAATTTCGCAATGGGGCCCTGAATGTTCCACCTCTGGCATTTGGTAGGTCTTTTTTTTTTTCTTTGTTTGCAGTTTGCTTCATAATCCTTTTTTCCGTGACTGCCTTCTGATGCGAGAAGTGACGGAACTGGGTTTTTTTGGGCTGCATGTGTGTCAACTCAGCACAGGTGCAGAAAGCCGAGTGAGTTGACCCCTCGGGGTGCCAAACATAAAGTGGTGAGCCCGAGGGGAGTGAAAGATTAAAAAAAAGAACAGCAAAAAAAAAAAAAAAAAGCCAGGCGGACACTGTTATTAATCGCATGTCAAACATCACAAGTCAAACAGGTTTTGCTCTCTGTGAGCGCGTGAGAAGCTCCAGCAGAACCAGTGTTTGAAAGTGGTTAAATGTGTCAGGGATATCAAAGTGTCCCTGAGTCCAGGTAACATGACAACATCACGACTGTCTCTCCTCCTCGTGGAGCTCCGAAGTCGAATAAACTTTCACTTCAACTACTACTACTGATTGTCCAGCTGTTGTTCTGCCCCCCTCTCTTGAGGCGAGCCTGTGTGTGGGTTCAGCAGGAAACTGCACTGTTGGGGAAAATGTCAAGCGTACACGCGCGCGCGCACACACACACACACACACATACACAGTAGCTGGGGTACAGCAGCCGATCATCTGACGCTCGTCTCTCTCTCTCTTTTTTTTTTTTTTGTCTTTACCACCTACATAGGAAAATCTGATTGTGTTTCAACTTTCACAGCTTTGTCAACGCTGCGGCACATCAAATCATGGTGTGTATTCACCGGCTCTGCATTTCTGCAAGGCATCACATTTCTGCACAAACATAGGTGCATTGTGTCGCCGATCTGACAGTGGAAATGAACTATTTTTCCCACGTAGGGTCAATTGTAATTGCGACTCGACTGATATGCACCGTTGTTTGTGTTGTTGCGCTGCCGTGCGTTCACAGGAAAAAGACTTAATAGATTGAATAGATTGTATTTCATAGAAGGGAGAGAGAAAAAAAGAAAGTTGGTGGCGAATTCCAGTGAAGCCACCGTCAGTGTCTCATGTTTTTCCTCGTAACTGTTTGTTCCCTGGATCTGCCACTGGTTGGCCCTTCAGTTTGCCTTAGTCATCATCCTTCTTCCAAGTGCAGATAGTGGGAACGCTGGTGACACCCCCGCCTGTCGCCTGAACGGTGAAACGGGAAAACGCATGTGCGGATTTGCAAAATTCCATGCATGCAAACCAAAGAATATTGCCTGCCAGGTTGAACGGGGACAGACCTTTCAAAGGCATTTTAATGACATTGGCGCACACTGTGCGGTCCAATGGATGGATGTGTGCTGCAAGTCAACAGCCCAGAGATGGAAATTCTACTTGCATCCTCTTTTTGTGTTTCGTTGGAAAATGTATGCGCGTACAGTCATGTCTGCCAGGAATGAAACTCTTTACGCTGATACAGTTTAGCTTACATATGCATCTTTGTTTCTATAGGACTTTGTAAAAAAAAAAAAAAAAAAATACACATTGCACTTATGCTAGTTGCAACATCGGTGAATGTGCTGCACCTGCGTGCCGGAGATATGAATCTTTTTGCATCTCTGTTTTGAAAGTAGTCTGTAAATGGTAGCTGAGAGTTCTCAGATGGCTGGTATGACTCAAGGCTAACTGCTAAGTACATGGAGGCCGTGGACGAACACCCAGCCACTGTACTTTTAAGATACAACACAGTCCGTAATTGTGGTGTTCTTCGACGGAGGCTCCAACTGGGAGCGGAAAGATGAGAGGTTCGCTCAGAGATTGTGCGTTGGTGATGGCTGGAGCTTCTCAGCGGTTAATAATCTAGGACATGACGGAACTGCTTTCAAATGTTTGTTTGACTTGAAATATTAAACATTTGGGGGCAAATGTTTGAAAACAGTAAAGGCTCAAGAGTTTACATCTTCAATAAAATAGCCTCCCTCGCAAAAACATAGACAATTAAAGGGAATCTAAAGTCCAATCAATTAGCTGCAAGTGCTTGTGTACAAAATGGCAACAAAAACCTAGCATTCGAACGCTTCACCGGCCAAGCCTGTCTTTGAAAATCTGACAAGCTGACCTCGGCGAAAGAAATTGCTCTGCAATTGCACGACAATTCCTTTAAAGTTTCCCCAACAGGAGAAGAAACCCGAGACGACTCAGATCGAGTCTTGATGGTGGTTTCTTGACTCTCAGCCTTTAGCGGCCTCAAGTGGCAGGGAGCCACGAACTCAGCAGAATCACTTTCTATTAACGTGGCATGTGCAGAAAGTGCAGAATGCCTTTGACTGCAGTGGAAAGAACAATTGGCTGCGTGGCGGGCCAGGCGGCACCTTTAAAGAAGAAAGAAAGGAAGAAAAAAAAGAAGTCTTGCCGAACTCTTACCCACAGCCGTGTTATTTTACCTTCGCTTGCATACTCGCTTGTGTGTGTGTTTGGAAAGGGGGCGTATTTGCATATCCTGGGCGGACTCCTCTTATCCTGCCCTTAGTTTGGGCCCTGGGGCCAAGGTGTACGAAAAGACTCAATTTATTCCCCTAGTCAGTCAAAGGGTCCCTGTGCTAGACAAATCCTGGATGGGAGGACACCCGACTGTTTACCCGTCAGTCTAAACAGTGCGTAGAGATCCTGCTCCCAGCCTGATTACACTGGGCAGGCTCTCTCTCTCTCTCTCTCTCTCTCTCTCTCTCTCTCTCTCTCTCTCTCTCTCTCTCTCTCTCTCTCTCTCTCTCTCTCTCTCCCTCTCTCTCTCTCTCTCTCTCTCTCTCTCTCTCTCTCTCTCTCTCTCTCTCTCTCTCTCTCCCTCTCTCTCTCTCTCTCTCTCTCTCTCTCCTCTCCCTCTCTCTCTCTGTCTCTCTCTCTCTCACCACCTTCGCCGGTAATGCCGCCCTCGGGCCAGTCTAACAGGAGAGAGGGGAGAGAGAAGGGTGGGGAAATTATCTCCAAAAATGATCTGCAAGTCAGTTGTTTTACAACAAAGTGGCAGCAACAACACGTCCAGTAGTGAAGAAGAGAGAGAAAAAAAAGGCAGTTGGCCGTGATTATGTCCTGGGGTTGTTGGAATTGGTTGCTCGTCTGTTTGGCCTCAGGGTTCCACTATAGATATGAAGATCAAAAGAAAAAAAAAAACTTTTGGTCACTTGAGAGTCTTGGCAACTTTGGTGTTGTTTTTTTTTAATGCGGCAGAGTATAATTGGAAATATAATTTTCGGCATCATCGAGGGGATCTTTTATATGAATGCCTTGTTTGACACAGACGGTGGTAGGAGTAAGGAAACCCCCCCCCTCACCCCAGCTGTGAGAAGAACACCTTGTCCAGTTTGCTTCTCCGTCTCATGAAGCCTGAAACTGCAGAGAACAATGATGATGATCCAAATCTTGAAAAAAAAAAAAAAAAAAAAAAGGCAGCATGAGAAAAAAAAAGTCCTGATCCGTGGTCGACGTGATGCGTTTCTGATGCAGCCGATTTGCAAATTGAATAAGATGCGGGACGATAAAGATGTGGATCTGTGCATGTGTGTGCGTATGTGTGTGTGTGTGGAGAAGAAATGCATAGACGTGTGCACGCTGGTGCTATTCGGGTACACTGAGCTGCTCTGCTGGCGCATCAAGTGTTTCACAATGAGACGGGACTTTTGCTGCGGGGCCTCGCCAGTCATTTAGAGAGCACTGGGTTAGAGAAAGTCCATTAATAATTCTGGTGAATCGCACTCTCTCGCATCTCATGTTTCAGCCTCCCCTCTCCCAGCCCCTTTTTTTCTTGAATCAATGAATGAACCGGATGAAACACTAGACATGACTTTTTTGTAATGAAAATAGAAGTATTTCTTTTTTAAAGCATAGCGGTGTAATAAATGGTACCAACTCTAAGGTATTGTGCTCTTTGTGTGCATGCATGTGTGTGTGTGTGTGCTTGTGTGTGAGAGAGAGGTGGTGCAGAATGCGTTCCTCGGCCGCACGGCTCTGAATGACGCCTCAGCCGATTCATTTTGCAAACTGCTGTGTCACTGCTCTATTTACGTGGATACAGGAGGCAACGGCCACTTCAGAAATTAACCCTGTCTGAACCAGGATGCTGCTCGCGCGCGCACACACACACATTTGTACTCACGCACACGCACACACCCTAATCTAAATGAATCACTTGCAGCTTGAAATGACTTTGTAGGGAGCAGGATGACAAAGCGTCGTGCACACTGAGTCTTAGTCCTGAACCATCAAAAAAAAAAAAAAAAAAAAATACAAACGTAGCACTCGGATGGAGTTTCCACTTGCCTCGCACACTTTTTTTTCTTTTTTTTTTTTTTTTACGGGAGAGTGTGTGCCGTACTGTAAATGCCAGTAAGGTCCGCCCAGGTGAGCGGGCAAACAGGGCATCAGCATGTGGACGTTAAGCTGGCGGAGCAGTGCAGTTTTTGCAAGTGCATCGAAAGCTAGTTTGATGCATTTGCTAAAACCTGCATGTTGCGCGACAAAGAGCGACAAAGAGCTTTTCTTCTGCAATTCAAGTGGGTGAAAAGCCTCATGACTGCATTGCAGATTTCAGCCCGTTTGCATCAGTCTGGAGGAGAAAGTCTCTCAACAACCACCCAAAATCTCCTCAATGTCAACTCAAGAAAAATAACCGTCTGCCAGCACCTATTTCAGCTCCAGAATGAATGTTTTTAAAAAAATTTTTTATAGAATATTAATACAATAAATTGAGTCCTGATAGACACTATATGGTGGTTATTAAGAAAAATAATTTTTGGGCTCCTTAAAACAGGTAAAAAAAAAAAATCCTGCAATACAGACTTTGTGATCCATCTTTGATTTTGCACTAATTTAAATCATTGTTATTTTTTCTCCCTTCAGCTAAAAGCCGAGATGCTTCTCAAACTAAACTGGAGTCTGAGGTCGTGCCCAAAGTGGCTCGCATGACCGTCAGCGGCAAGAAGCAGACGATGGGCTTTGACGTTCCGAGGTAACCGGTGCCTCTTGTGTGCACTTTGCATTTGGAAAATAAAAAAATGGATTGATGTTCATGTCTGGTGTGTTTTTTTGTTCTTTTTTTGTCCCCAGCGCAGGCGAGAACGGCGTCGCCGCCGCTCAGGTGCGTCGCGGCGGGGAGCCCAAGCCCGGCGGTGGCTCCGGCCCCGAGCCCTCGTCCAGGCGTCCCGACACCCGTCCAGGCGTCCCGACACCCGTCCAAGCGTCCCGACACCCCGTCCAGGGGCTCCAACGGCGACGAGCCGCCGGCCGGCGCCACCCCGGGCCGCTCCTCCGGGAAGGGCAGGCAGACGATCGACGTCAAGGCCGAGCTGGAGAAGAGGCAGGGCGGCAAACCGCTACTCAATCTGGTGGTTATAGGTAGGAAGGAAGGAAACGCGCAAAAACCGCCTCTGCGTGCGCAGTCCCTTTGAAGAGTTTACATCAAGTTTACGGGACAGTCAGCGCGGTGACGCGGCGTGTACACAAGAGTCGCTGCTCCGCAAGGCTGAAAACATTTGCCGTCATTTCTGTGAGACAGTTGACTTCTCATAAATGTTCATTTTTAAATTATTTATCATCAGGTTGATCTTAGGAATAAATGATATACATATATATATATATATATGTGTGTATGTACATATATATATGTTTATGTATATGTATATGTATGTGTGTATATATATATATGTGTATATATTTATATACACATATATACATATGTAGATAAAATAAAAACATCAAACAAGCCCCGTGTTAATAAGAAATATTAAGTGGATGTAAATAATTTCTTCGAACATTTTTGCATATTTTCTGGTCAGTGTCCTGTGCAAATAAGTAAGTAAGATAAGTACAATATAAACATATATACACATGCAAGCTCCAGTTTTTTAGACTTTTTCACTTGAGTCTACTTGGAAAATACTTACTTTAACACTAAAACACCAGGCCAGATAAGGATTTCTTAAGATTACACCCTGAAGTGTGAAATGTGAGCAATACCCAAAGAGAAGGCGCCCCTTTTTTTTTTTTCTAGTCCTGCCTTTCTTTTCTTTTGCTCTTTAACATGGAAGAGGTTGAACGGCAGATGCTGCAGTTCAGTGATCGTGTTTTCTCATCGTCAGTCAGACTAAAAAAGTGACTTGGTAGTTTCAGAAGGGCAGACTTGTAGTTTCACAGCGTTTTCAGCAACCTCTCTTTTTTCACCACAGTCATCTCCTTTCCCCCGCTCACCCCCCATTCCTAGTTCCTGCCGCCGTCTTGTGCAACTCTCGCCTCTTCCTCTCCTCCACCTCTGGCTTCAGTTTGGTTCTTTTGTCTTTTTTCTCTTTCCTACCTGTCTTATCAGTCCTGTGGCAACCTTCCAACTAATCCCCATCCCCCACCCCCACCCACCCCCCTCCACCGTCACTCCCCTCTCCTTTAATCCTCCCGTCTGTTTCATTTTAGGCCTTCCGTCTTATGGACTCTTTGCGTTATTCTCCTTATTCCAGGCCACGTGGACGCGGGTAAAAGCACCCTGATGGGCCACCTGCTGTATCTGCTGGGCAACGTGAACAAGCGCACCATGCACAAGTATGAGCAGGAGTCTAAGAAGGCTGGGAAGGCCTCCTTCGCCTACGCCTGGGTGCTGGATGAAACTGGCGAGGAGCGGGACAGGTACGCTCAGAAACCAAACTGAGGGGCGACCACACTCGAGTTTTCTTGGAACTGTGCAGTGCAAGACGCTCCATCTGACCGCAGTCTCTTCTGCTGGGTGCTGCGGTGGATGGAAAATGTGTTTACCGTCTCCCCGCTGGGTGCTCGAAGCGCCGGTAACGACAAGCTCCACATCATATCGTCCTCAGGCTGGTGGGGAAATGAGATCTGCGGGAAAAACAGATCCTCCCTACGTGTCCTAGATGCGTTTAGCAAAGAAATTGAGTCACACTGCATGTGGTTTCCCAGACTTGCCAGTAAAAAAAATGCTCGTGCTCACCCTGTTGCGTCTTACATGTAAGGAAGTGAAGTTAATGCAGAGCCCCAAGTACACCGTAGTGCAGTTTGTCTAAAGCAAAACCTCCCCCAGCCTCACTGTTCCATTGATCTTGAATGGGAACCTACTTGCAATTACTTCAATGCCCTTATATGGTAATGCAGCCAACACACAACCACAGCTCATCCTTTCACTCTTAATATTCGAGCAAATACTTTTATACTAATGATGAAAAGGAATTTTAGGAGGGTGTTCAAAGTCTAACAAAAATAAAACAAACAAGTAAAACAACAAAAAAAAAATCCCCTTTTTATTATTATTATTATTATTATTATTATTATTATTATTATTATTATTATTATTATTATTGTTAATTATTATTTTATGCTTTCTCCAGAGGGGTTACGATGGACGTGGGCATGACCAAGTTTGAGACCAACTCTAAGGTGGTGACCCTGATGGACGCTCCGGGACACAAGGACTTCATTCCCAACATGATCACCGGAGCTGCTCAGGTATAAACACTTGGGTCAAGGTCAAATGGGTCAAAGGGCGAAGGTTGCAAAGAGCTACAAACACCTGAAGGCAGCTACTGTTGCACCGAGCAGCTCAGAGGAGAAAAGGCAGCACTTGTTGGGTTTATTGCCTCAATGTTGATGTAATATTATATTTTTCTGAAATTCTTCCTTCTTCCTAAATTGTGTTTTAATGAAGTTTCACAAATTTTGCATTTTATTCTTGTTTTATAGTTGCGCATTTGCATTGATTTGTGTTTTAACTGTGTTTTAATAGTATTGCTTTTATTATGTTTTACTGTGGAAAGCCCCTTGTGCACCGTTTGCCTGTTGTAAGGCGCTATACAAATACAGTTTGATTGATTGATTGATTCCTATCCTAGTTGAAAGCCCAGACACCAAAGTCCGTTCTCGAGGCGTGGACGTCTGGCGCGCTCAGTCTACAGTTATTATTTAAATCATTACAGTCCTCGCATTCATTTTGCGCCTCTTCGACGTGACATTCTCGTTGCGCCTCCACGAGAAGATTGGCTATCTCCAATTTCTTTCAGTTTAACCAAATCAACGTAGTCATAACTGATGCACGCGGCGGAATCAAATCTGGGCGCTTTTTTTTTCTTTTGGTCTCACTTTTGAAAAACCTCCACTCAAATCAAATGATTCTCCTTCCTGCTCAGCTCTGCCACACCCAACGGCGTTAATTGAAGAAGAGACGGAAGGGGGTGAAGAAGGAAAAAAAAAAAAACCCTTGTGGTTTTTGGGTGTTGCACTGTTTTTTCCTGGCTAGGGTGTGCTCATCTGTCTCTGTTTTGAGGCCGTATTGTAATTTCTCTTTTTACCATATGACTCGTCGCACACAGCCCCGATCGAATCGTGACTAAGGGCTTTCTTTTGCATGCGAAAAAGGGCTTCGGTATGCCACTTTTTAGGAGGGAGGAGTGGGGGAGGGGACACGGGTGAGGCGGCGCAGCCAAAATGCTCGTGTCGGCTCATCAGAAGCAAATGCTTTATTAGTGAATAAAATTTGGCAATATACTATCTCCTTGCTTCTTTTATCTCAGGTTTTTATTTACCTGACATGTTTTTCGGTGTGTGGAAGAACACACCGAAACATGTCAGGTAAATAAAAACCTTAAAATCTATGTCTGAGATAAAAAAAAACCCAGTGGGATAATTTGTAAGAAAAGACACAATGAACTTAATTCAGTTCAAATTAGGCATTTCTGCTTCACTGCATCTGCATTTCTGCCCGCCTGTAATTTGGGTCTTGATTTCTTCATACCACTGTTGCCACTGATCGTTGTTATACCGATGGTGATGCAAGAGCCACACAATTGCACACATGTGATTATATATTAAAGTTACAAATGGATAGAAACAGTCGGAGTCGCTTCATCTGATATTTCAGGTTTCCCTGTTAGCTGGAAAAAAGTCAATATTTTCAGATCTGTCACATATCCATAACAATGATAATCATAATGATAATAACGACCATGATGCTTTAATAGCTGCTAATGGATTCTCTCCCCTTGTGACCGCTGAGCAGGCCGACGTGGCCGTGCTGGTGGTGGACGCCAGCCGCGGGGAGTTTGAGGCGGGCTTCGAGGCCGGCGGTCAGACCAGGGAGCACGCCCTGCTGGTGCGCTCGCTCGGTGTCACTCAGCTGGCCGTCGCTGTCAACAAGATGGACCAGGTCAGAACCACCAGAAACACTCAAATCCACTCTCAGTTCATATTCTTGTGGCTACGCATGTTTTTTTAAAAAATGTTTTTAGTTCTGGCTATTCTTGTCACCATGTCATTAGCTGTATATATGATCATTTGGCAAAAATAAAATAAAATATTATGTCCTCACTTGACTTGATGTCAAACTAGCCAGATAATTAACATGTGAAACGATCCAATGAAACTGAAGCTTGGAAGTTTAAGGTTTTTTTACTGACTTCCTTGCATTTCAATCTCCAACTTTTTGTTAAACTACAGCAAAACATACGAACAAAATATAATCATTTTCACTCTTCACTGTATTTCCTTACAATTCTATATAATAATAGCTACACACCATCTCCAGTCCATCACAACCAAAATGGAGTGGCAAAAATGGAATATTTGATGTCTTGAGTATCTATCTGCAGTCTCGAAAGTTCTAAAAGATAAACAAAACAAAACAGTGTTTTGTTAATCCTTCTGCAGAATCACAGCCAGTGATGTCTTAGGGGCAAGAAAGTGGGCCGAGGGAAGACTGTATGTGTGTATGTACGACTTCATAGCTGTCTTTTTTTGTCTCTTCACATCAGGTGAACTGGCAGCAGGAACGCTTCCAGGAAATCACCTCCAAACTTGGGCATTTTCTCAAGCAAGCAGGATTCAAGGTGCACGTCTTTAAAAAAAAATAAAAAAAATCACCTTTTAAAAAACAGTATGGCAGCGCACAACACACGGTGCAGCGTTCCTTTCTTTGAACCCAGCACTGCTGTTTTCCCTTCCAGGAGTCGGACGTCTACTGCATCCCCACCAGCGGCCTGTCTGGAGAGAACCTGACAACCCGGGGTTCCGCGGCAGAGCTCACCTCGTGGTACTCCGGTCCAAGCCTGCTGGAGCAGATCGGTAATGCACCGCACAGAGCACAGCGCATTTTGCAAAGCTGGGATTTTTGTTTATTTACTGTATGTATGACATCATATTTATCAAAGTTCTTCCTTCTAACTTATTTCTTCACCCTCTGACTCAAAGAGAGGAGGAGCGGATCTTGTTTTTTCTTATTAGGAAATAAATAAGTCTCACTCATGCAGTACCAGTAAAAGAATGATTCACGAGTGTCCACAACACTTTGCTTACAGTCAGTTTCCTCTTTTTGACCCACTGTTCTTCACGCCATTTCTTTGCACAGACGCCTTCAAGTCGCCGCAGAGGTCGGTAGACAAGCCCTTCAGACTGTGCGTGTCTGATGTGTTCAAAGGTAAAGAAAAAAAAAAGGCGCTGACTCGGAACAGAAAGTTTCCTCTTTTTTTTTTTTTTTATAATAAGTTTCCTCATCTGCATCCTTAAGATTCACTGATTCACTGATGCACTGCATGGTTTCTCTCTCCAGATCAGGGTTCGGGGTTCTGTGTGACAGGGAAGATCGAGGCTGGTTACATCCAGACGGGCGACAGGATCCTGGCCATGCCTCCCAATGAAACCTGCACTGTCAAAGGTACACACACACACACACACACACAAACATACCTCCTTTCAAGTGCTTCCGCGTTCCTGTGCATAATTTTCCTTAATGGGTCACTGTGACAAGATGCGTGCAGATATGGTGCAGTTGCACTTTTATTTTGTAAGGACACCGGAGCCTTTGGCTCCGAACCTGCTCAACCTGTTTGTCTGCCAACATATAATGGGGAAGGCAAGCATACAGTGAACATTAGGAGTCACCAAAGTTGTTTTACAGTAAGAGTCTGTAATTATCACCATCAAATTGGCTCATTCAAGGCTTCTCATACAGCACATCGACTGGCACTCCAACATAATTTTGTGAGTGAGCAGACAAAAGGCTATATTTTTTTTTTTTGCTTGAGTTTGCACCTCCTTCCTTTGTCTGCAGGGTGTTTTACCACTATCACAACTATCTTCTAGGGGAAAGAATCCCAGCCAAAAAGTCCAGCTATCTGTTATTTATTATTATTTTTATTACAGCTGCTGTTATGATTCAGTCACAGCCAGTAACCACAAGCACTGATAAAGATCTTGATTTTGCTGTCCACTGCTTCTCAGAAGGCCGCCGGATCAAACGCGAGAGAACAAAAATTCTCCGTATTGCTGCATGAAGTCTGTGTGGTTCCGTCTGGCTTCGGTGTCTCGCGGCTCTTCTTACACCTGCTGCTCGTTTCATGCTCGGCAGAATCTCTCTCAGCTGCCTTTTACCTCACACACCATCAGCTTTGCATAAGTTTTTCACCGCTGGCCAGGGAAAAAGTCGCCAATGGCCTGAGCGATGATAAACACTGCCACCCAGTGGAGGCTGAGTGACATGACACCCGGTCTGCTCGCACCTCAGGTATCACGATGCACGACGAGGCACTGGACTGGGCCGCGGCGGGAGACCACGTCAACCTGACGGTCACCGGCATTGACATCATCAAGATCAAGTGAAGAACAACTTTCATCCTCTTCATTCGCTCTTATTTGCTTCTCCAGCAACATTTGTGTAGAACTGTTTTTTCTTTTTAAAACCTCCCAGCATCGGCTACGTGTTTTGCGATCCCAAAGAGCCGATTCCCATCTGCACTCGATTCAGAGCCCGAATCCTTCTCTTCAACATCGAGGTGCCCATCACGCAGGGCTTCCCGGTGAGTCACGCACGCAGAGTTGCCGCTAAGTTTGTGCGCTTGTGAAAAACGCGTCTCAATTACGCCTAGAATTGTGCAAACCTTTCCATGAAAAAAAAGGTCATGGAAACATCCAAACTTCGAAAAAAAACTCTCAAATATCGCTGAAAGGTTTTGACGCTGTCATGAGGTGGTTTTTCTACTTTGTTTTTTTCCCCGATATAGAGGTAAATTGCAAAAGTGTCATGGAAACCTTTTCAAAAATAAATTTTGCATTTACATGTCACCTGACGTGACATACGGGGTCATGTGACCAGTTCACTTCAAGTGAAAATGGCGCGTTACGTTTGGACAGAGGAGGAGACGCAATATTTTTTTTCAATTAATCAAAGAGAAAAATATAACAACCATTCTTGACAGAAAACAAACAAAAGCAAACGTAATTCTCGTAAAGTCACGTCCCGATATATTTTACGAAGATTTACAGCTTTACAAGATTTACAGTGCGAAAAACTGTCATGGAAACGCAGCTGCTGTTGGTGTTTCCCAGGTGCTGTTGCACTACCAGACGGTCAGCGAGCCTGCCACCATCAGGAAGCTGGTCAGCGTTTTACACAAGAGCAGCGGCGAAGTCCTGAAGAAGAAACCTAAGTGAGTGTCATTTTCCTTTCTACACTGTGGACACAGATCTAGAACAAAGCATGGCACTACTGCTCACCCCTGTATGTTTGCATGTGTGTGTGTGTGTGTGTGTGTGTGTGTGTTTTTTTTCACCCGCCCCTTAAGATGTTTGAGTAAAGGCATGAATGCCATGGTGGAGATTCAGACCCAGAGGCCCATTTCGCTGGAACTGTACAAGGACTACAAGGAACTGGGACGCTTCATGCTGCGATACGTGGGCTCCACCATCGCTGCAGGGGTTGTCACTGAGGTAACTGCAGCACAAAGTCAAATCAACATGCACAGTCACTGTTACTGTGATATTAAAAAAAAAAAAAAAAAGATTATGCAACTCACATAATATTGGTTTTTGGTTTGACTTGGAGACATGCCAAATGTGGCTCTGGTATGTTGATAGCCTGTCACCGCTGCTGCAAAGGTCAAAAGAAATAAAATTCATGAGTGAATCATCGATGGGAAGTAATTAAAGCTAAAACTGAAGATTTTAGCTAAAAGAAAAAAAAAGTCAAATAAACTGTGCTAAAGTAAAGGTAAACATTGAATACTCAAAACCAAAATTATATTCATTTAATTAAGAATGTAGGGAATTAGAATCAAATAAAAAGTAGAATAGAACAGGGAAGACTTCCTGGTCTCAGAGAATGGAACAATTTTTCTGAATCCAACTTGAAAAATGATGTAGACCAAATCTGATGAGTCTTATTATGATTTCCTCTGTTCATTAGGAGCTCATTTGGGGTCGGATCTTTACGAACCTCCACTCCAGTTAACCTCCCTCTCCTCTTTCCTGCCCCCCCACAGATTAAAGAGTGAAGATCATCTGCTCGGACCCGGAGCCTCGCACCCGAGCCCGAGTCCGAGTGTCTGAGTGCAGCCAGAGACAAAAGTGCAATCCTTCCAGAGACTGTATCCATCCAACCAACCAACCATCCATCCATGCTTCACCTCAAAGTGCTGAACCAACGCAATTGAACTGCACAAGTGACAAGCAACAAGCTCACCAGACCTCTGCCGTCAGAAAAGACCCTTTGGTTCGGGTTGCCGCGTGCGCCGCATCACTCTCCACCGACGAATCATGTTCACTCTAAAACCAGTAGCAAGTCGGCGACCTTGTCAAACGGTGCTGTTTTCTGCTGGTGTCTTCATTAAACGGCTTCCTTGCTGGAAATGTTATGCCTTCTAAATGCGCACATTGACTCCACCTCTGCCATATTGTGGTGTTTTAGCACTAACCAGGGTTCTGATCTGGGGGTCAGTAGTTTGAGATCGAGTCACTGAAAGCAGGAGTTAAATAGGGAAATACTAATTTTCACTAGTGAACACAGAAGATTTACCTTAAACCGGTAAAAAAAAAACAAAAAAACAACAGCTTTGTAGCAGGTGAGTGGGATGAGCTTATTTTGACCACCTCCTGGCTGAAGGTGTTGTTGGAGGGAAGTGATGCAACATTAGTTTTGAGCTTTGATTGCTGCGCCTTGACGATGAACAAAAATGTTTACAAAATAACAGAATACATTTGGGATGTTTGTCCAGTCTGATGTGTTTTACAATTCCTTAAGAGTCGCTGGTCACATGATCTGTAGCCTACTGAAAAATAAAGTGATTATCAAATCAGCAAAGGACAAAGGATTTTAGAGTCACTGAAAACATCTACAGATAGACAGAAATACATTGTAGATATACACTACCAGTCAACAGTTTGGACACACCATTTGAATTTAATGTCTTTTCTTTCATTCTCATGACTATTGACATTGCAGTTTCTCACTGAAGGCATCAAAACTACGTGTGTAAAAATTGAATGAGAAAGTGTGTCCAGATTTTTGACTGGTGATATAGTTGCTGTGTTTGGAGACGACACACGTGGTATTCATCTTTTTATTGAAAATACTCTTAAAACACTGAATAAATGGATGCAATACAGCTATTTTATGACTTGCGTACTATTAATATCATGTCTTCAGGTTCAGCGGGCCAGAGTGAAAAACTTAACGGGCCACTTGCGTTAAAGAAACCATACTGGTTTTGATTGCTGTTGAAAGCAAAACCAGTTAATCCTTCTCCACTAAGATGGCCTGCAAGACCTTCTTAAAAAATTTCACCTCCAGCTTGCTTGACTGTATTCTCTGCGTGTCTCATTCACTTTTACGTAACTCTTTGAACAAAGCGTCACGCACTCTCAACTCTTACGTGAGCTGAATATCTAAGTTGCCCTCCAACCTCCCTCCGGAGCCAATGATTAGCCCGGTGGGCGGAGACTCTCCGTGTCCAGGTCCACCTCTGCGCTCGCGCATCTCATTCACCTTTTTTTCTCTCCCCCTTCCCGCCGATCGGTCGCCTCGATCCTCTTCCTTTCGGTTCTGTTGGGTTTAGCGCCTGTTCTGCAAACATGTCTGGAGCTTCAGAGCCTCAGGTGCGCCTGGTGCTGGAGAACTTCATCGGCGGCAAGTTTGTGGCCTGCAAGAGTCACATCGACTCCTACGACCCGTCCACCGGGGAGGTGTACTGCAGCGTGCCCGACAGCGGCCCGGAGGAGGTAGGCCATGAGTGCAGCCATGAGTGTCTGCAGTGCCTTGCACGAGTTGGGGAATTTTTTTCTGAAGAAATTCAGAAAATTCGTTAGAAATTCATCAGAAATTCTCTATTCGTGCATAGTTTAACTGTGTTTTGCTGCATTAGACTCTTCAAATCAATTTTTCCTCCGTCACTCACTCACGCAGTGGTTGCAGGCAGCTGGACTCGACCCCAGTGCCCTCAGGGGTGAAAGCGAGGTCACACCTGGTTGCAAGATGCATAAAGAACAGCAACCGATGCACGGCACCGTTCACGCCTACAAACAATTCAAAGCTCCCAACTAGCCCAACGGCAACTGTGGGAAGAAACATCTTCACGTAGACTCACTGGAAGGCCACTGGAAGCGAACCAGCAACCTTATTGCTGCAAAGCCACGGCGCTCAGTCTGACTGTGCTCGGTCATAGCGTTGTTATTTCTCAGGAATTTCAGCGTGTCCACAAGCGCTAAAGGCCCAATCAAGGAACCTTTGCACTCAACTCTGTCAACAATCCAGTAATCATTAAGCTGAGCAGGTCAATAAAGCAAAAGTGACTTATAATTCGGGCCTCGTAACTGGGGTTGATTCAAGAGCAAAAAAAAAAAAAAAGAGAGAGTAGCGCAAAGTTGAGCGTTTTATCTTCTCATTTTTGAATTAAATAAAGGAGAGGTCATTGAAACAAAAATCCAATATTTACACCTTTTGAAGCGTTAGTCAGTAACCAGTTTGCGGTCCATGTTTTGAACGACTGACGTGCTCTTGGTGTCCGACCCTGCAGGTGGAGGCAGCGGTGGCGGCGGCCAAGGAGGCCTTCCCCGCCTGGTCCGAGACCGACCCCGAGCAGAGAGCCAAGGTCCTCAACAAGCTGGCCGACCTGATCGATGCCAACATGGAGGAGTTGGCCAGGGCCGAGTCCAGAGACCAAGGTGCCTCGTCCTTCTGGGGGAAACGCTCTCTAAGCCTTGCAGGGTTTTTATAGTTCAGCTGGAGGGGGGGCACCTGCTGCAAATTATGTATTTTTATTTTTTTTTAGGGATCTGCTTTATTTTCACGCAACAAACAGTTCAGTGTGCAAACAGTCAAACAGAGGTCAGAGTTCATGTCAGGTCACACCACTGTCTAAAGTCATAGGCATAGGTTTAGTTCACTTCAGATTAGAGTTATTTTTTTTGGAAACAGTGAATGAATAAGTTAATTCACATGTTGGAGAAGTTTCATTTTGCACAGTTTCGTACAATTCATTCTTCATCCAAAACGCACAAGCCTCACATGACTCAACCCCTGCAGGAAAAACTCTGACCTTTGCCAAGACGGTGGACATCCCTCGCGCGGCCTACAACTTCCGCTTCTTCGCCTCCTCCTCCCTCCATCACACCACAGAGTGCAGCCAGATGGACCACATGGGCTGCCTGAACTACACCATCCGCAGCCCCGTCGGAGTCGGTGGGTGAGAGCCAACCCGGCCAGTGTGCCCCCTTGCCTCCAGACATGATGATTCATTTCCAGGAGTGAGTATGCGGAATACATGCTGTCTCATCCCTAAACCGCAGCCGGTCTGATCAGCCCCTGGAATTTCCCTCTGTACCTGCTGACCTGGAAGATCGCCCCTGCCCTCGCCGCGGGCAACACGGTGGTGGCCAAGCCCAGCGAGATGACCTCCGTCACGGCCTGGATGATGTGCAAGTTCTTGCAACAGGCTGGTACGACCTGCAGGGCATGAACATGACTCCCCGCCTTCATTCCAACATGATCAGCATTAGCTTTGACTTCGAATTAATTAAAGACTGATGGAGTTTCGCCTCGAACCGCTCCCTCTGATTGTGCAGGCGTCCCTCCGGGAGTCGTCAACATCGTCTTTGGCTCCGGCCCCAAGGTGGGCGACGCGATCGTCACCCACCCGGAAGTCCCGCTGGTGTCCTTCACGGGCTCCACGGCCACAGGTGCGCTGATCACAGAGCGCAGCGCCCGCCACTTCAAGAAGATCTCCCTGGAGCTGGGGGGTAAGAACCCGGCGGTCGTGTTCGCAGACGCGGACCTGGACCAGTGCATCGAGACCACGGCCCGCTCCAGCTTCTCCAATCAGGTGAGAGGGAGTTGCTGACAAGGGTTTTTTTTCTTTCTTTATTATGATCTGAAACCGATTAGATTAGGTTGCAGTAGGCTGCAGCTACATAATTTGTCCACATGGGGGCAGTCACAGCCCAGTGTCTTTTGTGACTGTTTGCACACTACAGTGCCTCATCTCATAGCCCCCCCCCATTTCATCACCTGTCAGGGAGAAATCTGCCTGTGCACCAGCAGGATTTACGTCGAGAGGAGCATCTTCAAAGAGTTTGTGGAGCGCCTTGTGGCTGCAGCCAGGAAGTGGAGGACGGGCGACCCCTCCGACCCCAACAACAACAACGGGGCTCTGATCAGCAAAGAGCACCTTGAGAAGGTAACAAATTGCCAAATATCTTAAAAATAATCATGGATTGGATTTATAAAGTGCTTTTCTAGGCACTCAAAGCACTTTACATTGAACCCATTACGTATTCTGACCACCAACCAACATCCACTCACATTAGGAGGCAATGCGGGTTAAGTGTCTTGCCCAAGGACACAACGACAGACTGGGATGGAGTGGGATTTGAATTGCCAACCTTTCAATCATTGCACAACCCACTCCACCTCCTGAGCTACAGTCGCTTAGAAAAACATGAACAAAACAAAAAAGTAAAAACACCTTTTTACTTGTTGTTTAACGTCCTTCTTACCCGAACCTTCCGCCAGGTCCGCAGCTATGTGGCACTTGCAAAATCTGAAGGCGGAACCATCCACTGCGGCGAGGGCGTGGACCAGATGAACCTGCCCACGCGCAACGCCAAGGGCTACTTCATGCCGCCCACCGTCATCACCGGCGTGTCCGACAGCTCCAGGGTCATGCAGGAGGAGATCTTTGGCCCCGTCACCTGCGTCGTCCCCTTCGACACGGAGGACGAGGCCGTGGCCAAGGCCAACGGCGTGCGCTACGGCCTGGGCTCCTGCGTCTGGTCCCGGGACGTGGGCCGAGTCCACCGGATGGCCCGGCGGATACAGTCGGGCCTGGTGTGGACCAACTGCTGGATGGTGAGGGATCTGAACCTGCCCTTCGGCGGCATGAAGCACTCGGGGCTGGGCAGGGAGGGCGCCAAGGATTCCTACGACTTCTTCACCGAGGTGAAGAGCATCACGGTCAAACACTAAAAGGCGGGTGGCTGGGCAGGCTGGCAGGCAGCGGGTGTAGCCACAGAGCTAATGTTGAGCTAACGTCTGCAGTTAGACAATCTTGTCTCCTCCAGGATCACTGGAGTCTGTTGATTAAAGCACATATGTGCAAACACTGAAGTCATCACACTTCTTTCTTATTCATCTCTTCCTTGGTTTAGTTATTTTATTTTTTTTTAGCCACCTTTCATGAACTGAAGTGCATTTAGAAAAAACATGTTAGCTTGTCACATTCCTGCAAAAACATCTCATGACACTCACAATTGCTGCGAAGACGGACATTTATCTGGTATTGCCTCATTGTGTTTTGGCTTTTCCCTTCACTTCACGCACACTTGGTCCAAACTGGATTGTGAACAATCCTTTCATTTTTCTTTTGTTTTTGAAAGTGTGGAAACCTCGTGTTTCACCTGTTGACACAAAAAGGTGAGGAGCATGTCAAGTTCAGCAGAGCTAGAGGTGGAGGACAGAGAGCTCAACTAACTGAATGACGCTCAGACTCTGGGAACATTTTGCAAATCTATCAAGTGTTAAAAGTGGATTGTCCCTCCTAGCCAAAAGTATATATTTTTTATTTTTTATTTACCCTCTCAAGCTTCACTCCATCTCTTGCATGCATGCTATGCTCACATGACTCACAGGTGCTGTCAGCTCTCATGGTCAGCTGACACGAATCTCATGTGATCACCCATTCCATCTCTCACGCTATCTTTGGCTTTTCACTTTCAGTGTTGACTTTATTTTTTTTTTTCCCTGTCATCTTGATTAGATCACATAAGTCATGTAAAATAGCTGCACTAACTGTCAAACGGCTAATTGCAGCACATTGCGGCAGAGAACTGTTTGCAGTAAAATGATGATGATAATAATAATAATAATAATAATAATAATAATAATAATACAATTTGTGATCACTGGATTACTTATTTCCAGTGCTGCCAAATATTAAAGGAAATTAGCATATTTAACCTGAAGTATCTTCTGTGCTTGTAAAAATGACTTTCAATAATAAAAAGAAAAATAATAAAGAAAGAAACCTTCTGTGCAGTGTCATAGCCTTTCAGTTGTGGTGTTTAAGTGCAAGAGTATCTTCCTCTTTATTATGATTGGCTAGCTAAGTATCAGGTAGCTACTCGCGCTGATCAAATGACTCCCCCACGTGTGTTTTCATTTCACTAATTCCAAGTATTTACAATTGGAGGAGAAGCTGCTGGTTCACCTGGAAGGACGCGGTCATGTCAGTAGCTGAGAGCTTGGACCCGCTGCTCTGGGTGTCACGATGTCATCGGGATCATCGCGGCTTGAGCAAGACGGAAGCGGGATCAAGTGGAACATTGGAGAAGCAAAGATTAGCATCAGCACGGCCGATTCCCAGCAGGAATTCTGCAGCTGAGATAGAGATGTTTGCCGAGGGAGTGAGGGAGTCGCCTGTTGGCTGAAGGTAGCGTGACTGACAACACAACCACGGTCATAAAACTATCCCTTAAAGGTCCAGTGTGTATATGTTTTTTTTAAGGAAGCATGCCCGACGGTGGGTTTCGTATATGGAGGACTATCCAACATGGCGGCGCAAATGACCGCTAACCCGGAGAAAGACCCTTGCTCTGTCCTA
The DNA here is from genome assembly GCA_009823395.1 of Thamnaconus septentrionalis. Classification (NCBI taxonomy): domain Eukaryota; kingdom Metazoa; phylum Chordata; class Actinopteri; order Tetraodontiformes; family Monacanthidae; genus Thamnaconus; species Thamnaconus septentrionalis. The sequence continues at coordinate 4,800,027 of CM020519.1, read as the reverse complement.
ATATATAAACACTACCAGGCAAAAGTTTGTGTGCGTCCTATGAAATGAATGTCTTTTCTTTCATTCTCATGACTATTGACTTTGCTGTTTCTCAAAGGCATCAGAACTACGTATGAACACAAATTGGAATTATGTAGGAAACGATAAAAGTGTAAAATAACACATTTTTTATTTACGTTTCAATATAGCCACTTTTATAAAAAGCATATTTCAAGTTATTTAACGTGTTTTTCTTGACTGGTGTATATGAGAACCATTCTAAAGGCAGGAAAACCAAATTGCTTTTTTTTGTACTGCGAGTATACACTTCTATTATTGTATTTATGGGGAATATGTTGAGCTTTCACCAATATAAAAATGATAAATCAAGCCAAATTTTACACGCTGGACCTTTAAGAACAACAGAAACAAACAAAGAGTCTTCATTTATTTGCCAGGCTTTCCAAACCCTAGCCGGTACCTCATTTTTGTGCACTGGGCTTTTGAGTCACGCTTCAGATTTATAGCGAGCGAGATTTTTTTTGCTTGAGCTCTCAAATACTGGCGAGACCGATGCTTGCGACGCGTCATGAATGCAGATTAACGCGCGCTTTCACGTGCTTTTGAGATGGAGGCAACACACACTCCCCCGCGCCTGTGCATCGAGTGTGTGCAATCACGTCCTCTGCTGAGGTGTGCGTGTGTGTGTGACGTTCAGCGCAGAGCCAGCTTGGTCCCCCACCCTCTGTGTTTTGACTAGGGAGCTGCCATTGTGCTGTTCCAGGCTGCATGATTGCACACACACACACACACACACACACACACACACACACACACACACACACACACAAGCTCTCCTCTGCCCTTCCAGCCCATAGCGTGAGATGAAATGGATTCCGCCCAGCAGTCGGGCTCGGAGGTCTGCAGGGACGTGATTTGTTGCACCACCTCCTCCTCCACCTCCTCCTCCTGCTCTGCTGACTCGCAGTCGTTCCCTCCAACTCCATTTCCGCCTTTATTTTTCCTGGACTTGTCTTTCGTCTCCCTCTGCCATTGATGTTCCGCTGAGGAGGAAAAAGGCCCCGGAGAAGGCCGGGCCCGCCCGGGGTCTACGTGACTGCAAGGCCACTGCCGGCGGCTCGGGCCAAAGCAAGCATTTAACTTTCACCTCGCTTATCAGCCCGCGGGGGGAAAATGAAAATAGAGCATCCTTCCTCGCTGAGTCCATGAGGAAGCCGGAGCGTGGACGGGTGCAGTTAATACTGAGCAGGCCTCCTGCTGAGGGGGCTTCTCATTGATATGTGTGTGAGAGGACGGTCACAGTCAATAAACCTTCCTGCTTCTCTTTTTATGAGCCTTAATTCTTCTAGCTCATAAAGAAAGACGACATTCTTGAGCGAGACGGGTGAATTTCTCTGCGCTCGGTTGCCAGATCTCAGTCCAATTGAACCTGTAGGGTGAGGCGAGACAGCGGATTGGGCTTCATGGATGTGCAGCCCACAAATCTGCAGTGACGTGTGGGCCAAAGACCTCGCAGGAATGTTTTGATCACCTTCATGAGTCTCTGTCATGCAGAATCAAAGTAGTTCTGGAGACGTTAGAAGGCTCCGACTTGGTACCAGCAAGGTGTACCTAATATATTGGCCGGTTAGAGTCGGTTTGTTTTTGCGACTGGAAACAAACGACAACAAACAAACAAAGTGTTTGTTAGATTCATTGAGGTACTCACCAAATCTAATATTGGAGTTTAAATGAGATCCTGAGATCCTATCAGACTGGAGGAGATTCTCATGCATTATCATGATCTAGCAGCCATGAGCATAGGAAGACCACACACACACACACACACAGGGGGCGTTGTGATATAACGGCTCCTCTGTTGGCTTCAAGCGTGGTTGTTTAGGTGCCCAAATAAAGATCTTTTGTTGGTTGCATAAGGGGAGAAAAAAAACATTCAATCAAGAGCATCCAGGCCCTGGAGGTTTTTCAGTCCCGTCTTTTCCTCCGAGATGCTGCAGAGGGCGTTTGCCTCTTGAGTCTCTCTGGGTGTCACATGCCACACTCGCTCAGCTTGTTCTTTCACACGGCCAGCAGCTCCGTCTCTCACTTCCCTCCCATTTCTCGAGGCCTCCTGTCACATTTTGGAGTCCAGGGAATTTTCTTTTGTTTTTCTTTTTTCCCCCCTTTTTAAGCACACAATCCTGTCAGAGTGAAGCTCACTCCTGAGAGGAGCATCCACCTTCACCCCCAGCTGCAGACAGTCGCCTGGCAAACGACCTGCGGCTGCGTTTAATAGTGTGTGACGGTCTGGACGGCTGAAGCCACATACATTTGGTGCACAAACTCCCAAAGATCAGCAGTAATGTAAGTAGTCCAATTCACAAACCCCAAACAAAACATTCCCTTTTTTACAATCTCGTCTTTTGCATCGAAGAAGCGACATTCTTCACTTTAATGCACCTTTTTACGACCGTCCCAGTCAGCCGTCTGTCAAAACCCCACAGGCCTGTCAGCCGCCTTTGTGTCTTGTTATGCTGTGTCGTGTGATTCTGTGTACGCGAGCTCCTAATGAACAGGTTGTAAACTACCAGTCAAAAGTTTGGACACACCTGTTTCTTCTTTATCTTGACTACTTTCTACACTGTAGATACAAACTGAAGACATCAAACATGTGACCAAGATAAGTGGATGGCAAAAGAAAAAAATGTTAAATACCTAAATATGTCATGTTATATAAATTTATATGATGGGTGGCTATTCCAGATCATTCAAAATATAAAACTTGTTTGAGTTATTTCAGACTTTTTTGTTTAATACATATTCCAACTGTGTTCACTCCTAGTTTTGATGCCTCAAGTGACAATCTACGATGTAAATAGTCATGAAAATGAAAGAAAAACCATTAAATCAGGAGTACGTGGCCAAACTTTTGCCTGGTGGTGTATGTGGGCGAGTGCTACAATGTTGCTGGGGACGCAGAGAAGCAGGTCAGGCCGAAGAACCGACGAGCCGTGTGCATCATCTCCATTCAGACTTTGAATTTGAATCTCAGAGGTCAAAGGTCAGCTGGGTGATGGCAGACGGTTAGATGCACACGGGACTCTTTAGGTTCGACTGCATCCACCAAGTGAAGACAAACACACATCCGCAAATTATGAATTGAAAAAATGATCAGTTCTGTGTTGAGCCAAAGTTTTATTATCCGTCTGATGTAGCCGGAGCACGGTGCACAGGGGACTTCCTCATTCTAAACAAGGAATTCCACTTTCCGCTGCGCCCGCTAAAGATATTTGGTTTGGTTCCAGCTGAACTATTTTTCACCATTCAGCAGTTACGCTAACAGAGGCTCATGTGAATGCTCTTCAAAACTGAGGCGGTAGGATGGAAAAAGTAGGTCAGTGCTTCAGTGGGTCAGTGCTTAAGGTTTTTGGCTTGTTTTCAGATCATATTAACTTATTGCATATTTAACTGTGGCAGCAACTTAAGTCAAAAAAAAAAATCTGCGGCGAGTTGTTGAAAATGATAAGAAAAATATTCAAATATTAATTTCACCCAATCACTAAAAAAAATGATGCAAATGTGATTCCACCCCTGGGCCTTTACACTGCACGTCCTCTGGCTGCGATAACTTATGCTCGAGTAAATAGTCCCTCTGCTTTATGAATGCTTGCTAGCGCTCGCTGCCGATTCCCCAGCACTGCGCCACTGGGGAATCGGCGCACATTTAGGAAGCGCTAGTTCTCATTTGTCCTCTCATCGGTCGCCATCGAGGCACAATCGCAGGAAGCCGATGAGGTTGGAAATAAAGAAGCGAGATATCGCTGCCGTCTTGTTTCATAACCCGACGGGCCGGGCGGAGGATTTACTGTTGTGTGTTTTGGCCTCGATGTGACGCTAAAAACAAAAATCAAAACAAGCCTCTCCTCTTTGGAACCAGACAGGTGTGCCGTTGTGTAATTGCCGACGGCGCAACGCTGCAACAAGCACACAAAAGTCTGGGTCGAAAAACCAGGTCAGCGCGTAAACACAACGGGACGTGCTTGCACAAAAGCTGAGCTTTGGTGCGACGCTCTCGATGGAGGAGCGATTTGAAAAGCTTTATTTTCTAATCATTATTTGATTGTATCACTCATTGACTTGTTTACGGAGGTTGACATCTTCCCACTGACCTCCCCACCCCCAACCTGTGCTGCCTGCAGGTTTGTTCAAAGACGAACGTAAAGAATCAAAAAACATCCGCGTTCACGTGGAGCTGCAGTGTCCGACTGAGTGCTGCCACATTTTTTGCACCACATGAAAAGTTTTGTGTTGATTTGGATCATTAGCCAGCGCGCAAGAGTCACTCGTTTTCCATTATCAGATTGGAAAACTGTGTCATAAGTGTGTTTAACCCACTTAGTGGATCAGCAGTTAGCTAACAAATTCCAGCGTTGGCAGGTGGTGAATTTGGGCGACTTAAATAAACCAGCACTCAAGTCCCAAATTCCAGTCAATTCCAGTGTCGCCCAGCCCCTCCCTTCCCTGCTCCGCCCTGGCTCCGCCCCCTCACACTTGCCTAACAGCTCTGGTTCCACGGCAACTGTAACATGCCACCGCTTAAATGTAGGCCGTCACGCAGCCGTTGGTGTCAACGTGCGCCTCATTACTTTGTGTACGGCCCGTTTGACACCATGATGGATGAGATCTTCTTCTTCGTCTTCTTCTTCTTCAGCCTGTCACCAGCCAAAGTTGCGCCTCTGTAGTTTACCGCCCCTGAAACACGATGTACTCGTACGCCGCGGCGCCCGGAGGATGCGGGTGGCCGACAGGTGTCGGGGGAGGGGGAGGAGGTGGAGGGCGGGCGAGCGAGCGGGCGGGTGCAGTGAGTGCATCACTGGCAGGAGGCTGATTTACACTTTGGAAGTGAGTGGGCGGGCGAGCGCACATACGCTCACGGGCCATTTTATTAGGTCTAGCGTTTGGTTGTCTGGTTTGTTTTTGGGAGATTAATTGTGAAAAAAACTGAAAATATCAAGAGAGGAAATCTTATCCAGCGAGCAGCGGCGGTGCGAAGGAAAATGCCCTCGCTGCAGACAGCGGTGAACTCAAAATGCCAAAAGTCAGTTGCTTCCACGCGCACGCAGCCGCTCGAGGAGCGTTCCCAACAGCGTCTGCTGTACATGAGAAGTGCACAGCGGCAGCGGCCGCACTCTTTCAAAAAAGAGATTCGCTCCGCCGTCGCTCGGATCGCACGTCCCCGTTCATCACTCCGCTCGGGACGCTGGGAAATAACTCAGCCGGAATCCCTTCTGCACAGGAAGGAATGTGTAAATCCACATTCTCCACGCCGCCGCTTTATAGTTCAGCTTTTTGTCCCCTCGAGGCGACTGGGTCCGTTATTCCACGGGGGCGGAGACGGAAGGACGAGGCACAAAAGAAAAAAATGGACCCCCCCCCACCCCCATTCTCAACACACACACACACACACATAACACACACACACATATATAAAAAATAACGAAGCCAATGTGTTGCAAAGACCAGCAGAGCGGCTGCGGCGAGGCCTGTCTGTCAGTGCGTGGGTGGAGCTGTGTGTGTGTGTGTGTGTGTGTGTGTGTGTGTGAGAGGAAGCAGAAGGATGGAGGCTGTAGGAGGGGTGGTGGTGGTGGGGGGTGGGAGGTGCTGACTGGTCAGTTCCAGGTGGCGCGACCAGATGGCCGCGTTCGGCCCCTTCGATTCCTCGCCAGCCAACACGTATGTCTCACATTAGCATTAGCGTTAGCACCCTCGCAGCCCAGAGCCCATTTTTACGTGTTTATTTATTCATTCCGTTATTTTGTCGTCTCCTCTCTGACACCCTCTGATTAAAGCGTCATGTGGAGGGACACTGGCGGGGAACAGGCTGTGTTTCTGCGCTGAGGGATGCCGACGCGGTGACGCACTTGAGTGATTGATAACGCGACGCAGCAGCAACACCACGCTGTCGAGTCGCACAAATCAGCTCTTGCCGCCACTCTTACAAAAAGCCTTTTTCTTATGAAAAGCCGGCGTCTCCGCAGCCGCTGTGAATCCTGCAGCAGCCGCCGCCTCAAGTACGTTCGCCCTTCACTCGCGCCGAGTCCCTCCTGCCGCGGCAGCTGTGAGATTATTAATTAGCCGCGAGCGCGTCCCCGGTAATTAACGTCTCCGCTCGTCTCCGTCTTTGAATGTCAGGGAATTGATTGGAAAACAACCCCGGCGGAGTCGGATGGTCCGTCGGAGGTCAACTGAGAGCCGACTATCATGTTTAGAAATGTATTCATTGAATGAATCATCTTTGGGAGTCGGGCAACAAGGTGGAGCCCCACAGGAAGAAGGTTGTGGGTTTGATTCCCGGGCCTGGGACGTGTCCGTGTGGAGTTTGCATGTTCTCCCTGTGTCTGCGTGGGTTCTCTCCGGGTTCTCCGGCTTCCTCCCACACTCCAAAAACATGCATGTGAGATGAGTCGGAAACTCTAAATTGTCCGTAGGTGTGCATGTGAGTGCGAATGGTCGTTGTGATGAAGTGGCTACTCATCCAGGGTGTCACCCTGCCTTCGCCCTATGAGAGCTGGCAGAGGCTCCAGCAGAACCCCACAACCCTGAGTGCAGAAAGAAGCGGGTGTTGAAAATGGATGGATGGATCTTTCCGTCGTTCGCCGTCTGCTTTGTTGTTGTCTTTTTTTGTTTCATTCATCCCGGAGGTTTGGGTTCGGATTGAGGAGGTCTTAAAGGGGGCGTATCTGATGACGTGCGAGGTCATGAACCCCAAAAATCTCAACTTCCCGTCCTTTGCCTGTTTTTAGGGCATGCACTCTTTCCTGCCCTGCCATTGGCTGGCCGCTGACACACCACCTTCCTATCGAGATCAAACACGGACAGACAGCAAACTACACAGAGAGCGTCTGACCCTTCCTGGCCCCGTGACGGCGAGCCGCCAGAGGCGCCATGTGACCGCGGCGGCAGCGGCGGTATGTTTACATTCTGCTTCCTGTCTGTGCATGACAGGATGGCCGGGACGTCCTGCAACTGAGGCAGTCAGCAACACAAAACGATTCGTCCACTGAAATGATTCAAATGAGTCAAATCTGAGCGCCCCCTTTGGAATCGGTGTCAAAAATGTACTGAAAAAACCTGAAATGTGGGGCGAACGTTTTATTTTTCTTCCTCTCTGCCTCAAATATTGACTTGCTGAATGAGTGCAAGGCCACAACAGTTGCACCTACATGTCACTTCAACATGTTTGCTCCTGCGGGTCACTGACCTGAACTACGAACGCCGGCCTTGATGCGCCGCACTTCACTTCCTGCCTCGGAGAGCTCTTTGTGACCCCCACCCCTCCTGCCCCCCATTTTTTTTATTTTATTTTTTTTCCCCGTCCGTTTCCCGTCGGCTCGCCGAGCGAAAGGGAGACTTTCCGGGGATTCTTCAAGCCGCCTCGGCCTCAGACTCATTGTTTCGGCTCCGCACATGGTTTATTCACTGTGTGCTAAGAAAAAAAAAGGGCGGGGCTTGGTTGGAGGAAGGGTGGTGGATAGAAGTTGTTTGATGTCATTTGGGCTAATTAGCCTGATGGCGTCATAAATGGGACAAACTTTGAGTCATTCCACTCCCTCCCTCCTGTCCCCGCCCACCCCGTCGCCCGATACCATCAAAGGCAGTTTTCCCTTTATACGCAAATGAAAGGACCGGACCGCATTGGTTGATTATATCACTGCACACATGAAACATGAAAGAGCCTCTTGTGGCTCTCGCAGCGGAAGAAAAAAACCCTTAAAAAAACAGCTAAAGTGCTGCAACTTGGATGAGTGTTTAATTTTTTCTTTTTAAAAACACAACACAAAACTATCGTGCTGTGAAGAATGACGTTCAAGGGCCAGTTCGACCTTTCCAAAACAAGAGCTGTTAGAACTGTGGGATTGTGGTCATCAACCCCCCCCCAGCTAATTTAATGATTTGCCTTTAAATCAGCAAAGTGCAGCTTTTTTATTTTTTGAAAGGGCCTCGTGTGTTGCGTAACCGAGTGGTTGAGTAATTCTCTCATAAGGAGAGCAGAGCTCTTGTACCTTGGGGGGGGGTTGGGTGGGGATGGTGGGGGGGGGGTTCCCACTTTGGTGCCACTCAAACCGAGGGCAGGATTGAATGAAGGGGGGCACACGACAGCTGGCAGCCATCCTCTGTGGGAAGAGGAGGAAGAGACAGGAAGTGGTGCTGGCCGAGGGCGCCGAGGGCGCCGTGGCCCCTGGCCGGCTAAAATGCGGCTAAAAATGAGCGCGGATGAGTAATGGACGTGAGTCATCCTTCTCACGGCAGCTCGGAGCTGGAATCAATCCGGTCAACAGGGTGTTTTGTGGACAGGCAGGGAATGTGGGATTAGCGGCAGGTTCTGGTGAATTAGCTTAAAGATTTTCCCAGAATCGGTGAAGAGTCGGGAGTCGGGATGGAGGTGGATCGAGTTGAAAGAGCAGCGTTTTTTGGAGGGGGTGAAAGATGTGCTTGTCCAAAGCGTCACGGCCAAAATGATAAAGTCTGAGGTTTTTTTTTACACATTACTTCTCTTTTTCCCTTGGCGTCTTTATGTTACTAATGAATGAGCCGCTCTGTGCTGGATTCTTCATGCGGAAAGAGAAAACAGACAAGGTTCAGTGAAGGGAAATGAAAAGAAATAGAAAATATCTGTTACATAACAAACCTGTAATTGGAGGGGCAGCAGTTCAGTTACAATTAAAAATAATAATAAAAAAAAAAAGACAACAGTGTTGCCATCGTTTTCATTTTGGATGATTTGTGTAGGCAGCTGTGTAACACAGTGGGCGGAGGGGCAACATGATGTATTTTGGGCTTTAATAACACTCATTATCGTCATGTGTTGGTCGACTCCCACCAAATCTACATCGCCTCGTTTTGCTGCGGAACATTTTCATCTAAAACGATGATCACGGATCAGAAGTGTTTTTTTCTGGATCATCGTGAAATGTTCTTTTTCTGTCCGCTGCTGTGTGTACGTTCCCGGGCTGCACGTCACCGCAGTCCGCGCTTACATTCAAGGGCGGCCTATTGATTTTTTTTTTTTTTTACCCCCTTCTATAACGTATCTTTACGGCCGTTTGACGTGCGACTCGGAACATCCATCAGCTCGCGGCAGCCGAGGTCATTATTGACTGTCGATGTGTGTGTGTGTGTGTGTGTGTGTGTGTGACGCAGGGCAGAAAGGTAAATGTTTTGATTGTGTTTTGTTCAGCCGAGCTGGTTTGATCCACAGGGCTGGATGTTGATGCACATGGAGTTACACAGAGGATTTTCTCTTGGGGGGGTTTTAGACCGTGTGTGTTAGCCAATGGGTGCTGGGGGCGTTTCCTTTAGGAAAAGTTACAAACAAGGAGCCCATTTTGCTGCCTTGACTTATTCATCACAAGGTTTCACATCATAGTCTCACGTTATCATAGTCTGCCTTCTGCCAAGTGTAGCGCCATGGAGGCTTCTTTTTTAGCTTTTTTTGATAGGAACACTGATCTTGGTGGTGGCTAGCACATAGCTCATCTGCTGCAGCTGCTTCTGCTTTAAAAAACAGTCGAGAGCAAATTTGTGAGGCAATTAGTACGTTTTTTTTTTTTTTTTTAAATCCTTTGAAGTCAATGCAGCCTTCCACACCGGCAACAAATTTCCACCGAGTAAAAAAGCGGCTGTTATTTTTTTCACTCTTGTGTCGAATTTTGCGGAGGCAATAAACCGAACGGCTGGACCTCTGACCAATCAAGATGATGTTGGCATGTCGATGACGTGCTGACATCAGACCTCAGACATGTAGCTGGCTGCTGTTCCGGATCAATCGGCTCTCTGTAATTTGTTCTCTCCCTCTGTCAGCCGGTTGACGGAGCAGTCCTCCAAATTGCTCGACGGACGTTCCAAAGTACTGGCGAAATTTCACTGGGTAAAATTTGAGCTCCTGGATCGTCGTGTTGAACTCACCCATCTCCTCTCTCAAGAGCAATATTGGGTGTAGCCAAAGGCAAAGTTTACACGCATATTTGCCCCGCGCTAGGTGTTTACAGGAAAAATTAGCTGGTGAAAAATTTGCATTTTTGGGTCGTTTAGTCACGTCGCTTTACCTATTGCCCGGTGTGTAAGAACCATTAATCTGCAGAAAAGCAGCCTGCGGCCCGAGGCCATCATGCGGCCGTGTGCGTTTGACCCCCTGCAGGACATCAGAGCAGAGCGCTGTCTCCGCACCGGCGAGGCCTGCCGCCGCTTCCTGTCTTCAGAGGGGCAGGGCTTCCTGAGCAGAGGCCACTGTCACAATACTACTGTGATCAGCACCAGTCAGAGGGATGTGTGGACATTTATGTGCACCAAAAAAAGAAAGAGGTGAAACTTCTAACCCCCCACCAACAATGAAAAAAAAACCCCAAACAAACCCGAGCTGCGAGCCAACAAACTGTCACCGCCGCTCTTTGTCCAACGCCTTGACTGATGGCCGAGCGCGGAGACAAAGCTTTTCCTGCGCCAAAGAGCCGTCGTCTGACACGAGACGGCTGAGATGAGCTCAGCGGGAGACAGGCGGGTGCAGTTCTGAGGGGCGTGGGGGGGGGGGGGGGTGGGTGGAGGCTAAAGGTGGAGGAAGCCTCTCAGAATAGCCGCGGCAGGCTGCCATTGTCTCCAGTGTTCCTGTGTCTGTTCTCTTCCTCCTCTGGACCAACTCCATCCACTGCTCGATGGCTGCGCCGCCGCCCTCCACCAACACCACCGACTGGACAGTCAGACTCGCAGGCACCAGTCGGGTGGGAGGTATGGGGGGGGCAATAGCCATCCTATTCTTTGAGGATGGCCATTGTAAGAAGGGAGAGGACAATAGAAACGGGGGCTTCCAGGAACGTCAGCGTGCCACATGTGAGCCAAACACTTGTTGTACTTCAGCAGCAGATGTTTGTCTTTGTTATTAATTATTGTTCTCCCCTGATGTTTACTAGCAAAATCACTGTCTCCCTCTGACCTTTTCATGGTGTAGTTCGCTATATTTTTAAAACACATGGGTAAAAAAAAAAAAAAGGCGAAGAAGTGAGTCAATGTCCAAATGATTTTATACTTCTAATATCAAATTACAAAGAGCTGAATGTTTTTCATTTTTTACACATTTTTACACAAAGAGCTGTGTGTGTGTTTTTTAAATTTTAATTTATTGTATTTATTGATCTTTATTGTACTGCAGACACTGCTGCAACCTATTGTGAGTCATGTTTGTCCTGTGTGTAAATGTTCTTTGTTGCTGCAACACCAGAGTTGCCCCCTTGGGGATGAATGAAGTATTCTATTCTATTCCATTCTATTCTATTCTATTCTATTTTCTAGGCCTTTGTCAGATGTCCTTGTCTGCAGCTTTGGCTTCAAGATTTCAAAATGAAGGAAAGGAATCACCCGGGAAGAACCACGCCACGTAGGGTTTAAAATTTGATTCTAACAATCTTGTGTAAAAAGTCTTGTCATCATTATTTTTTTTTCCACTTTATTCCCACTGAGTGTGGCGCAGCGTTTCAAACCTGCGCCGCAGCTCGTTGAAACAATGAGCTGCATGATGGGAACTCTTGACATTTTCCCCACCTACGTCGCTCACTTTCAAACCGGGAGCGTCGCTCCGCTCAGCTCGCCGCTTCAAAGAGGTGTTTTGCATTCCGAACGGCAGGAGGAATCACAGGTGGGAGTTCCTGCCGCACGGCTGCAGGGGTGATGGCGGCAGCACCAGCCTCTGAAATTCTGCCGCAATTCCCTTTTTTTCATACGGGAGGAAATGAGTTTGACTCACGCAGTGCGTTTCGCATGGATGACGCATAAATTTTGTGCAAGTTTGGCCCAGAAGTAGAGCAGCAGCAGCTGCTGCCACTGCTTTTACTACCAGTGCTACTGATACTGATTCTTTTTTTTTTTGCAGTTCAGCTCAAAGGCCAGTGGGGGCAGAGTTCAGCCAGCCGTCAACTCAGGTATGAAAGTGCTCTCTGACACTCATTTTGCGTTCCGATGTGTATCGGGGGCGTCTGACCGGCGAACTTGTGATTGCAGCGCGGCGGGTATCTGATGAACGCGCTCTGGTGGTGGCACTCCCCCCGCAGGCTGAGGCGGGCGTTGCCTTTACGTAAGAGCTGATATGTATCAAAAACACCGGCAGCAGCGCTGAAAACACCACCTACACTGACTCTGTGTGTGTGGATGCTACCGACTCTAATCCCTCCTAAAAAAAACATCGTATAGCAGCAGTTCCAAAATAACTTTTCGAGAAGTCCAAAAACTTTGTGCCCACTCAGAGATCAGATAAAAGAGACTCTGGAGGGGAAACCAGCCAATCGGACCTGGAACCAGCTGTTCTGAAAGTCCCTCAACCCCTTTACTTTTTAAATAGTTTGTTTTCCCTGGAATCCCTCCCTTGATCGACCCAGGACTCTCCAGAAGAACTTCCTGCTATTGTCATCGACTCCACGAATCAATCTGAGTTTCTCCCCTCTGGGATTAATCAGCCCCATCTGGCATATGAGCCTTCGAAGAGCAGCTCTGCAAATAGCGTCTCCTCCGTTTGGCTAGTTCTTAGAAGAAAAAAAAACCCACAACAACCTGCTGCTTCTCCTCAATTAGTGAGACAACACTATTTGTGTTAAATGTTGACATTTCTTTGACCTGATGATAACAGCTGGCAGGGCTACAAGCTGTTTGTCTGATAGTGGCTTTATAGGCAAGCGACTATTAATGAATAACCTGGTCTGCTTCAGGAGGAGACCAAGCTATCGGCCGATAAAATTGATTGGATGAAAGTCCTGGTTGGTCTGGCGAGACATGAAGGCGCTTTGGAAACAGAGGCTCTGTAGCCTTTGTACACCTTTTTAAAAAAAAAGTGCCCGCAAAGGTCAAATCAATTTTTTAAGTAAGTATGGTAAATTATTGTTCAAGGATGCACTAAAATCTGCACCCTTGAGTTTTTTGTTGTTGTTTCTTTTGCTAACTGTAATTTTCAGACAGTTTTTGGACAACACTATACAAAGTCTGCAGCACAAGAGCCTTTGTGTTGTTAAAGTCGAAGTTGAAACACTGTGAGGCTGAACACGAGGACGGACAAACGGCAACAACAACAAACAACACCAGCAACGACACGTCATCCGCTGATCGGCCCCACATCGACTCCTTCTGTCATCTCTGCTCCTCTGCTCCTCCCTCCCTCGTCGAGTTAAAAGCGAGCGTGCCGCTGATGAGACGCTAATTTCCATCCCTGATAAATGAAATTAAAACTGCTCCGTCAGACAGAAGCAGGGAGGAAGAGGAGGCCGGGGCGACGGCAGAGGAGGAGATAAGGAGAAGAGAGCGTCCTCCTCACCAGTGAAGACTTAAAGACAAACGCTGTGAAAAACGAGAGGCTGAGGAATCCACAGACTTCCAGATCGTCGGCATTCCGCAGACCTTGTGAGCAGCCTCACGTCGGAATGTGATTGCGGATCAAGTCATGCGCGTATCTGCTGACACGAAGCAGGTGTCATTTTTCCTTTTTGGGAAGGGAAGGTGTGTCACGACTGACGACCTGGTCTCATCCTGCCGAGCCTTCCTTCAGTCAGTGGGTCCAAGTCTTTAACTGAGGAGGTAACACAAGGAATGTTCATTTTCACGCCTAGATCCCCTCTAAATGTTGCAGTTGGATGAAATAAAAGCGCACGTATTGACCCTTTAAAAAAAGGCAAAGGGAAAAGAGACACAATCAATAGTCGCAGTCGTGACGCCCCTCCCACCACCTCCACTCCATGTGTCTCCATCCTCTGATGACAGGTGCACCGCCTGCTCCCAGTGCACCCCCACCCCTCCCTCCCTCCCGGTGAGCCAGCGAGCCAGTGAGCGAATCGGCTCACCAGGACGACTCAGTCACTGAGTAGTTTCAGCGGAGCAGCGGCCCAAAGAGCCGTCCCGGCCCTCCGATTGGCTGGACGGGCTCGTCGGCTCGGCCAATGAGACGCTGGCAATACTTCAGAGTTCCAGAGGAGAAAGTGAGGGAGAGAGATAGATAGAGAGAGAGAGAGAGAGAGAGATTTACCTTCACTTTCTCCTGCTTTATCATCATTATCATGTTTTTTTTAGTGTTTGGCCCACTGAAAGATCAGCTTATGTTGCTGCATCCCGGATTCTCATCTATGTTCCGGATGTTCATGACGCCTGAATATACATATTTGAAAAAATAGAAACGATCTCTGCAAAACTGCAATCTAAAATAACATGGGAGTAGTGAAAGAAGCAGGAGAAGAAGAAGAAAATGATGCACCAGTAGCAGCTCTTTTAAAATATGTTGTTGTTGTTGTTTATTTTTTGGAACTGGTGTATATGCAGCAAAGGAGAACAGAGACTCTCCTCCCTATGAAAGATAGAAAAGATGCATTTCTTTCCAGGCTCTGAGGGGATTTTTTATTCTTTCTGTTAAAAGATGAATGAATGGCTGTTTTGCAAATGCGGCCGTGTTGAAGCGCAATTAAGCAGTGTGTAATTATGCAGCTCACTCTTGAGAGTGTATGTAAGTAGTAGCAGCAGTAAAGCAGTAAAGGCAAAAGAAAGAAAGAAAGAAAGAAGAAAAAACCCCAACCAGCCAAACAAAAGTGTGTAGATAAAAGTGAGGCAGGCGAACAGGGAGCCGTGAAGATGAAAGAGAATGAGGAAGCAGCGAGAGACCGAGTGTGTTTCTCACCAGAGGCTGCTGCTCAGCTCCATCACAACTGCAGTCCATTATTTTCCCCTATTTTTCAACATTTTCCTCAAACTTTGCAATTTTTGCCGCATAATAAGATGTTAATGTTATCGTACGTATTCTTCTGTTGACTGTGTGTGTGTGTGTGTGTGTGTGTGTGTGTCTCGTGTGTTCCAGGGCGCCACGGTGCTGCAACCACTTTCATCCTGGAAGGAATTTCTGTGCAGGAAATACCAGCAGCAGCAGCAGCAGCAGCAGCAGCAGCAGCAGCACCAGCAGGGCAGGGTCGCTCCAGATAACGGTGAGCTCAGCTGATAACCAGCGCCGGCCCAGTCAGCCCACAATGAGAAAGTGATGAGGAAACGTTCACTGCTGAAATGACAGCATGACAATGTAACGTCCGCTATGTTGCGTTACGAAAGGCGGCCAACTGGAACAAGCAGGGGGGGTCACATATTTAGCCTCGTTGGAGTCAGGGGTCAGAGGTCAGCACTGGTAGGAGACTCCAGGATGGGCAACGGCGGCTCAAGTAGCCAACTGGCTTTCAACCGAGTCCTGTGACGGCCACTTTATAAGGCACCTGGTACTCGGTCAAGGTCAAGGTCAAGGTCAAGGTACATTTGGTTAGCAGCGGCCGTCAAGCAACACACAACAGTCGACAGAGCAAGAATAAATGAACAGAAATGAGTAAAATCTCAGAGTGAATTCTCAGCTCAAAACAAAATCACCTCCATCACCCCAAGAAGCGCCTCATAAATTGGCCCAATGCGAGACGAATCCCTGTGCGTCTGTCCAGAGGGAGAAAACAGCAGTGAGAGCTGCGGCCGTTAATTATGCAGCTTCTGCTTTTCCCACGCTGGAGCTTTTCAAGTTCGCTGCTGGGCAGCACATCGTTTTTTTGTGTCTGTGTGTTTTCATACAGTAGTGTCGGCTCGCATCGTACAGTAAAGCTTCTGCCAGTGTGTGTGTGTGTGTGTGTGTGTGTGTGTGTGAGTGAGTGAAAGTGAAAAAAAAAAATCAGGCCACCTCCCCCGGGGAGACAGACTGAGGCTCATATCCAATGCTGTTTCTGAGCGAGAGTTGTCCCCCCTCCGTCAGATCATCTCCATCTCTGCTCTCCCCTTCATCTCCCTCCTCCTTTATATTCATCTCTCTCTCTCCCTCCCTCACTCTCTCCTTTTTTTTTCTCTTCTTGTTTCTCTCCCACCGACTCGCCCCTGCGGCACCGCTCTCTTGTATTTCATTCATCTCGACTCTCTGCGTTTCTCCCCCTCCGAAATCTGGCAGGATTTCACTTTGAACTGCTTTCCCCAAAAACTCTCTCAGTACATGACCACGCTGCTCAAGTTGAAGTGAGTAAATAAATATATATATATATATATATATATAAAAGTAAATAAATAAATAAGTTCTGGCCCTGTGGCGAAAACTTGCTGGGATCAATCTTCTTCAGTGAGCAAAATTACCTTTCCCTAAAAAAAATCTCCAACATTTTTGATGTATGAGACAAAGTAAAAGAGTCAACGAGTGTTTTTATTTGTTTTTATGTAACTCTGGACTCCAAACTTTTCATGATACTCCTAAGGCCTTTAAAGTAATTCTGCATAGGTTCAACCTTGAGACGACAGGTTCATTCATCATTTTTTTTTTTTTAATGCTCCGTTGCTGCACAGCAGGTGACAATGGCACCCCCTCCCGATGACATATCGCCCCCCGCTGGCCGGCTATAGACTAAATAGGTTTGGTCGCCTGCCCGGCACCTTGTGGCTTGAACGGTAGCATGGCTGCTCTTTCTCGTCCTCTTCACGACTCCCGGTGACGACCCTTGTGCTCTTTTTGTTGCCTCTGCTGACACAAACCTACAGATGTAACGAGCTTAGCCTAGCAAGCTAGCTAGCTTCTACTAGCCAGGCTAGAGGCCAGATTCTTGCCAGCTCTACGGTCTCGTAATGCGGAACAGGTGGCAAGCAAAGGAAGTTACGCCAAGTTCTTACGCGGCAAGCAAATTAATACATTTCTTTTGCCAGCCAGCGGGGGGGCGATATCTTTGTGGCATGAGTGCCATACGTACCATTTAAGTCCATTTAATTGTAAAAAAAAAAAAAATAGACAAAAAAAAGCACTCCAGTATCGTAGATGCAGTTTCCACCTTTTCAACTTTTACGACGGGTCGTCTGCTGCTTCTCTTTTCTTCCTTATCACTCGCTCTCATCTCTCCAACCCCCACCCACCACCACCACCCCTGCTGCCACCACACAGTGTGACTGTCACAATTGCGAGGCCGCCGGCTGCTGGCTGGTGTGGCGCCAGATAGGAAGCAGCTGAGCGCGGCGCAGGAAGTGGACACAATGAGCGTCAGGCGAGAACACAGGACAGAGGGGGACACTGTGTGTGTGTGTGTCTGTGTGTGTGTGTTACATGGGTGCCATGCGTGTGCGATGTGAATACTTCTCGGACCGATTGTTTTTGGGGTGAAGGGTGAACTCTGAATGCAGGAGAAAATGAATTGCAGAATCGAACGGACTACAAAGTAAAAGCGGTGATAACCAACGACAGAGAGCAGATGGATAAATACACTCAATTACCTTTTTATCAATTCAATTGAACAATCCTCTGTTAAATCACATCCTATAATCATTTTGGGTCCAATCAAAGACTTTCATTAAATCTCACACAATTAACCACAAATTTGTCAGTCACTCGTTCTTGGAACTTTTTTTTGTTTTGCCGGTGATGCTCCTTAGTAATAGCCGGAGCTCAGATCAGCAGGGGGGGGGGGGGTGATTGGTATGCCAGTGGCCACCTGAGAGTCGCAGCACTGGGAGAAAACAAAGCGAGGCTGTAAATAGAGTCGAGTCCGTCGGAGCAGCGCTCCCGCAGACTTCCTTATCGGAGGGGCATCGCTCCCCGATCGCTCTCGTCCAAGACAAAGCGTCCCATTGTTCACGAGGAAAGGCTGGAATTTGGCGTCGGTGGGGCCGAGCAGCAGCAGCAGCAGCAGCAGCAGATTACGGCCCTGACAGGGACCATAAATGGAAGAGAAATGAACAATGGGTGAAAGACTTCTCTTTTTCTTCTATATAAAGTCAACAGGTTGCGCGTCGCATTGTCAGACTTCCAATTCACCAACGCAACAAGTTAAAAATGGGAGGAAAAAAACTGAGAAATGTTCCAACTGTGGGATTTAAAAATTGATATTGTATGTTTGTGGTTCATCCTTGCAGCATTCTGCTTCTGAATACCAACCAGAGGTTTCAGTGTATATAGAATTCAAGACTAATACACACTAGGAGACTGGCCAAACAGCATGTTTGACTTTTGTCATTACTTTTGTAATAATAAAGATATTTATAATAATACGTCCCATAATTAGAGGTCTACAGAAAGGAAAAAACATTAATTATTCTTCCTTATCAAAGAAGATTCATGATGGATGTTCAGTGAATAAAATCCAATCAAAAATCAAAAGCGGAATGAAAAAGAATGAAGGGACTCACAGCTGTATAATTCCCTGACGACTTGCTGCTGATCTAAGTTACAGCTTACACAGTAAAATGACAAAGTTTGACTGTAACAGACCGGCTGTCTGATTGTGACTCTGCTGCGACGGCAGCATCACTTCAAAGAAGATGATGATAAAATGCCCTTCTGTCCGTGTCCTTAGAGACGCCGGCGTCTGGCGCGCGTGTGCGTGTGTACGTGTGCATGTGTGTGGTTTAGTGTATCTGTGTGTGTGTCTCTGTCTGTCAGACTGTCCCCTGGCTCCGTCCATCCAATCATCTATGGCAGACTGTATTACTGAAAAGGTCGCAAGGCTTCTGCTGAACAAAGAATATGAATATTCTGAGCATAGATCCTAATCCTTTGGATCTATCTATCTATCTATCTATCTATCTATCTATCTATCTATCTATCTGTCTGTCTGTCTGTCTGTCTGTCTGTATGTCCTGATGAGTAAGCCTCGTCATTCGCCACGTGCCAGAGTCCTATAGCTGACTGGGCACAGCAATGAGAATTGGCCAGCAAGCAACTTGTAATTGGTTGCCCCCCCCCCCTACTTCTCTCCCTCCAACCCACCCCTAATCCCCCCCCCGGGCTCAGTGCCGCATCGCTGAAGGTCCCACTGGGAGACGTTTCCGGGCTGAGCTTCCTCCCGAGCGTGCGCACGTGAACGTGAACTTTCCCTCAACAGTGAGGGACACCTGAGGGTGTGTGTGTGTGTGTGTGTGTGAGTGTGTGTGTGGGTGTGTGTGGGTGTGTGTGTGAGTGAGCCCCATTAGATTCCCATGGCTCATACCTCCTTTTGCAAACACCCTCACATCAAACACACACACACACACACACACACACACACACACACACACACAGGCTCATGCAGCCAGGCACGTGTTGGTAGGTGTGAGTGCTGCTCATTAGCCACTGATAGATTCAGCTTGACTTTAGGCCCTGGGAGAGGACAGAAGTGATGCACAACTATTGCAAACACACACACACACACACACACACACACATGCTCGCATGAAGGTGTTCATCAGCCAAGTGTGTGCACTGCACAAAGGGAATTGCGGGGACCCGTCGTCAAGTCTGCGTTTATTGTCATTTGTTGGCAACTCCTGTCAACAATCTCGTTTGTGTTTTTTGCTTCCTCGGATGATTCAGACTAAACCCTGAAAGAAAGTTTGTGTGAACGCTAACCAAAATGTCGCAGGCAGAAATGTGCAGGAAAAAAAACAACAACAACAACACACACACACAGAGTCAAACAGACACATTTTTTCACCCAGTGAGTCACATTTGATGTGATCAGGTGTTTTTTTTTCTTTTTTTTGCACCAACACGTGTGCACACCCGGGCTCCTATTTTTGGAACAGTGTTTGAAAGAGGCACTTTTCCCTGCAGACGCTCTGTGCTGCAGACTGAGGAAGCAGACCAGGGAGTATATATATATATATATATATATATATATATATATATATATATATATATATATGCCTAATTTATGAACGCGACTTAAAGCCAAGTGCAGTCACGCTGCAGTCTAAAAACAGTGAAAAAAAACACCCTGACTGGATGTGACTCGTGCCTTCAGGGACCGACGGCGTCCTTGATGACATCCCAAGGGTGAAAACGTAGAAGAAGAAAAAAAATGACCCTTGTTGTTAGGGGGAAACCTGCGACCCCGCCTTTCAGAGCCGATCAGTGATGGAGGAGGAGGGGGAGGAGGAGGGATGGAATCGATTGTGTTTGATGGCAGGAGGAAAGGGTCAGAGGACAAAGAGGAAACCCAGGTCCAGGGAGAGCCTTCATCTTCCTCTCAGCAGTCTTCTTAATTTGCTGCGAATTCTGCTTCACCTTCTGCAAGCAGGTCGCCAGGTCGGGAGTAAAGGATCGATTGTCGGGTCGAGGGTTGCGTTCATATTCTCTTAGACAACTTGACAGCATCACCAACACACGAGCTCCCCGCTTCTTTCTGGTACAAGCAGCCATAGCTACTGCTAGTTGTTGCTAAAGTTTTAGTGTCAGTAGCAAATCATTGCTAACTAGGGCTAACATTTTAGCATTGTTGACGTACGGAACGAACGGAGCAAGCCGAGGTCATCGCTCAGTTATTGGGTTGACCTCCAGCTCACACTGCACTTAAACAGATAGGTTTCGTCACCGCTAACGCTTTAGCCCCACTAAGGTTGGAACAGTGGCGCGACAGCTAGCTTGAATAGACCAATTTAATTTTTAATTTGATTTTCCCAATTCTCTGCCATATTTACCATCCATCCGGTATATTCCCACTGTTTTCTTTCTGCGAGCGTCGCCCCTCACGTGCACCCGAATTCCATCTGGGCGTCACGTCTCGGTTTCCCTCGATCGGGGATGAAAGGGATTAGCTGAGATTTTAACCATGTCTTGCGCGGGGTGCAAATCAAAAACATGCCCACAGGACCTAATTAGGAGTCTTAGATAGTGTATGTGTTTGACCACTGACCAACGCCTGGTCTTCAATCAGCACCACTTGGCTCTGGCCTTGAAAGCAAAAAGAAAGCGTCAGGTTCTCGCAGAGCACCAAAAAAACCCCTCACGGTTGGTTGGGATTCGGGCTCTTATATGCTCCACCGTGTCAGACTCACTTTGAGGAAAAGTCTGTAATTTCTCGGCTCTGGGATAATTTTTTTGCCAGTCCTCTGAGCCGTTTAAGAAATCTGGTTGTCAATAATTCATCGGCTGCGTTTCTAACCCACAATAAAAATGAATTTGGAAAAAAAAAATACACGAGCAGAGAGAAGAATCTTTCGCGTCGGGGAATAATTTATGCTGAGGCTTTTTATTTTCAAGTGAGAAAGTGTTGCGGTTATATCAGGACACCGCTGCTGTCAAGCTAATAGCACCCTGGGGTCCTCGCAGCGCCAGCGACTCGCTAACAAGTTTAGCATCTTACCTCGCTTTGGATTTTAAACTATGCCAACCTGCTGGTGCTTAAACGCTGATGACGCAATGGATCTTTTACTCTGATGGCTTGATAATACTCAAGTCATAAAACTGCACCTCGTTTTTTTTTCCCCTCAGTCTCCGTTGACTGAGATTGTCTTTAACCCACTGAGCCCAAAAAAGAAAAAAATGAAGGCAGTTTCTCCTGCAGAGACGGCGAGAAAAATGCATTGTTTACTGCCTGCCTGGCGCTGCGATCATTTCCCAGATAATTGTCATTACCGCTGAGTCGCTGCTGATTGGGCTGCTGTCTGATCCTGATTACTGTGAACAATTTACAACCCTGCAGAGCTGCGTCGTTACCAAATTTTAAAGGACCCGTCAGTAGCTAAAATTTCTTCATCATCGTTATACTGAAATACATGTAAACGTGCACTTTTACTACTCGATATAAAAACAGTAACTTTTTTTTTTAAGGATGTTTTAGGTTGCTTTAATTTTACTGTTGTTTTTATACTCACTGCCCTCATACTAATGACTAAACTTTTCTTTTTTTTTTTGTTTCTGTAGGCACCACACCAGCAAATCAAGCAAACCTCAGACTGTGATCGACCGTGTGAAACCCAGCTGGGAAGCAAAGTGTTTATCGGTGAGGATGACGGCCAAGTTGCAGTAACACTTGGCACGCACGTCCATGGAGCACAAGACGATTTTGGACGGCGTAATAAAAAAGAAAGATTGAAATAAACACAAAAAAAACACGAAGGTGAAGGCTGCAGTGGGAAGAGAGGAGAGAGGAGAAGGGAGGATGAGTGAGGAGGAGGAGGAGAGGGAGGAGGGAGGAGAAGGGAGGATGAGTGAGGAGGAGGAGGAGAGGGAGGAGGAGGGGAGGATGAGTGAGGAGGAGGAGGAGGGAGGAGGGAGGATGAGCGAGGAGGAGGAGGAGAGGGAGGAGGGAGGATGAGTGAGGACGAGGAGGAGAGGGAGGAGGAGGAGGATGAGTGAGGAGGAGGAGGAGAGGGAGGAGGGAGGAGAAGGGAGGATGAGTGAGGAGGAGGAGGAGAGGGAGGAGGGAGGATGAGCGAGGACGAGGAGGAGAGGGAGGAGGGAGGAGAAGGGAGGATGAGTGAGGACGAGGAGGAGAGGGAGGAGGGAGGAGAAGGGAGGATGAGTGAGGAGAGGGAGGAAGGGAGGAGGCGTCTGCTCACTGCGGAGCCTTTCATTGATAAAGTCGCGTGTGAGGCAGAGAGGACTGCAGCTGGACACACACACACACACACACACACACTCAGCATCCTCTCCTCACACACACACACTTTTAGTGGCTGCTGCTTGTTTACAGGCTGACACGGCGGCGGCGGCAACACTGAGGACACGAACAGTGGGATGCTGCGGAGCAGCAGCAGCAGCAGCAGCAGCAGCAGCAGCAGCCTCCTCCTCCACACCCTCGCTGGTTGTTTCCTCCTGGAAAAAAGGCTGCAGGCAGCAGCGGTGGTGCTGAGTGCGAAGGGCCACCTGTGACCAGCAAGAGCTGCAGCGCCTGATCTCGGAGCAGTGAGAGGAAGGAGGGAGGAAGAAGAGGAAGCAGCGGGACCTGCTGGAACCCTGGCGTTAGAGAGGTACGGCTGCACGGCTGCACGGCTGCACGGCTGCACGGCTGCACGGCTGCACGGCTGCGTCTGTGGTTTCTGTTTTTGTTTTGTTTTTTTGGGAGGAGGAGGAGAAGCGGCGCTCCGGCAGCTCCAGGGATGAAGTTCAAACACACAGCAGCCGCTTGGCTGAGATGCTTCAAGTACACAAAGCTGCTTCCTCCACGCAGCAGCAACAGGAGCTTCTCCTCCTCCTCCTCCTTTTTATCCACCCCCCCACCTCCTTCTAGCATCCCTCTTCATCTTACCCCATCTCCTCCTCCTCTTGCTCCTCTTCACACATCATCATCCTGGTTGTTTGAGTGCATCCTTTCTCACCAACTTCCATCTCATCCCCCTCACATCCTGCCCCACTTGCCTTCTCCTCTTCCTCCTCCTCCTCATTCCCTCCTCCTCCTCTTCCCTATTCATCCGTCTCCTCCTCCTCTTCCCTATTCATCCTTCTCCTCCTCCTCTTCCCTTTTCATCCTCCTCCTCCTCTTCCCTTTTCATCCTCCTCCTCCTCCTCTTCCCTTTTCATCCTTCTCCTCCTCCTCTTCCCTATTCATCCTCCTTCGAGCATCCCTCTTTATCTTACCACCTCTCCTCCTCCTCCCCTCACCTCCTTCTCCTGCTTCTCCTTTTCCTCCTCCTCCTTCTAGCATCCCTCTTCCTCTTACCCCCTCTCCTCCTCCTCCTTCTCCTCCTCCTCCGTCCCGCACCGGCAGTCTAAAACTCTCCTCATCAGTTTTTGTCCCTTCTATTCTCTCCACGCCAGTCTTTCTCCGTCATCCTGGGATCTACGGAGGCAGGCGGAGTGCCGGCATCGGCCATGAAGCTGGTTAAAGGTGGAGGAGGAGGAGGAGGAGGAGGGGTCGGCGGCGGAGGAGGTGGAAGAGGAGGAGGAGGTGGCGGGGAGAAGACTGCCTTCTCCTTTAAGAAGTGCTCGGCTTTCCAGTTTGTCAAGAGGAAGGTGAGCTGGGAGGAAGCACTCGAGCCGGGACGGATGAGTGAGAAGCTGATTAGCTGGGAAACGAGGTGTCGCCCTCTGCGTGTGTGTATGTGTGTGTGTGTGTGTGTGTGTGTGTGAGAGAGAGAGAGGAATGATGTCATCGTGGCAGCCGAGCCACACTGAGCAGACACACACTCTTCTCTGTGTGCCATCTGATTTGCTGTTGTTGTTATTTTTATTTTATCGCGCATGTGCGTCTTTGAGCAGCTTGAAAAAACAAAAAAGCGAAACCCCGCTGCTGCCTCTCAGAAGCCGCCGTGCCCCGGCTGTGCGGGGAAAAGATTACATCACCCAGCTGGCCGGAGCTCCGCTCTCCGGGCTGAAGCACGACACGTCCTGCGTCGTGCTGCAGCGTCGTCGTCCTGCTGCCTGCCTCCGGCCGAGCTCCTCTCAGCCTCGGCGTGACGAAACAAAAACAAAACACAACATCGCAGCTCTGACGCACCTGCGGCCGGTTAGTGCTTGAGGTTGAGAGTGACGGTGGAGCGACGGGTGTGACGGGAAATAAACTCTCTGTGTCAAAGCAGGAGCTTTTCAAGCTTGAAAGTGTGTTTTTAAAATCTTTTTTTTTTAATGAGTCGCTTGTGGCTCGCAGCACTGAGACCTGCTTTGCTGCTGTGGGACTTAAACGGCTTTTGGTTGCCTGCGCCGGCACCCTGCAGTGAGAACTCAGCTGCCCAGTCTGAACGAGCTCGAGACTTTTAATGAACATTTTAGCTGCTTGTAAGTCAAAAAAAGTCATTTAAAAATGAGTTTGTATCTATGAGCTAAAAAACATGTACATGTTGCTTTAACTCTGCGATGAACTGGCAGCTTGTCCAGGGTGGCGCCCTGCCTTCGCCCTGTGACAGCTGGGAGAGGCTCCAGCAGACCCCCACAGAGCCTGAGTGCAGGACAAAGCGGGTATTGAAAATAGATGGATGGATATTGCTGCTTTAGGAAGACCCTTCATATCATCCCAGATATCATCCGATTCGCTGATTAGCAGCCATGAATACTGTGACTGCGTCCTGATGAATTACCTGGAAACATTCCACAGTCTGACTCACTGGCTGAACATTCCACACGGCTCCCGGTCGCCGGTTAAAGATTTACGTATTTTCCAGCGTTCAGGTTGTGCCACTGGTGCGTGTTGGGCAACGACGGCGCCGCTCTCAGATGGCGTGCAGTATGGCGAGGACGGCAGATGACTCGGCCCGGCGGACGCCGGCCAGATTGTGCTGCCAAGCGTCGCCCACGCACAGAAAACACACACACACGCACACACACACACACACACACACACACACACACACACACACACTCCCACAGGCACATCCTGGCAGAACCAGCCTCTCATAGGATCTATCTATCTATCTATCTATCTGTCTGTCTGTCTGTCTGTCTGTCTATCTATCTATCTATCTATCTATCTATCTATCTATCTATCTATCTGTCTGTCTGTCTGTCTGTCTGTCTGTCTGTCTGTCTATCTATCTATCTATCTATCTATCTATCTATCTATCTATCTATCTGTCTGTCTGTCTGTCTGTCTGTCTGTCTGTCTGTCTGTCTGTCTGTCTGTCTGTCTGTCTGTCTGTCTGTCTCTGTCTGTCTGTCTGTCTGTCTGTCTGTCTGTCTATCTATCTTCCTTCTCAAACATGTCAACTCAAACTGAACAATCACAAACACATTGTTATTGGCACGGTGAAACTTTAAAGGGAAAGTTTATCCAAACAATTTCCCTCCAAAATTAAAAAAAGGAAGCAAGTGAAATCAAACAAAACAAAAGTGTATTTATTTATTTTTTAAATTGCATGTGGTTCGATAGAATATTTCCATTGATGATGTGCAGGAGGATGAAGCGCCATCGCAGCTCCGAAGCGGCGATGCACGAGATACCAAACGAGATAATTGGGCAATAAGGGAGTTTTTCAGAATGCAGTGGTTGCGTCAAGAAAAAGGTTGTCAGCGTGCGAGGTTCACATGCAGACAAACAAAAAAACATGATGCAACTGCAACTGTTTCCCAAACGTCTGCAATCCATCCGTCCTACCAGGCTTCGCTTTGTTCCTCCGGGAAATCCAACATCCGACCAGATTCAACGTCCACGGGGATTGAAGGCCCGTTTGAATTGAGTTTTAAAGAGCGCCTGGAACGACAGCCAACAGATTGCCTGTCATGGTCGCTTGTTGTTCTGCAATTTGGAGAAAAAAATGCATGCGGCTGAAATGGGAAAACACAGAATCTGGAGTGAACCATTGTCAAGTGACGACAACTTTGAGTTTAGTGAAACACGCAGCCAAAAGCCTCCTAAACCCTCCTAAACCCTGGTCTATGGGTGTAATATGGAGGCCAAAGCATAAACAAATGGAAAAAAAAATGGAATGGAGTCTCAACTGTATGTGTGTGTGTACTTGTAAGTTATTATTTGAGGTGTGTTGTTTTTTTCATTGGTTTGTTTTTCCCTTTTGTCCTGCTGCTGTGTTTTTCCAAAGACTGCTTCCTGAAAGCCCAACGTGTCTTGACACGCTGTCACCCGTTGACTTCAATCTCAGAAGGTGTGTGTGTGTGTGTGTGTGTGTGTGTGTGTGTGTGTGTGTGTGTGTGTGTGTGTGTGTGTGTGTGTGTGTGTGTGTGTGCGTGTGTGTGTGTGTGTGTGTCCAGACTCGGTCATTCGGGCACAGAAAAGCAAGGTAAATATTTGGCTTGCTCTGGAGTTGGATGGAATTTTTTTTTTTTATACCTATAGAAAAAAAAAAGTTGTGTCCTACTTTGTCTTTTCCTTCTTCACGCGTCACACAAAGGCACACAATGCACACGACCGGCGACGGTGCTGAGAGACGTCTTAGTCACGGCCTGCCTGCACCGACCTGCAGATGTGATCCGTCAACATTAAAGCGCCTGTTGCCGCCGTCGTGAATTGTCAGCTCTGTGCCAACAACAAGGCAGATGCTTTTAATTCTGGATGATTAAAAAAAAAAAAAAAAAAAAATACCTTTGCTGCTCTGAATTAGGGCCATCCTCCATATTCACCTGCTATTTATTCTGAGGCCGTTTGAGGGGAAGCAGACAAAATAGACTTTAATGTGAGTCGTTTTTTGATGATGAGACCAGCAGCCTTTGCACCCGTGACGTGTGACAGATGTGTGTGTGTGCGTGCACGATCCCCTTCCCTTTGTGATTATGGCTTCAAAGTGTGTCAGAGAAGCGGCCCGGGTCCCTTTGAAGTGTCACCCTACCTGCGCGCGTGTCGGTTTTGCGTGCGCCGCCGCTCGATGCCACACGTAATCAGAAGGGCCGATATTAGAAAACGCTTCTTCCTCCCGATCAAAGAGCAGCTGGTGGGACCAAAAAAGGGGGCGGAGCCTGCACGTCCCTGCGGCACCTGCGCTCAGGAGCTCAGCTGAATAATGGAAGAGGAGGCAGAAAATCGAGAGTGAGCTGTTGACGCCCACTCTGTCTCTCTGCCAGGTGCGGCGGTGGATGAGGAACCCCAAGGTCAGCGTGGAGAAGGCCCAGGGCAAGGGGCTCCTCTACCCCTGTCCAAAGTGTCCTCGGGCCGACGACCTGTGGTACCCGCACTTCCCCTCGCCGTACGGCTGCTGTCCCTACAGCGGCCTGCAGGGCGGCCTCCAGTACCACCAGCAGCAGCAGCAGCAGCAGCAGCAGCAGCACCACCACCACCACCACCACCAGCAGGAGCCGTGCTCGTCGTGTCACTGCAGCGGGCAGACGGATCACGACAAGACCAAAGGCTGCAAGGTAAACTGGGAAAAGACTCATTGGGACGTCACCGCAACATGGTTTTCAC
>CM020519.1:4107500-4117500 GCA_009823395.1 Thamnaconus septentrionalis | reverse complement strand
GCAGGAGGACCTTGTCTCCTGTCTGTGGGTCACCCAGCCTGGGCTGGCTTGGCCTGGCCTGGCTTTGCTTTGGATTGCTTTGCTTGGCTTGGCTTGGCTTGGCCCGGTCTGGTCTGGTCTGGTCTGGCCTGGCCTGACTTGGCTTGGCCTGGCCTGGTGGTTTTCATGTGTGACAGCAAGATGAGGGATGAAAGAACTTTGGTGCAGGAGGAACTTGCCTCCTGTCTGTGGGTCACCCAGCCAGCCGGCCGGGTGGGTTCAGTTTGCAGTGCAGAGGGGTGAATAATGAGCAGATGAGAGAAAGAGGGGAAGAAGAAGAAGAAACCATGTCATGACTCTCTTCACCATGCGTGTCGGTCAACAGACGCATAACTGCTGCATCGGTTAACGGCTTTTCGCCGAATCCACGTCCGATCCCTTTGATGTGCAAGTGACTCAGTGCCGCTTTCAAATAAGCTTAGTTAATCTGATACCAGCGTGAGGAGCAGGGCGTAGGCTTCACCAGCGACCAGTGACTCAGCCACTCCCCGGACACACCCCTCTGCAGCATCCACAGGACGCTTCCCCTCAAACTGCCGTTGAAGACGTTTTAGCGGAGAAAAAATAATTCAAGGGAGAAGAAAAAGGCGGCAACAGAACACAAAGTAAGAGAGAGAGAGGGAGAAAGTATCCACCGGCGCTGACTCTGACCATCTGTGTGTCGTTCCCTCCTCAGAGCTCCTCGGACGACATGAAGAAAGTGATGCGGCGGGAGAAGAACCGGCTCGCCGCCCAGAAGAGCCGGCAGAGGCAAACCCAGAAAGCCGACAGCCTGCACCTGGTGAGGACACACACACACACACACACACACACACACACACACACACACACACACACAGAAAAACCTGCGTGTTTAGCCCTCTGTTTGCAGCCTCCTGTTTTTGCTTTAGCCTCCTGCTAAAACTGCCATCACAAGAGGTGCCTGTGCCCTTTGTGACATCATGAGAGGCATTTTTGGGCACAGCAAAAGAAGGGAAGGGTGGATTTTTCCTCATTTCTGATGCGTTTTCACTTCACTGACAGGCTAGAACAGGTATAGGTAAACTGCGGCCCGGGGCCCATATGCGGCCCATTAAGCTTTATAATCCGGCCCGCCCAGCTTTTTTCACTTTCAAGAGACAATAAAGCACGTTTTCGACGTATATTCCATAATATATTTTTTTTCCTATGAGATCATCAATTGCTCCATCCATCTGCTGCTGCTGCTGCTCCGGCCCCTCTGTCAAATGTATACCCCATTGTGGCCCCACCAGTCAAAAGCTTTGCCCAGCCCTGGGCTAGAAGGTGCCAATTGCCGCTGCAGTTAACGTGACGCGTTCCCACTATATCTGCCTTTCATTAATAAACGCAAATGTTGTCAACAAATCAGATGACACACTGTCAGGATACGCAGCGTTCAAACCGAATCAAATTGTGTTTCCCGTTTTCGCAAAAATTCAAGAATCGCTCGGCACTTGATGATTCGATGAGGAGCAGCTTCGCTACCTGACCATGTGGCGAATGTGTCACTGCTTCTGTTGGGCTGCACACTTGGACGCCTCTCTGTGTGCGTGCGTGCGTGCGTGCGTGCACGAGTGCGCGTCCAAGCGGCCTGATGAATAAATTAGCGAGTGTGGGCAATCGCTCGGTTTTCGCGACTAGAATCCATCAGCATTCAGACTCAGTGTTGTCGCGGCCGGGCGCCCGACTTCTGTCCCCAGCGCGCAGCTCGTCCAGGAGGCCACAAGTCCTGACCTGCATCGGCTGGATGGGTCTGACCTGCGGCCGCATCGCGCCACTGCACCCGGGAACCTTATCTCTCTCCTCGTCTTCCTCCTCGTCGTGCCACACTTAGATTTCTGCTAACTTCACCTTCCCATTATTTCTCTTTATTTCTGTGAAGCTTATCAGATTGAGGAATAAGACAATCTATTTTTTTCTTTTGTCTCTTGCCTTCAGAGAAATCCTCACTGTGGGCGGTCGCAGGCCTGTTTCGTTTAGATACACTGACTGACGCCTCGGCCAAGCTTGCTGCACCTTATCAATCGCACCCGAGCATGCCGCAGTCAAAGAGCACACGCGCGCGCACACAGACACACACAAACACGCACGCACACACATACAGACGCACACAACAGAAGCGACAACGCTCTGTGTGTGTGTGTGTGTGTGGTTTTGGTTTCGTTCAATAAACAGGAAGTTATTTTCCCACTGCGACAAAGTGTTGTGTTTCCTTTTCTTCAGTAGTATTATGCGGCTTAAGTGAGCGTACGGCGTGGGCAGGGGGGAAGAAAAAAAAGAGAGAGAGAGGCAGTCACTTCTTGTAAAGATAGCAGTGGGCTGTATTTGTCTAAATGACGCAAGTGCCGGGGTTTGCCCAGAGGTTTTTCTGACAGTAAAGACCCACGGCGCCGTGTTGTGATCTTTTGGGCCAGTGTGCGATGACCTTTTTTGCGAGAGCGGAATGTTTCCCCCCCCCGTCACCCACAACTAACAGGAAAAAAAAAAAAGATGACGTACGCGTTGCCCCGGCACTCATCGTGTCAGAGTTGACAATGTGTTGAGGTGGCATGAATTGAGTTGATCTTGCATCATTGGAAATGATACCACCACCAGTGTTTCAGTTTTATGATCTACGCAGGCAAGGATCCGTCCATTCGTTTACAATACCTGCTTATTCCTGAGCTCAGGGTCACGGGGGTCAGCTGGAGCCTCTCCCAGCTGTCAGAGGTCGAAGGCAGGGTGACACCCTGGACAAGTGGCCACTTCATCGCAGGCACAAATAGAAGCAAATAAATAAACAAACAACCATCGGCTGTCACGTACACGCCTACGGACAATTTTGTGTTTCCACTTTACCTTGCAAACAGACTGAGGGGGCTAAGAAAAAGCTTTCGGATTCCCCCCAATTATGTAAAATTATGGTAAAAACAGAAATCTGATTTTATGACTAACTTTAGAGTTGCTCCTCCTCTCCTTCACTCTTTTCCACCTCATATGCAAGTCAAGCAAATGTTGAAAGTCCCTTATTATCATCATCAACTTCCCTCAGAAGTGGTTTTTTTTTGCTCGTGGTTTCAGTCTTTTCACAAAATGTTTTAGGAAATTATAATATGAAAGCTGCCTACTGTGCTGAAATGCTGCCTTATACAGATACATATGCATCTACATACTGTACATGTATGTATAATTATTATAATATTTTTTTTTACATCATTTTAAAAGCAATTATCTTGAAAACTACCAAGTCTAGCTCAATGAAACTGAACAGTTTATGTGTTGAACATCATAAGTTTATTATGGGACTGATTTCATAAGTGTTCAATATGTGCAGCGCCTGTGGCATGGCACACGTCAACTGGGTGATTGTTGACGCCCAGTTGGAGCGAACAGCTCAACCTGAAAACACAACAAAAAAGTAAAACATTAAATATAAAATCTATTTATAGTCTGTGAAAATTTGAGATTATTTCAACAAGAGTTGCCAAAATTATTGGTCTGCGAAATTATGTCAAATTTTTTGAGACACTCTGTATTTCT
Source organism: Thamnaconus septentrionalis (assembly GCA_009823395.1). Taxonomy (NCBI): domain Eukaryota; kingdom Metazoa; phylum Chordata; class Actinopteri; order Tetraodontiformes; family Monacanthidae; genus Thamnaconus; species Thamnaconus septentrionalis. The sequence continues at coordinate 4,113,942 of CM020519.1, read as the reverse complement.
ATTTCTCTCTCTTTTCCATGGTTGTCCCATATTTTGATAAAAAGGAATCAATGTGAGCGCTGGGAGGGGGCTTCCTACTGCACACGGTGAAGGAAAGTTACTTTAAGCTCTGTTAGAAATGCAGGAGTCTATCAGCCAACTCCACCAGGCTGTTTTGTCAGTCAGCTTATTAGCATTATCGTTGCTATAGACAACAACCCGGCACGTGGCTACAGTTAAACGACGGTGTTCTGGTGAAACAGGTGCGCCGATCTCTGAAACTTGCTTAGGGTTTGAAGTGGTACGGACGGAAACGCTAAATGTCTTGAGGCGATGGGATTGAAGTGACATTAATAAATGTCATGGCACGCATCCAGCGGTTGTGAGGCTAGACTCGGAGACTTGAAAGACTTGAGAAAACCCACTGAAAACCACAAATGTCAGCAGAAAAGAAATGGCACTGAAAACGGGGATTGCCGAAGGCGGCTGGCGCACGGCTCCACATCTGGAGGCACAGTTATTTCGTTCAACGGTTCTAACCATCATCCAAAAACATCGTCTAAACTCCACCCACGAGCCACCTCGGCCTCTGACCAACCCTCGTTCTCTCGTCCCGTCCTCCAGGAGAGCGAGAACCTGGAGAAGGAGAACGCCGCCCTGCGGAAGGAGGTGAAGCAGCTGACGGAGGAGGCCAAGTACCTGTCGTCGGTGCTGAGCAGCCACGAGCCCCTGTGCACGGGCCTGAGCGCTCAGACGCCCGAGCTCCTCTTCCCCTCCCACCACAGCAGCTACCACAACCAGCACATCCCAGTACCACACTACCAGCACTGACCCGTCCACACCACTGGCGCCGCAAGAGACAACTGACCTCACCGGAGACAAATACTGTCTGTGACTGACTGTGTGTCACAAGTGTTTGTTTTTTTTTTATTTTAATTTTTGTTTTTTTACGAAGGAGTTAACTGACAGATCATGTATGGAACCCAAACTGTAACGTGTTTCTATTTATTTTTACTTATTTTTTGCTTCCGCTCATCTCTTTTGCTCTTGTCAGATTAAAGGTTCCGTATTATGGATACTGTTAAGAACTCACTGTACCAGTGTTGTGTGACAGCACTGTGATTCCTCCGGCCTGTCACCGGGCCTCCCAGCCCGCTCCGCTTCAGGAAGCGTGTGCTTAAGCAATCCATTCCTGAAGTCAGCCCCTTTGTGACATCACAAAGAGTCCACTGGTACCTCTCTCAGGTTAGCGATGACGCCACCATCTTTAGCAGGAAACTAAAACCTGTGTGTTTTTGTCAGAGGCTGTTAAATATAGATTCTGTTGATGATTATTCATGTAAAAAATGATTGTAAAAGAAATTGGTGTAATATGGGACCTTTGAAATTTATGAACTTCATGTAAATGCGGAAGAGCCAATCCACCAGTCTATGTTTACCTTAGGAGAGAAAAAACAAAAAACAAACATTGTATGTTCAGATTATTCATAAAATACCATTGTTTGGTATTTGTGTTTGTGTATGCGGGTTCAGCAGCGCTGTCATCCTTGTCACAAGCTTTTTGTAGTGACCTCCTTTTGGTGTGTTTTAATGCTCAGGAGATTTTTGACAGATTTGATTGTTGACAAACAAGAATGTAATGAATGTCTTGGTCCGACCAAAAGGCTCTGAGGCGCCAAAACAAAACAGCCAGCACAGGAGACAAGGGCATTCAATGGGTTTTTGACTTGAGCTCTGGTGAATATGCAGGGAGGTGAAAGCACCAAGCAAGAATATTTATTAAATGTTATGACTTCCACCTTTTTTGACTTCCACAATTTCTTATTGAAGCCTACTCTGTGTGTGTGTGTGTGTGTGTGTGTGTGTGTGTGTGTGTGTGTGTGTGTGTGTGTGTGTAGTCTTAAAACCTTTGTCCTCTGAAAAATCGCTAGAGGGCGCTGTTTGCTATCGTTAGACACAGTGTCTTGGCAAGGCTCAAGGATATTGATACTTTAACTGTCAAACGCATCACGAAATGCATAGAAATTTCAAATAGTCACATGGACTTCAACCAATGTCACCTTATTCGCTTAGATGACTCAAATACACAAAACAAAATATGTGTTATGAGTCGTAACTAGGAAGTAAACTTCCAGGATTTGTAGGTGGGTAGACTGGTGATTACTCATGAGTAATTACAGAGAACTAACAGGGTAAATAACGCGCTTTATTTTAGTGTTATGACCCTGTCAGCGCGACAGGCTGTCGCCAGGTCATCCCAGAGTGCAGTATTAATATTGGGGATGTATTTTGACCTTGTAAGGCCACCGTAGTGAATTTAATCGTTCACGTGCAATGCCTGGTGTAGCAGGAAGGAAGAGTTACAAACTACTGGCATAACTTTGTTGGTGTGCAATCAATAGTCAATAAAAATTTTATAGGCAATAAAAGTCCATTATCAAATCTATGACGAAATATGGATTGTTTCCAGGGGGTCCAGATGACTCACCCGCTCCACGTAGGTTTGAACCTCGACACACTTTACACAATTACCGTAATGTCTGGTGTACACGCAACCTATCTGCGTGGCTTTTCGTCGGAGTTGGGACAAAGTTGTGGCTCTTACCAGTGGCCGCAGGGGTCGATTCACTGGCACCTGGCTCCGCCCCGCGAATGACCGTCTATTTTCAAGATCCAGTAGCGGCTTTTTTAGGTCTGCGTGCAGGGTCGCAGTCGGGACTCCTACACGTGTAAACACTCGGGGCGATACGCGGCTGAATCTATCACTTGTAGGAAAGAAACCAAGGCTACACGGCAAACAGGAGACGTGTTTATGACCCCCGGCAACCACAAAGGGAGGGAAATTCAGCCGCGATCTGTTGACCAAAATCTCATTCAGATGAGCGCAGCCTCGCTGAGATAAAACCTCCCAGCCGCTCATATCGACTTTTAGGGGGCTGTCTGTCCGGCGTGATTTAAATTCGGCTCCGAGGAGTCACTTTCAGGTTAGTTTCAACGGGCGGTTCGGGAGACATTCTGGAAGCCCGGCCCATGAGCGCATCGAGTTTACCATGAGTGAGAAGCAGACGCTGGACGAGGCTCGACTCGCCGAGGATGAGGCCAACCAGAACCACGTCAAGCTGGGGGCGGGCGACGCAACAGCAGCCGCCGCCGCCGCCGCCGCCGCCGACGAAGAGAAGCCGCCAGTGGGCTACGACGAGCCGCAGCCTACGCATCTGTACCGGCGGCGCTGGCTCATCGTCTTCCTGTTCAGCTCCTACTCGCTGTGCAACTCCTACCAATGGATCCAGTACGGCATCATCAGCAACATCGTCGCCAAGTTCTACGGCGTGGACTACTTCACCATAGACTGGATGTCCATGATCTACATGCTGACGTACATCCCCTTCATCTTCCCCGTGACCTGGCTGCTGGAGAAGAAGGGTCTGCGGGTCGTGGCCCTGGTGGCCACGGCGTTCAACTGTCTGGGCACCTGGGTGAAGGTGGCCAGCGCCCGGCCGGACCTGTTCGCCGTCACCTTCCTGGGACAGTTCTGCTGCTCCTTCGCGCAGGTGTTCATCCTCGGCATGCCGTCCCGGATCGCCTCCGTGTGGTTCGGCTCGGACGAAGTGTCCACCGCCTGCTCCATCGGAGTCTTTGGGAACCAGGTAGGTTCGCGAAACGACACCGAGCCGTCACTAGTGCAGCAGATGGGGTCAAAGTTGGGCATTCAGCGAATCCTTCACCCATTACTTTACGTGTGGCGACGGAAAACGACGGCAACAACACTGGGTCACCCCTCAGATTTTCAGTGTCTGGTTGCGGGTTTGTTCAACAAAGAACCAACCACCTGGTGCCGGTGTTCGCGTTCGTACGACCCGGAGAGGAAATTGAATCGAGCTAATATCTGTAAAAGTTGATAAAGAAATCAGGCCCCAGCGAGAATTGAACTCGCGACCCCTGGTTTACAAGACCAGTGCTCTAACCACTGAGCTATGAGGCCGTGCGGGAGAGGGAGGCGTCCTTGGGAACATCTCACAGCACAGCTGCAGCGGCTCACAGTTGCATTTCATTCAGCACTGACTCAAGTGAAGCATTCAATGTGCACACAGTACAAGATGTGTCTCATTTAAAAAAAAAAAAATACAAACAACAACAAAAAAAACAGGGCGCAATAAAATTGATCTCTTTATGATGCTGGACAATGATGACAGGTAACAGCATTGGCTCAGAGGCCATTTTTGTTGTTAACCAGTTGGAAAATTATTCAAGCACAAGGGTCATCTTGCTTGAACTCTCACAATGAAACAGCACAGACGAGTTTTAAGATGATCAACAATCCAGTGACCTGGAGGCGATCGCACTGTGTGCACTCAGTCTGTTTATCCTCCTGGGATTATTTAAACTGAACAGGGAAGGTTTGGATAAGTCATCAAATGAACACGCAAAACATTTGTTCGCACTGACGCTGTCAATAATAGGAAACCTAAATCCAAAATACTGTTGGAATCCAGAGCAACTTGCTTCACTGGATGGCGAGCTGGGTTTCATTCATTAAAAGTGTTCTGAGTGGCAGTAATTTTGAGGTATCACAGCAAGCAGTTTCCAGTCACAGCAGTTACCTTTAAAAAAACCAAAAAACAGCTGTCATCTCAGTTGCAAGTGACACTATGAGATTCTGCAACAGTGATTCATTTCATGGCAAAACAAGAGGGTGGTGGACAGTGACTGAACATCATTCAGCTATAAATGTTATATAAACGTCCCTGTCATTTCGCCAGCTGGCTACCGTTTTTACGGCGACACTTGTATCATGAAAATAAGGAAAAGAAAAACCAAGTTGGCATTTTTCTTGAGTCTGGGCCGAGCACCTCTTTCTTTGTGCTCTCCTGCCATGATGTTCGTGTTCACTGCTGAACCCAAACTGCGCCTTTGGCCAGACACTGTTGCCCCACCCTGCTTCAATTATCTTCAATGAACCATAACGTCACGCTATGAAATCCTTTGCTACGACTGTGCAACAAGCTCAGCAGCATTTCCAAGACCGTCGGACAAACCGTGCCTTATTCATGTTCTGATGGAGGATATGTTTCACCAGAGGGGGGGGGGTGAATAAATAAATAAAGAGGGTAATAAATAAATACATAATACACTGTCCTAAGCAGATAAACATGAATAAAACATAACATCATGAAAATAGCTCTATACAAATAAACCATAACAACAAAAACATGCATCATCTTCTTTTAACAAAAAAAAGAGCAATTTGAAATTCAAGGCCGACCTCGTGCCTGCAGGCAGTTGTCCACACATCAAGACTGGAATTTCTCTATACCATTGACATGATACCTACCATGATACAACACAGTGCATCATCAGCAAAACTAATGATAATCTACAGTAGGTATTTCTAGGTTGTTAAGCCCTCAAAAACACAGGTGTCTATTGCAGGAAATCAGACGTATGACCCTGTTGTAGACGTTCCAGGACCTTATTTCTATTGCCTATTTCTTTGTGGTCGCACCTTAACTGGACGCTTGAGTAGCCCGCTAACATGGGAGTGGCCTCCGTATCCCGGGAACATCATCCTATATTAGCATCACATGTGCCACCAATTGTGAATGGACTCCGGCTGCGGCTGTGCAAACCTCTCTGGCATCTCCGAGGGAAGCGTCTCCCTCCGGCTGCTCAGGACAGCCGACGCTCTGCTCGTGGAGCGACAGAATGCCACAAAACGAGTCTTTCAAGGGAAACCTCGGCAGCGCGGAGCTCCGCCGTGATGTGTGGCCGTGGTCCAAGCCAGCCAAGAAAGTCTCTCCGGGCCTCGCTTCTCTTCGGTGGAGCCATGGACCTCTTGGTGGAACCGTCCCGGTAGGTTTCCACGGCGACGGGTCGCAGCCGCTCCCAAAGTCGGAGACCAAGCTGTACCGCCGCCGCTGGCTCATGCTGTTCCTCTTCGCCGCCGTGTCGGCGAGCAACGCCTCCATGTGGCTGCAGTACGGCATCATCTGCAACATCTTCACGTCCTTCTACGACGTCGACTCGTCAGCCATCGACTGGCTGTCCACCATCTACCTCCTCACCTACGTGCCCCTGGTCCTGCCCGTCCTCTGGCTCCTGGACACCAGGGGCATCAGGGAGGTCGTCCTCGTCGGCTCGGCCCTCAACTGCATCGGCGCCTGGGTGAAAATGGGTAGCGCTCATCCGGATATGTTCCCAGTGGCGTTCTGGGGCCAGTTTCTTTGCTCGGTGGCCACCGTGTTCGTCCTGGGTATCCCCTCATACTTGGCCTCCACGTGGTTTGGAGAACAAGAGGTTTCCACCGCGTGTTCCATCGGAGTTCTTGGAAACCAGGTTTGTCTGTTTGCGCGAGTGCTGAGTCTAGTGCATCACGCAGGCCTGCGCTGGATGCCAGAGTCGCATGAGACTTGTAGTGTCCTGGTGTGAGAGTCCAGAGAGGTTTGTGTGTTCGCCAAGTCGCTGA
>CM020519.1:3990000-4102500 GCA_009823395.1 Thamnaconus septentrionalis | reverse complement strand
CAGGGCCCCCGGGCCCAGGAATCGAACCTGCAACCTTCTCGAAGCCACTGTGTCAGGTTTTAGCAGTAAAGAACTTAAAGTGCATCGCGGCCGGCAACTCGCTCACAGGCAGTAAGTGTGAGGGCAGGCGGTCAGGGATGATTATGATAATACAGAAAATGAGAGTGTGGACTCACTGGGTGCAAACCTTTTATAGAAATCCTCTGTTTTGGAAAAAGGTTCCCGTTCGGGGTCGTCGGACCCGACTGCGCACCACTGCTCCGACTCTGACGCTGACATGTCACGATTCTCCGGAGCTGGACCTGGTGGTGTTGTGCAGACTTTTCCTTTTCTCGTCTTAACTTAACCAGTGCTTGTTTCCCCGACCGACAGGCTTGAACGTGGGCTGCTTCTACGCCGTGAGCACGCTGCTCAACCGCATGATCATCGCCTTCTACCCTGTGAGTCCCCGCCCACACACACACACACTCGTACACATATATAACATAGAAATACCGTGCGAGTCTGTTTGATGCTTGGGCGTTCCTCCTGCATCCATTTCCACTCGGATCCAACGCCCATCAGTTTATTTTCGGTTCCTGCCGAGCTCTCCGAGACATTCTGGTTCACCTCCGACCAACCTCCCCCCCCCCGGCCTCCTGCACGGCACGTTCTGGTATGCTGCACCGAGAGGTCGCTGACCCCCTTGGTCCACGTGTGTGTGTGTGTGTGTGTCCTGCAGGGGAAGGAGGTGGAAGCCGGCAGGATCGGCCTCACCATCGTCATCGCGGGCATGGTGGGCTCCCTCATCTGCGGCATCTGGCTGGACAAAACCAAGACCTACAAGTGAGTCGCGCGGCTCGGAGGTCGCCGAGGGCACCGCCCGGGTTTCGGGGAGACTTCCTCACACCTGGGTGTTGTGCTTCCCGTCCACCCCCCCCGGTTGCTCCCGGGCCTCCTGTTTGTTCAGGTGCCGCTGGTCTCGCTGCCTCTCTCTGATCTTCTCGCTCCTCTTCCTCGTCGGCCTTTTTAACTGCGTCGTGACGGCGGTGCACTGCCCAGTAGGGGGCATTAGCCGGGTGTTAGCCACCCCCGACCCGTTTGACCTCGACAACGGGTCTCACAGTTGTGCATGTTTTAGAACCACGATCGGGGCCACGTTGTGTTTTGGTCGTCTTCTTGTCTTCTTTTGCTAAACTGAAACAACGACATTTTCAGGAAACTGTAAAATTTTTGCTGGTCATTTTTGTTGGATCTTATCTTTTGTGTGCAGTATTTGTTTATACAAGCTTATCTCCCAAAGCGACGGCGGATAAACGGCGGGCGGAACAACAATAGCGCTTGTTTGAACCCCTGCGGCTGTACTTCCTCCAGATAAATGTACATTTTTCTGGAGATAAGTGCACAACTACTGAGCCTGAGGGGCATCAGGTGGCGTTTTCACTGCGTTGGATTTGCTTTGTACTCCAGCGTAATATTCAAAAGTAGCCCTTGACTCCCTGCAGCACCGTGCCTTCGCTGTTAGCGGTTTTTGATTCGTTTCTTTGACAAATTCTGTTTTTCCTTCTGAATTCTGATTCAGAATGTTTAGAGGCCGTGTCGCCCCCTTTTGGTTCGGTGTCAGCTTGACATCTGGGCCGCCACTAGGCGATGAGAGGCTCCTGGGTTCCAAGCACGGCGAACGAATGTTAAAACTTTGCTTCGTCCAGCTGCAAACTGGCCGCAGCCGCAGTGAGAAATGGCAAAAATGCCTGTTGGCGTCGTTTACCGAGAGTTGCAGGTTTCTGGTTTGTATCGGGACCAAGAACAAAGCAACAGCAGCTCCGGTCTCACCTGTGAGGAATGGAATTATTGTTTTGTTTTTGTTTTTTTTGAAAATGGTTGAAAACAGTTGGAAAAGCCGCAAAATGTTAAAGAAATGATTACAAGACACCTTGCTGAAAAGAGATGTTGCTTTTCGATTTAGAAGAAAGTTTGAATTTAAAAAAGACACTGGTCATTTTTTTTCTGTTTTCTGTTTTGAAATAATTATAATTAAATGAAAGTTTTGTTGTTATTTTTCTTTGATATATAAAGTCTTGCTCTTGTCTCGATCTCGATGATCTCCAGTCTTGATAATGTCTTGGTCTCGCTTGGTGCCGTCTTGACTACAACACTGGTGTCCCTCTCGTGTCCCTGCAGGCAGACGACGCTGGCCGTCTACCTGATGTCCCTGGTGGGGCTGGTGGTCTACGCCGCCACCCTGGGCCTGGGCCACCTGTGGGTGGTCTACATCACCGCTGGAGCTCTCGGGTAAAAACACTCATGTCTTTTTTTCTGTCCGCGTTCATAATCAAGATCTTCTGGTGAAGTCAGTTTCCTATCCAGTCACGCACTTCTCCAGAAATCTTCTTCTTTTTCTTCTTCTTCTTTTAGCCCGCTCCCTTCAGGCGGTCACCGCAGCCAATCATATGCCTTCAAAAAAAACAACCTTCCAACACAAAATGACGCAGACACCAAATCAATTATAAAAAAGACTGCAGCCACAGTTTGTAGGACACATCTTGAAAAGGTTTGAAAGTGAAATAAAAGGGGGGATTCATGAGTTTGTCGCCCACATTCATTCGAATAGGGTGGATTCAATTCTTTTGAAATCTCGATCATCATGTGAGGGAAATGTGACTCAGGGCAGGAAGTGCCGACCCCGAGTCGCTTGGTGGGAAGATGCTGCGTTTCATTTATTAGGTAGTCAGAACCCTGTCAGTGGTTTTAGGTTCAAGATTTCCTGTTAATTTCTGTCTTTATCTACATGCGGCTTTTACTTTTTTCCAACCTCAGAGGTTTGACCTTTACCTCCAGGTTCTTGTCTTCCCTTCCAAGTTGTAATCAATTGCAGCACCAATTGTGGTTGGTTGTTGTTGTTTTCACCTCAGCCTAAGTTGTTGTGACACCGTGTTGTGTTGAACTTTGGCTGTCTGCCCGAGTTTTCACCCTGCTTCCGTGTCAGACTTGTTTGCCAGCGTGGAGCCTCTGGTGGTGACCCTTGCCTCTGTCCACCGTCACCAAAAGTCTGGGTGATTCATCAAAAGTTAAACTGCTGTTTGAGTTAAACTCCAAGCTGCGGTTTGGCTTCTGTGCAGGTGAAAACAGAGACGAGGAAGATTTAGAGGAATCAGACTCAAGACAGTTTCATCTTTCACAGTCGTACATTTATGAACCGCACCATATATAATGTTTTTTTTGTTGTTTATTGCTGTCTTCCTGTTGCATTTGTTTGACTGTCTCCCAGTCTCCTCTCCTCTTGGTGTCATTGTCTTCTGGTTTTACTCCAGTTTAATGTCTCTTGCGTCCCTCTTTGTATATACTACGATCCTTGTGTCCTTTTTGTGTGTTTTCAATGGTTTTTAGCATCAGGTCGGAGGACTGCGGTTGAAAATTAGACTCTGGCTAATACCGGCACATTGACAGGAACGTAAAACTTAGGTGCACTGTCCTCTTCAAATAAATACATTTAAAAAAAGAATCAGTATCCACCTCAGAGCTGAGAAACAATTTTACCTTTGAAGATCAACTCCTAGTGGAGGTGATTTGTCTTGTTTTATGACCAGAAAAAGGACGAGTGCGCTCTAAACTTAGATGATTCACCTTCTCTCTCTCCCTCTCTCTTTCTCACACACACACACACACACACACACACACACACACACACACACACACACTCCCCTTTGTTTGGTGCTGCATTTTGTTATTACATCCACGCAGCTGTGTCGGTGGAGGCCACAGGGTATGGGCAGCTTTGTCGCAGGACTCTTTGCCAGCAGCTGTGAAACTTTCCCACCGACTGAGTAAAAGCTTTTTCACAGTTTGATCTCCTTTGAATTGAAAAAAAAAAAAAAAAGCTGGAAAAAAGGGTTTGAGTTCCCAGTGTTTCGTCTGCTGGCGAATCAGGAGGTGTTTGAACTTGCCTCCAGCGTCGCCTCGGACCCATTGATTGGTCGGGGTCGCTCGGCGGACCTTAGAGCCGCCCTCGCCAGCTGTCTTCGTCGATGGAGCTGCCGCTGGGTTTCACACTTCGGCGGCCTCCTTATCTCTCCCCGATACCAGTTTGGCAACGTGCAAACACGCTGCTCCTGAGGTGCAAAGTTTTCACTCCGCTCTGATTCAGTCGGGAGACAAGTGTGCTTTGTGTTTCTGCGTAAATAACCCCGAGGACTCTGAGAAACTGACTGGACGATCCACCTGTCACATGTAAATTGTTGTTTTGTTTTTTTTTAAGCCCAAAAGCTGAGGCTACGGAAGAGGATTAGGGCCACAAGAAGAGAGAAAAAAAGTCCAATTTGAGAATAAAGTTGAAATTTCGGGAATAACGTTGACATGATTTTGCAATTAATATCAAGGCGAAAGGCTCTGCGGGAAAATTTCAACTTTTTCACGAAATTTTGACTTTATTCACGAAACTTCAACTTGCTTATGTAATATTTTTTCTCTTCTTGTGGCCCTAATCCTCTTTCACATGGAGCTTAATGTCCCCTTGATCCTCCTCCTGATATAATCCAGAGGCCCAAAGCTCACTCCCTTTAATTCTTCTCAGTCTTCTTCTGTGGTTTTCCGCTGAAACTAACTTGGTCCCCTACTTGGTTAAATGCTTTCTGTTTTCTCCGGGAAAGACCAACCGGTGTTTTTGAGGAAGCTTTTGAGAAAGTTTTCTAAAAACTCTGCTCTATCCAAAGCGACTCTGTTGACTGTGTGTGTCCAGGTTCTTCATGACGGGCTACCTGCCGCTGGGCTTTGAGTTCGCCGTGGAGCTCACCTACCCGGAGTCGGAAGGAACCTCGTCGGGACTCCTCAACTGCGCGGCGCAGGTACGCTGCTCGGCCTCACACGGGGCAGAGACGGCATTGCAGTGTTTTTCACAAGTGGCTCAAAGTCACAAAGTGACTCAACTGAGTCATCGCAATCAACCAGTTCTGCGAAACGCAAACCCTTATTTAACAAATGCAAATGAGTAAGATATTGTCCAAACTGAAAAAAGAAAAGGCCCAAATAGCTCTACTTCAGGAGACACACATGAACCAAACTGATCATTTACGGTTGAAAAGAAAGGCTTTTAAACACGTCTTTTCTTCCTCTGTCAAACACAAGCATAAAAGAGGAGTGGCTATACTAACAAAACAAAAAAACAAAAAAACAAAAACAAATGCAAATGCATTTTTCTAGATGTTTTGCTTGTTTGGAAGTTGATCAGGGCAGAATGCAACAGGAACGTGCATTCAATCCACAAAAATCATGGCCCGGGAGGAGCTGCAGAAATCCTCCTATTCTCAGTGAACTTTTTTTTCCTGCACTGTGTGTCTCTTCGTGCCGCGCAGGTGTTCGGGATCATCTTCACCATCGCCCAGGGGAAGATCATCGACAGGTTCGGCACGCTGGCGAGCAACATCTTCCTCTGCGTCTTCCTCGTCATCGGCACCATTATGACAGGTGAGGGGGAAACAAAAGTTTATTTTTGGCACATTTGCTTTCGTCCAGCTGCGAGTCGGCCGCTGCCCTCAGATGAGAAACGGCAAAAATCCCCAGAATGTGGGCGTTGTTGTTGTTCATAGAAGAAACGCAGGCGTCTGGTTTGCGTCAGGACCGAAAATATATTTTATGAAGGCAGGTCGAAAAAGTTCTGCAGCTGGGGAAAAAAACGCTTCTAAGCCGCGACAGCATCACCACTCTGACCTGCGCCGGGTTCATCATTCTGAACACCGTGTCACGCGCAGGGGGTTTAATTAATAAGCACACGCAGACAAAACGGCAATTAAATGGCACTACACTCCAGAAGTGTTATATAACTGCAGCTCAGCAGCCGTTCAGAGGCTGAATAAGCGATGCGTAACTCTTTAAAGAAACACTTAAGTCACTGGAGCGCACGCAAGGAAAACATCGCGGGGCTGTTTAACGGCAGAAAGGTCAAACAAAGTGAGAAGTCCAGTCAGCCACGTGACTGACTGGACTTCTTCTGGCAGCAGCAGCAGCAGCAGCAGCAGCAGCAGCAGCAGCAGCAGCAGCACTTCTTAAAGGAAAAAGGAAGCGCGTTGTGACAAAAAAAAAAAAGAAAAAAAAGAAGAAGCTTACAGCTGAAACTGCAGATGATTCGTCATGAACTGAGGAGAGAGTTTTCTCTCAGTAACACATTCAGTTTCGGAGGTTTGGGTTTAAAGAGTAAGTCGCTCCGTCAGCCTGCGGCTGTTGTTCTGCTGAGCTGTTAGTTGACGTTTAAGTCAATATGCTCGAGCTGGTGGATTTTTTCCCCCTCCACAGGTAAATAAATACTAAGCAATAAGTACAGAAAAGGGCTCAGGGGCTTTGACAGCAGCGGCACTGACACAAAAGAGCCACCTGCTGGGGAATGCCGGTATTACACCAGTTACCCCCAAATCCGAAGAGTTGAATCTAAAATCTTTGTTGTTGGTGGTGGGTTTTTTTTTATTTTGAAAGGTTCCGTTTTGCACCAGCAAAGCTCACAACCCCGCATATTTAGCCCTCTGTTTACAGCTTCCTTGCATGGAAAACTCTTATTATTAGTTTCCTTCTAGATTTGAGGATTTATCAACCTTCCAGGTGTTTGAAAGGTGACAAAAATGAGGCAAACCGCCTGTTGCGGTCCAGCATTTCCCACTTGTTTGGAGTTTTCTGATGCATTTTCACAAACAGGAAACAATATTTACAATATTTGACCTCGGGTGTTTGCAGCTGTTCCACATCCTGACAGGTTCTTCGTCTCTCCGCAGGGTTGATCAAGGCCGATCTGCGCCGGCAAAAAGCCAACCAGCTGGCCAAAGAAGCAGTGAGTAACGTGAAGCGGTTATCTGGGTTGCTGCCGGTCGACTGAGGTTTCATTCGCTTGCATGCAGGCCAGCGGTCAAGGTTTTAGCCTGTTTTTGGGTCTACTGGCCATTTGCTTAACCACCGTGTGAACGGGCTTCGTAGCCATCTGTGTGTCTCACTTATCATCTAACGCATTACATCTGACGCTGCTGCGCTCAGCCTTTGCATGCCGTCTAACAGAAGAACTGTTTTCACACTCATAAAAATGCTTTCGGTGGCGAAACTCATCGTAGACAGAACCAGCTGTTGATCCTCCGTTGGTGGAAATTCTCTTCTTGAGTTATGCCTCTTTTGCTGCTTGCCAGACTTTCATAACGGGTCCCTCTTGTCCTCCACTGACAAGTTTGGCCTCCTAAACTTTCACATCTATGACTAAAACCAACAATACAAAAATACTGACGCGTGATTCCGATTTCAAGTTGCCGTCTGTTTGGGATGTGGATGCAGATGGTAAAAGTCTGAAAAGACTACCTGCACATTCAAGTGGTTCATGAGCCCTGAGTCAACAGCAATGCGGCCCTTCTTGTCTGCTCTAAAAATAGCTTCCACTCAGGTGTGTCTGTGACTAAATTGTACACAATCATCTTCCTCTTCCTTTGGTTTTTATTTCCGCTGTCTTGATTAAACACTCTTTCATCACTTTTAACCTCCGCTGTTGACAGGTTGTTTCACTCTTTCATCGTAGTGTAGAATGTGAAAGGCCTCAGGCAGAACCGGGCATCTCGATGCCTGTTTGGGTCTGTTTGGGAAGAGCTTCTGAAGCAAAATTACACCTTTGTTTTTCTTCTCAGTGTTTCTACATTGCACTCACAGGAAATTGTTGTAAAATATGCAAAGCTGCACTTTTTAAGTTTGTCTGGTTGAAATTGAGCAACTTTGCTTCGATGAGTCAAGATGAAACAAACAAAACTAACAAAAAAAAGTGTTTCGACTCAGAGTTGTTGTTTTTAAAGTAATCAGTCAGAAAGGGAGATGGTTTCTCAGCAGTTCTCACCATCTTCACTCCTCTGACTTACTTGAATACTCCTAAATAATGCTTGCGCACCTCCACCGTCCACCAGAGGTCGCCAGTTCCCAAACTTACATCGTGTAGCTTTGAACCAATCTTCAAAAAAATACACTCACACGCAAGAAGTTCACAGATTCTGTCTCTACCAATGTTGTGATCCCGACCTTGACCCTGACCCCGACCCCCACCCCAACCTCACTCCAAAATCCGCCTCCAATGAGCACTGGCACCGTTGGTAATCAGCAGCTGTTGTTTTAGGCGGAGGGGAAGCTGTCGGAGCAGGACTACGGAGCTACGTCGCTAATCAACAAGCAGCAGAGCCCCGCTTCTGAAGCCTGATCAATAAAGCTTTCCTCTTAAAAAAAAAAAACAATCTGCTTAAATCTAAGCGCGACACGCTGACGCTCGAAGGTAGGAGCACACCGCCCGCAATCAGCACCACCACCACCACCACCCTTTCACCTCCTTTCTGTTTCCTCCAATCACACAGATACACAATCCACTGTCAGTGTCAATCACCTCAAATCAGTTTTCCTTTCTTTTCTTTCTTTATTTGATGTTTTTGGTCAAGCAGCTGTTTCAGTCCCCAGCTCAACAAACCAGAGCTTTGTTCTGAGAACAAAAACACGCAGGTGTTGCTCTCTTGACTGTTGGAATCAGTGTATAGTTTATTTCTTGTATTGTTTTTAGTGCTGCAACAGCATCGTTTCCCAATTTGGGATCAATAAAGTGCATCTATCCATCTGTCTATGAAGGGCTGGGGGATCAGACTGAGCGTTTGAGCCTGATTGCAGCAGACCTGCCGCCGCTGACCCTTCAATTAGCTCAGCCAGTTGTTGCAACCACGGTTAATCCGATTATTTCCCACTGACTGGGAATCCCCTTATCACGTCAAAACCAGTTGCATTCAGGGCAGCCAAACTGTTGGAAAATATGAGTTAGTAGGCCAAAGGCCTCGCGGTTTGCTATCAGTGTTTTTTGTGGCTGTGCTTGACCCAGCGACCCACAGATACTGCAATCACCGTTGGCTCCTGTCAGCCACCCAGAGGTCAGGCTGTTTTGAGCCTTTTTTTGGCCTCTAATGCAAACATTTGTCTTGGCTTAAGGCTCTTTTGCTCATGAGGCTACAACGACTGCTAACTGCTTGTAAAATAAATCCTGCTGTCAGGCATGTTTGGCAATGCGTTTGCAAAAATGACTGATCAGATTGCAGACTCTCAGATTTTTCATGATGCCACACACAGCGCCGAAGTCGCCGTGCTGACTTCACAGGTGTTTTTGCAGATGTGTGTACAAAGTGCTAGCAGTACTTTTTTTAAAATTTTTCAAACCGTAAAATAATGTGGTTCCAGAGTCATTAAAAATGAAAAAGGAAAATGGATGATTGTAATTGTTTAAACGTGTCTATTTTTGGCTTTAAATATTTGTGGAGAGACTGTGTCCCAAAACGCAGTTCACTGGCAGCTACTTTCTTCAGTTGTGTGTGCGCTCCTTCATTTTCAAAGGAATCTCTAGTCTTTAGCGGCTCGGTGCGTAAGATCTAGTGCCATCTTGTGGTCATAAAAGCATATTGCAAAGAAAAGAATACCTGTTAAAAGTGGAGCCTCGCTTGATGTAAATACAAATATTTACTACTAACAATTTTAAACACAACATTTACTCATATTTAGCGTCTATACCAAAATAAGAGCATATGTAGATTTTTTTTCTCCTCCTACCAATTTCTTTTCCCGCCAGTAAATGTCACTCATTTTGTGTAGTTTTCTAATTTGGCATCAATAAAGTACATATATATATCTACTGTTTGGGCCTTTAAAAAAACATTGACCTTTGTTTGCAAGGCATCATGGGAACCAAAGTCTTTGACTGATGTCATCCTTTTTAGATGATTTGTTGTTCAGTGCACAGGAACTGTTAAACTAATATGTATTTTTTTTTTTTTTTTTAGGAATCAAGTGAGTGCAGCAGCGAGGGCCCGGATGAGCCTGATATCATCAGAGAAGCACAGTTTTAAACTGACACTAACTTATATATGGAAAAAAAATCACCACGAACTGCCTTGTTGTTACTGCTGTAACACGAGATGACAGAGCTGCACCGGACCTGCACGTCTTCAGACAGGACACATGATGTGAAATTTACTATTTATTAAAAAAAAATACTACAAATTATTAAACAATTAATGCGTTGACAAAATATGTACTTTGTAAGTTTTCAGCGTTTAAAAAGTATTTTTTAATGTTTAGGGTTTTTTAAATCCTCAAATCCCTTTTTTGTGCCACGACAGTTTTATGAGCTCATGATGTGCCATGTAAATAAATAAAAGCACAAGAGAAAATGACAAAAATATTTTTGGCCATTGTTAACCATGTAAATACTGTTCACTTTTGACCGATTTTATTTTATTTTTACTCAAACTGTCGGCCTCAGTGCCTCTGATAAGGCAATAAAATTTGGGAAATACACTGTAACCCTATTAACCTGAAATAAAAAACCCTAAAAAACCCCAAAATGAAAAAAAAAAAAAAAACAGCTAATGTCTTTCTTCTTCGGTGTGATTTACTGTCTGTGTCAAGCCACTTGTCAGCATGCCGCCTAAAAGAACCACATCAGGGCAAAAACTAGCCACTGAGGACATTCCGTCTTTAATTGAAGAACTTCCTCCATCATTTGTCTTCTTCTGACTCTCACACGACACTTTGAATCTTTGCAGGCAACTTCATCACTTCGTTTCTCTTGTTGTTTTGTTTTGATATTTATTCTCGCACCCCATAAAACTTTTCATGGGAATGTAGTTTTTAATTGGAAAACATTTGTCGGACAGATGTGGTGTGCAGCCCATCCAAAGTTGTTGTTTTTTTTTTTCTTTTACAGTAAACCAAGCAAATAAAAGCCACATAAAAACAAAACAACCCCATTAAAAGCCAAAAAAAAAAAAAACACCCCTCATCTACTGGGACCGGTTCTCAATTTGCCATCCAATTCGCGCAGATGGTTTGAATAGGAAAAATGTCTTTGGCTGAAGCGAGACGCTTAACTGCTTATTGGTTCGCACCGCACAAAAGAAAACAGCATCAAGGGATCAGAAAAGGCTCGTCTGAGAACTTCATCTCTTCTGATCTTTTCTTTCTGGGTACAAAGGTTACCGCTGGTGCTGACTTTTTGCTTTTTTTTCCCTACCTTCTGCAAGGAGCACTGCACGAATGCGGCCTCCTTCCTTTCGTTCCTTCACTGGCCACAAGGGGGAGACATTGTAGTGCGAAAATGTAGGCGATTCGAACACAAAAAAAAAATGAACCGGGTATCCCAAGAGGACTGAAATGAGAAGAAAGGGGATGTGTGTGTGTGCGTATATATATATATTAAAAAAAAAAAAAAAAAAAAAGGTTGATGTTAATTGTTGTTTTTTTCCACAGCGTTTCACTATTTAGAGAGGTTTTAAATCGACCTCAGCTGGATTAAGACCCGGGGGAACACGTCGACTCCCAGCGTTGGTCTGCACAAATGACCACATGACACATCTCGCTGGCATAAATCGAGATAAAGCCGCCTCTCCGCAGCTCGCTGGTGAGATCATCCTGACTGCAGGCCAGTTCACTTGGAGAGCGGCTCCCATTTGACTGATTCTCAGATGATCTCATTGTTCTGCAGTTAGCTAATGACTGATCCCTGGCAGAGGCTAGTTGCAAGACTCTCTGTCAGGAGGCTCTGGCCTTCTTTTGTTGTTTTTCTTCTCCTGGTACTCGAGGTTCATTAGCACGTCCGAGCTGTGTTAAAGTCTAAAGATAGAACGGTCAAGTAAAATAAACAAGTTTTGTTGAGTGAAATAAAAAAGGTTTTATTTTTTTTTACGAGAGTACGTGGCCAGTATGGTCGCCATCGTCTCGCGCCGTGGTTTTCTTTCCCTCCCCAAACTGTTGTGTTGAGAGAAATGCCACCAAATGACCTACATTGTGGAGATGGATGTTTGAAAAGGCGCCTCTTGTGTACCTAAGCTGTGACATCCAAAGTTACTTGGAAGCAACGTGCCGCACGGTGCCGCATCATAAAGTTGATAGATGTTGGGACTGTTATGAAAAACATCATTTTTTTGAGTGCTCGAAAGGTTTAAACCGAGTGTGACAACGGTGCTCTTTGTTTGAGGACACATGATTTAAAGGGGAGAGAAAAAGATTCAAGGTTCTCCTCTGAGAGGGGAAAAAATGAAATGAAAGTAGTTTAAATGACTTCATTCATCTTGCTGGCCCTTTGAAAAAAAAAAAAAGTCAGTTCTGCGTGGTTTATTTTATGTGGAGAAACAGTTGTAGTCATACCTCAAATGATCAGACTGCGAGCATTAAAGTATGCGGTCCCTTAACGTTTAAGATAAACTTGCCGCGTAAAAACCCCAAAGTCGGCTAATTTTTCTAGCGTCTGAGCCCCTCGAAGGCTCTAAACCCCAAACTGTCCTTTCAAGATTCCTGCGTTTTGCAAAAGTCTGTGATTTATGTGCGATCCAAAGATTCAGCTAGTTGTATTTTTACACTGACTGCGGTCTTGACTCGGGGCGCCCGTGTTCCTCGCTCCTCATTACGCTAAGCTAGGGCTAATTTGTGGCTTTTTAGAGCCAATTTACCCAGTTACAGTGTTGTGGTACGGAGATGTCTGCCGCGTCTCAAGTCTGATCACATTAAATTGTGAAAAACAACCAAGTGAACACATCAATGTTTCTTCCCATAAATCGTGGCCCCCGTTGCGCAAGCTAACCCACAGACTTCATCTCGCAGTTCAATATTTAAACTATTTCATTTTTTGGAATTTCTACACTGCAGCTAGCAAACATTAGGACGTGGAGAGGTCGCATTCATGACACGACAGAGTAAATAAACATGAACTTTTCCATAGCTGAACTGTGACGTTAGCTAGCTAAGCCAGCTAGGCTCCTCTGCCTAAGTATTTTTTTTCTTTCATATAGTTTATTCATGAATCCAGCCATGAAACAGTGACAAAGGATAACTGAGTGCTAAGTTTGTTCATCCACTAGTTCAAAGAAGTCTCTAACTTACGCACCCAAAAAGCAAAAAATAGAAATGGAATTAGAAAGGTCAAAAGAAACAAGTGCCTATATTTTTACTCACTCTTGTTTCTTAAAAGTGACGCCCAAAGTGACGACTTTTGGTGTTTTTACAATTTCTCTGAATAAATGTCATCACATCAGCCTCCCACATGTGGGCACACGCGGCCTTTCTTGCAGTGGTAATGTGGCGATTCACCAGCGTGACCGGCGTTACCACAGAGTGGGCCGACTGGTGAACCTCACCCACATGGCGTGCCGACCAGAACTCTGATTAGCTCCTCGGCGCTGCCCGGCGGTCCAGAATATGAGGGCGGTTGCTGATTCTGTCCGTCTGTTCTTGCGCTACTGGCGCTTCCACGGCTACCGTCAGCCGTCCACGTCACCACCCTGGTCGGTCGTGAACTCCACAAAGCCAAACTGTACACGCGGCTGAAATTACAATCGCTACGTTTGAGTTGGCGCCGGAGAGAGAGACAGAGCGGGGGGAGAGGAGGGCGGGAGGGCGGGAGGGTGGGAGGACGTCGTGTGATCACTATAACGTTGTTTTTGCCATTTAAGATGAAATGAAAGACCTTTGGAAAACCATTTCTTTGTTGGTTTTTTTTGAGCTCCCACATTCTACCCGTACTCTGATGCTTATCTTTCAGCCGGGGCTCCAGTGAAACTTGCCTCCCATTAAGGAACTGCCCCAAAAAACACAACAGAACCTCCAGAAAACAGCATGTTAGCATCTCTGGCCTTCAGTTCAAGTGGAAAACGGCGGCTTTAAACGAAAAAACCTCTAATCGCTTTGTCGGACCCTCCACAAGGTTTGGAAGGGGACGGAGAAAGAAGTCAGCAGTCTGATTCCTGACATTTCTTTCATTGGGTGCCAATTTGTTTTTTTTGTTAAAAAAGTGGCAAAGCAAGTGTAAGAGGTTGCGGACGGACTTCTCTCACTTTTTAAGAGTTCACTGATGAATGTCCTACTATTGTGAACCAAAAAGTAGCAAAAGCTACAACGAGTGAAATTCGGAGCAGATGGACATGAGAGCACGAAGGCCCTCCTGGGACGCGGTGGAGGAGGCCGTGCAGGCCGGGCGGCCGCTGGCCTTTGTCTTGGACGTTGCTACTGTTCTACGCACCTCGCCCAAACACATCCTGAAGGGGGAACGGCGCTCCCTCAGTGGAGGGAGGAGCCGCTACGAAGAGTCAAAGTAAATCTGGATGAGTCGACGCGGGCTGGCCAAGTGCCAGGGAGAAGCTGTGCTTGGTACCGGAGTCTTTTTCCAGTGGCCTCCTCGACCCTCGCAGGAGAACGTGCTGTTGTTTTTCTTCCTCTCCGTCTTCCATCGGCTTTTTGTGTTCAGAAATTCAGCCGAGTGAATTCGTGAATTCAACAGGCAGCGGCAGGGCAAAGCCTAGAGCTGCCCTGCCCGCTTTACCCAAAACACATTTGCTACTTCTCACTGTGCTAGTGGAGGAGGATCTGACAACTTCTTCTGGTCCACGTAACAGGTCTGGAGTCCAACAGAGAGAAGGAATTCCAACCAAAGGAAGCTCAAATAATTCAAAAAGAAAAAAAAAAGACAGAGGAAGACACGCCTTCAGGCTCGACACACTCAAGCAGAACAATGTTGTGTTGTGTTTTGTGTTAAAGTGACTTTTGGGGAGAACTCTAGACTTGCTGCTGAGGACAAAAATAACAAAATCACATCATACTCCTCTTCTTTTTATTGTCTTTATTCATGTCACGTTTCCAGGTTGGATGTTCTGTTTTAATTCCATTGTCCTCTTATCCATTGTGTTTTGGCGCTCCTCCCTCCCCGTTATGGCCCTGATTGGCCTCACCTTGCCCTCACGTCCCGCCTCCTGTCAGGTGCTTCCTGTCATTGTTTTGTCTCGAGCCAAGGGAAGAGAGATGAAGCACCAAACAGCGGCACCCTTTCAAAGTAAGAAGCAAACACTTTCTCTGACATGTGGTCTCGGCTGCAGTGCAGCAGGAGATTGCTAAAATGTTACGCGTAGTGTCTTTGAAACGCTGATATTTTAAACCCCTGTATTGTCTGATAAACTCAGCTCTTCCTTGGTGCTTTTGTTTTTAACATTTGAAAACAGCGAATGTTTCGTTGGAGTACTTTCTGAGCACCAATTCAACATTTTTACCACAAGGCAGCCACTGCCTTTTTAAAAAACAAAAAAAACAAAACCGAAAACACAACAAGTCAAATTTAGGGACACACACTGTGAGTCCCCACCCTTGAGTCCGCACACTCCGCTGTACTGTTTCCGTCGCGGGATGATCTAGATTTTCACGACTGTCAACGACGGTCCTCCATGTTGACGTAAACCGCCCCTGCGCGCCCTTTTGCTAGCTAGCCGCGTGTCACGGCGAGAACCTTCATGTGGTTCGGTTCGGAACAGAGGATGACTCGGAGAGCCGCGAAACCTTCTTCTGTTCCGACGCAGCCTAGGACTCATTTCTCCCTCTGTGTGTGTGTGTGTGTTTTCAGTTATTTATATTTTATTGTTCACAGGAAGTCGAGCCCAGCCACTAAAAAAAAAAAAAAAAAAAAAAAAAAAAAAGGGGGGAAAATGGATTCATTTTTTCCCCCTGACTGGGAGCTTCTGTTCTGGTCGCTCGCTGGCTGCATTCTCTGTCTCGTGTTTATGGGCGCGTTGAGGTAAAAAAAAAAAAAAAAAAAAAGGTGCTGCCGAGTCGCGCTAATGAGCAGCGGGGGCTCCTGTGGGATGTATGGAGCTTATTTGGCCGGGCGACACACTCTTAAGGGTCTTTGCATGATGAACAAACCCAGAAAGACTTTTGTATATATATATATATATATTTATATTTTTTAGCCCTCTGTTTGCGGCCTCTCCACAAAAAACACTTTCAGTTTTGGCTAAAATTGACAACGTGTTTGTAAGAGGATTAAAACAAGGCTGTGGTTGGTCGTCTCGGTGCCTGGTGGTGCCACCAGCGAGCTGGTATCAGGTTGTTGGTGCCCAATGTGACATCACAAAGGGCCATCCAATCTACTTGTTTGTTCCTATATATTATTTTTTAGCATGGCTGTGGGTGGAGCATCTCTGATTGTGCAAAAAGTCCTTTTTTTCCCCGTAGGCAACATTTTTAGCCCTGTGTTTATGGTCTCCTGTTGGGGGAAAAAAAGCACAACTTCATTTTAGGTCAGTCGCAAATTTGAGTCCTTTTTAATGTTTGGAAAGTTTTGACAAAAATAAGGTAAACACCTACCTAGGGGTGTTCTAGGAAGACTCAGTAAGGTGTCCATGCCCTTTGTGACACCACCAAAGACTGATTCCTGGTGTGACTTTCTTTAGAAAGCTGGTTATGAATAAAGATTGTTGACAGTCGGTTCCCTTTGTTACATCACAATGGACTGATTTCCAGTAAACAAGCTGAAAAGTGGAGCAAAGAAAGTAAACGACAAACTTTTCTGGGTTTAGTTTATTGACCGACTCAAATAGTTGTTGTTGTTGTTGTTGCTGCTATTTTTTAAATGAATTATCCTCGATTGACCCCGTGTGTTTTTCCCCTGTAGGGCAGCGGAGGCCGCAGGTCTGCAGCTTCCGCAGGAGGTTCCCGCTCAGGTTTCAAAACCGGCAATGCTGATCAGAGTGCAGCAGGTTTGTTGGCCTTGGCACCGATACACACACACACACACACGCGCGCACACACACACACACACATGCAGTAGCAACGGCAGCAGATTAACCTGCACGGTAGTCAAATAAACACACGTGCGTGGCTGCATGAATGAAGCTTTCTGAATCTGCACACCACGTTTTTTTGGAGCCACACAGTGCCTCGCACACTCCTCTGCACTCCATTAATTTTATATACGTATATGTGTATACATATATATATATAAATAACAGTCAAGGTGCACAATCCAGAGAAAAAAAGCCAGAGAAATGAAGGCCTGGACCTCGTAAACGACCTCTACTGCAGCTACTTCCTTTATTTTTCCTGATGATTTGCCTCAGATGGAAGCTGCTGCGTCCCGGGTTTAATAAAGCCCAGTATTGTATTGGCCGAGGCTGCCAATAAAATCACCTATATACCCCCTCCCCCCCACAAAAAATGAAGGGGCGTCTGACTCTCAGCCGGCTGCGGGGTGGAAGCCGAGTGGGGCGCGAGGTGAAAACGGCAGCGCTGGCTGTTTGTACACAGGGAGGCCGACGGGCCGCTCGCTGCGCTGAAAAGAGGCCTTATTATTTAGGCCAAGTGGAGATCAGGGCGGAAAACACACGCAGGATCCCCGGCGCCAAGCCGCTCGCTCTCGGAATCCGCCCCGGACGCGTCCAAGCGACGGGGCCTGGAGTTAATCAGCCGCCGAGGCGTTTTGTCCTCAGTCGCCACCGTCGGCCCCCTGACGCAGGCCGAGCATCACTTCATAAAGCAGCGTGGCAAAGGAAATGTTTGAATTATCAGCGGAATGAATGTTTGTTCTGGGCACAAAAGAAGGAAGACGGACAAAATTTTTATCTGCGGTGGTGAAACTCGAAGCTCCCCAGAATCTTGTAAAATTCACCTTCGTTATAAAATGTCTCTTCGATCTTCCCAAAACAGAGAAGTGATTCTTCCTGTTCTTCTTTTGGTTCCTCCACTTCTCGGTGCACCGTTCAATGCGTGCTAGTACAAGCTGCCCTCTGTGATGTCACATAGGGCTACAACCCCTCATTGATGCATCTCTTCAGTCAGGTATCTAAGTTTACCCTCAGTCTCGTCTTCTTCTCCTTGAGCAAACCCCAACGCAGCGCCACCACTGGCGAGGAGGGGAATTACGTTTTTCAAGGTTCGCTCAAATAAACACTGCGGTTGTATTGGGTGTGAAATCGACCTCATTATTATTAACGTTTTCGGTGGATTGTTATTCCCTTCAACTGTCAGAGCCTCGGAGCTCTGTGTGACAACATCGCTCAGTCCTTTACATCTAACGGCGGGGAGAGAGAGAGAGAGAGAGAGAAGGCAAGAGGAGGAGGGAAATAATAAATTAAGAAGACAAAGAAAAAAAAACCCAGCGGGGCCACAAACATGTGTCCTGGCAGAGGAAATCCTCCGACAGCTGTTTCTGCCGCTCTCCAGCCTCGGCTCTCTCACGCCCTGCCCACAGGCGACGCTCTGATCTGCTTCGAATCATCCACCTCCAACTCCTCTGCCCAGAATCGACAAGGTTGCCTGCCTGCCCCCGCCTCCGACCGACCCTCCCTCACTCCAACCCCCCATTCTTCCGACTGGGCGCCAGAGACGATGACCTCAGTGCCTAATGAAGACCAGCGAGCGCCACTCACTCCACCGTCGTCCCTCCGAAAACTCGCTGCGTCGCACGTGCACTCTCTCTCTCTCTCTCTCTCTCTTCTCTCTCTCTCTCTCTCTCTCTCTCTCTCTCTCCCTCTCTCTCTCTCTCTCCCTCTCTCTCGGCCCCTTTTGCGCCAGACTCAGACAATTGCGAGCTGCTGCACCTGTGTCTCTGGGTAAACAGCGGCGTGTCCAGCAGTGTTCTGATACCAATTATCATCCAGTTTATATACAAACCTGAGCCTTGGCAGCTTTTTTTTCTTTTTTTGCAATAATTCAGAACACGCTGCGTTACCCCTGGACGCCCGGACTCTGTTTTCTAAGTGCGAGCTCTGCCGAGATCCAACTGATGGCTGACTGAGGGCCTCCTTCGACGTCGGGGCTGTGCAGAGGTTCTGATAAACAAGCAGGTTGCACGTCCGTCCATGTCACAAAGGATGACGCACGTCCCCAATGCAAAAATTTGTGCAAAAACAAACAGTGAATGACGATGCAAATAATGCAACTCTTTCAGTTTGATCCTCTCGCCGACTCCGTAGCAGCAAAATACTGGCCCAGAATGGAGTATTTTACAAAAGAAAAAGTGAAGGAGAAGAAGACATAAAGTCTAAACCTTCGGTTGTAAATGAACCCTCAGAAGGACAAGACGTATTAAAAAAACAAAGCGATATTTCGCATGTCTGGCGCGCTTGCAAAGAGATTTAAGGTATGAGTGACGTGTTTACATGCGTGTCGCCTGATGAGTCCAAAGCCTTTTGCGAAGCGAAAAAGATTAGAGGGCCGCACGAAGCAGAATCGATCGCCGACTCACGAAAAAACAGCAATTCATGCAAAAAGCCAAACGCTTTTGACGCCGACTGATCCCCAGATTACCTTGATTTACTGGGACGTCTGCGCTGCCTCGTAGCGCTGCGCGAGTTCTCCAGAGAAATCGCTCGTCTTGAGTTCTTCCTTTTCTTTTTGTGCCTGTTCCACCTACAATCAGGTCTCACATTTCCTGTCGGCAACCACAACAACACAACCGTCACTCCTCTCAAAGCCGGGGCTGGACCGCAACACCCTGCAAACACGTGTTGAGGAAAATCCTCTCGGAGCTGCAACACTCCCCGAGATCAATCACCTGCCGTCGGAATGAAGAAAAAAAAAGGGGGAAAAAAAATCCAATTGCATCATTTCCACGCACGCTTTGATCCACAAACACATTTTGGAGATCATAGACGAGAGGGGAGGGGAGAATTCCTGCTCTTGACAATCATTCCCTGGATGAAGATGTTAGACGGCGGAGGCGGGGAGCGTCACGCCGACAACACGCCCTGTTTGTGGCTCAACCAGGCGGCGCAGCTGCTGCCGGCAGATAGCGTCCGGGCGGCGCTCCAGCCTGCGTAATTACACTGGGAAGTGCACAGATGAAGACGCACGGAGGGATCTTCCTCCTGCTGGAGCTGTTTCCAATTACCGTAAAAGCCCCGGTAATTAAATTAATCACTGTGTTATTAATATTATTATTATTATTATTATTTGTTATTGTTATTTATATACTGTGGCGACAATCGCCATGCGTCACCTGACAGACCAGGAAGAAGAACAACAAGAAGAAAAAAAAAAAAAAAAAGAAAGTGCTGGAACTTGAACGCACCGTGGCTGCCAAGCTAATAACTGGGCTAGGCTACGCTAACGACAGACATGCGCTCAGATTTTGACCCTTGAACGCCTCGTCGGCTTCTCTCGTCTTTGTTCAACCCAAAAAGTAAGACCCAAAGCTGAACGACGGATCAGTAAATTGAAAAGGAAATCAATCACGTGATCAGATCTATCTATCTTGGTGGAAAAAGTTTTTGGACACATTGTGCTGTTGTGACGTGCTGTATTGCGCTCAGAATCGGTCTTGAGTCTCAGAGTGCAGTTTATTTTAGCTCAGCCACACACGGTGCACGTGTTGCACTGTTCTGTCCCGCTCGCAACTGGACGCCTCTGCAAGATGACAGCGTCCCTTTGCAACACATCCAGAGTGCAAAGAAATACAAGAATTCAATGTTCTTGTTTAATAATTTCCATTTGCTTGCATGTGTGCCTCTGATGCAGCCAAGCCTTTTGAAAAAAAAAACAGAATTTTTTTTGGCAAATATTTATGATAATGAATTGGATTGAGAAAAATATCTATCTAGCTAGCTAGCTAGCTAGCTAGATAGCTATCTATGAAGGGGGTCAGACTGAGTGTTTAAGTCTGATTGCAGCAGACCTGCCGCCGCCGACCCGGCAATTAGCTCAGCCAGTTGTTGCGTTCACGGTTAATTTGATTATTTCCGACTGACTGGGAAATCCCCTTAAACCTCACTGTTGCTCTAGTGCAGCAGTGGACGCCATAAATGGGTCGCAGGTGCCTTGAAGGGGTCGCCAGGTTGTCCGCGACCTCTCTGTCCTCGTTCGCGGGGTGTTTACATCGCCGGGGGTTTCTGTAAGTGGCATCGGGCCTCCGTTATAAACTGAAGGGAAAGTTGAGTTGCCGCAGACACTGAGTTTCTTTGTGCGTCCCGGCCCGTAGAGGTGGAAGCGATGAACCTGGTAGCCCCCTCGGTCCGCAGCGCTGTGAGGTCTCCTCTGGCTCAGGCTTTTGCAGACGGCAGATGTTTGCGAATGTGAAATAAATAACACGCTGTATATGTTAGCGAATCAAATGATGGGGGATGGGAGAGAAGGGGGGGCGGGGGAGGGGGGGTCAGAGGGAATGTTTAAAGCACCTGCTGTTGCGGCCGTCGCGCATCTTTGTCGGCTTTGATTTACTCCTGGACTCCTGCTGTTGACTCACTTTCTGGCTCCGCCGGGCCGAGCGCCGTCCAGGAGCCTCTGGCCGGCTCCCATCAGCGGTCGGTCGCAGCCATTGGACGGATCGCACGCGTGAGTCACCTCGCGGGCCTCCCATTGGTCGCCTCAGCTGTCTGTCTTTCTTTTTTTTCTTTTTCGAAACCCTCCTGGCATAAAACGGTGAAAACTATTAGCTTTCTGGATTTTTGTCAGTGAGGTCACGCGGCGCGGCTTGGAAGCGCTCCCCACTGGCAGGCCGGGGGTCAGCTGTGAATGATATCACTCTGATTGAAAGGGGAAGTGACATCATGCCTTTAATAGAGCAGGTAAATAAATTAAGATGACATTTGTACAGAGTTTGCAGAATACGGGGCAGCGTCAGAAGCTCCCAGAAACCCCAACAGGGAGCCTTTAAAAAAAAAAAACCCAACAAAATTCCAACATTTCTAGCACACTTGATGTTTACAGCCTCACTGAATGAAATTGTTTTTTTTGTTGTTTTCTTGTTTGTTTTTTGTTTGCGACAGTGACGCTTTTTCTGTTTTCAGCTTCTTGTTACTTGTTAGTATTCCAGCATTTCTTCGAAAAATCCAAATTAGTCAATCAGCCAAAAAAAACAAACCCTTATTTGATTCTGAAGGACGTTTGATTCATATATTCTACCAGTTCTGACTCAACATTGTGATTCCACAGGAGGAGGAGGAGGAAGAGGAGGAGGAAGAGGAGGAGGCGTGGCTCACCTGAAGATTCAGAGCGCCATCCAATGGTAAGAAAGCACATCGACGATCGTCGATTGCGAAAATTTTCTGACGCTGTGTGCCTGGCGATGATGTTCACAGGTCAATGTAACAATTGTCCGCTTATTATCAGTACAACTGTTATTGATTAGTTCTCTTCGGCCCGATTCGTCGGCCGACTGATGCAACACGGCTCCGTCTCGGAGAAACTCGCGCCGCCGCCCCCTCGCGGCGGCGCGTCAGGCGGTTGGAAGCTGATGCTGCTCAGTGTCTCGGAGGTGAAACAGCAGGTTTTGTATTAGGAGCTGCAGTGAAGCAGCCACAGTCCATGCGGCTGAATCTGCCCCATCAGCAAATAGCAAAATCATACGAGAGCTAGAGAGAGAGAGAGAGAGAGAGAGAGGGAGAGGAGAGGAAGAGAACACATCTGTACTTTTTTGAGCAGGATGAAACATTTACAAACACCCACACACACCCGCGCGCACACACACACACACACAAATGCACACACATAGCTGAGCTCAAGCAGACTTTGACGTGCGGCCACCAGAGGCCGGAGCCGAACCGCAAACCGCGCAATTAATGGTCCTGCTTTACCTCTCGAGCTACGGCTGAAAATTATGTATTATGTAAAAAGAGTGTATTAAATAGCCAGCTGTTGCAAAATAAGGAGAAGAAGAAGAAGAAAAAAAAGGGCCGGGGGGCAAGATAGTGCAACATAGTTTAAAACTGGTAGTTCAAACCGAAAACTAACGTGTTTAAATTCAACGTCTACTCTGGATTTTACGTGAATACGTGAAATATTTACGCTCGACTGGCCGCTTTATTCGATGTGCGTCTTGCTAGCGTCAGAGGACAGAGGACGCAACAGTCAGCTTTGGCCACTAGGAGGCGTCCTCAGCAACAGGAATGTGTTCCGACCAAACGTCCCTGCAGAGGTCGGAACCCTTCGACTCAGGGGGCCGCGTTTGTGTTACGCTCGTCACCTGTCCAGTTGTTCCGTGTGTCCGTGAACACTCCTGCACCTGGTGTGGTCCTCCTCATCCTCATCCTCCTCATCCTCCTCATCCTCATCCTCCTCTGCCTGCTGTTCCTGCCGACCATCTGCTCCCAGCGGACGACTCTCAGAATACCTCGCTTGCCTCCTGCGGTTCTTTGTTTTACCATCGTCCTTCCATCGTCTCAAAAAAAGAAAAGAGCTCCTTTCTTCCCACGTTCGGACGCTCTCTTCAAAAACTTCCCAACGACGCCTACGTGGATTGAGACGGCGACGGGTGTACCTAATAAAGTGGCCGTATAGCGCCACCATGTGTCTGCAGTGGCTCAGAAGATGAGCAGAAGTCGTCTGATCTTGCAGCCGGTTGAGGTCAGAGGTCAAGAGAGTGAGATCTGAAGGGGGGGCTGTCTGGCAATGAGTATTACACTTATTTGCAGTATTGTGTCCAACCATTAGATGGCGCTACAACCAACACACTGGGCCTTACAGGCAAGCAAACGTATAAACATGTAAGTAAAAAAAGGTATTTTTTTAAAATCTATGTTGAAAAGATTTTTATGGCCTTTGTGTTACCGGTTTAAAAGCTTTTTGTCCCCCCCCCAAAAAAAAAAAATCACGTATCCGTCGCTCCTTATAAGCGTCAGATAAACTATTTGTGAGTGAAGACAGTCTGGGGCGGCGACTCCGCTGGTGTGAACGGTTCTCAGAGTTCACCGCTCCTGGCACGAGTGTTAAATCCTTCCTGTGACTTTTATTTCCTATAGTCTTGGCCCCGGCGCTCTGCGGGTGACGTCAAATGCTTTTCTTGTTTAAAACTAATATTTTCAAACGGGATTTTTAAGGAAATTAGGGTTTTGCTCCAAGCCTTTCAGGGCCCTTCGGCGAAAAGCGTTCCCAGCGAAAAGTGATCCGTCCGAGGGCCGCGTTCCTCTTTGTGCAACCCCCCCCCTTCCCCCCTCCCCCCAACAGCCCCTCAGCCCTCTTTTGTGCAATATAATGAACTCCCACTTTTGTTTCTCATAAAAGACGTATTTGCGAACTCTTGCGAGGACGTTTCGCACCTCCGGTCACAAATCACTCGTCCCCCTCTCTCTCTCTCTCTCTCTCTCTCTCTCTCCCTCCCCCCCCCTCTCCCTCTCCCCGGCCGTGTGCTGTTGGCAGGCGGCGGCGGACCCCGCAGCGAGGGGACAGCCGGCCCGGCTGCTGCTGCGGTCTCTCGCGGTGTTGGTGCACGAGTTCAAAGTGGCCGGCGCTTCTATTTCTCATTTGCCTCCAAATCCTGGGCGATTACGGAGGAGCTGCTACTTGCAGCGTCCCGGTGTCTGTTTTCGCAACGGCGCAAGAAAAACACGGCGCCGTGCCGCGATCTCTCCCTCTCGCCCCCACTCACCCCTCCCCCCTCTCTGATGCCTTCGCCTCTCTCGCCATGTGCGTCTCATTAGTTTGATATGAAATCCTCTCTGGTTCTCATGGTGCTCGATGCCTCTCTGCCACCTCCAGTCAGTCCTCCACCGACAGGCCGCAAAAAAAAAAAAAAAAAAGCTCTTTATTTGTTTTGGATGAGCATCACCCCCCCACCCCCCCCACCCCCACTCCACCCCTGCGTTCCCTCCCCCGACGGTTTAAATAAAGGCCGGGGGATGAAACCTGGATCTGTATTTTTGTTTTTTTTCTGCTCTATAATCGCAACGGTAAACTCAGATTCGGATTTAGTTTTATTTTATTGTGTTTTTTAAGCCGTGGTCATTTTCCCTGCTTCCATTCAGGGGATTCGGGTCACATGACACGACGCCGGTCCTGTCAGTGTTACTCATGCTTCCATTAAAGCATTTTTGTTGGTTTAGTTCCCCCCTCCCTGGGGACCAGCGCTAGAGGGAGGCTCCTGGATGAGGTGTCCTCGTCCTGTCAACGCTCCAGAGTCCCATCCTGTGTTTCAAAAAAAAAAAAAAAGTGGGGGGGTGACTTGTGTTTTCAATTTTTTTCCCAGAAAGTTTTGATTTTTTATTTTTTTATTTTTTTTCTGAGCTCTGTGGAGCTGCTGACATGTGCGCGAGCGTTCGATTTCCCGGCTAGCTCTGCGAACCTCCACTGCCATCGCGGCTGATTGCGTCGCAGCAGGACGTGTGTGTGTGTGTGTGTGTGTGTGTGTGTGTGTGTGTGTGTGTGTGTGTGTGTGTGTGTGTGTGTGTGTCTGCGTGTGTGTGTCAGATTTGCTGCGGTTGCCTCTGATTTATCGCCGGGAAAAAGCCACAAAAATTGATTCTGAAAGATACTTTGTCGGTTATCAGTTTTCCATTTCGCTTTGGCCCTGAGTTTGGTTGATGGCGAGGGTTCGTGGAGGGTCTCGCAGAACCGGGAGGTCGGTTTTTTTCACTTAAAGAGCCAGTTCACATCAAAAAGAACTCTACAAATCTCTAGAACACAGTTTATTTAGCCCATTGTTTACAGCCTGCAGCGTCAGTTTGACCAGTGACGTCACAAAAGTTCTAATTTCCATAACTGTGCGTTCTGACAAACACTGTTTGTTGAGGACCTTACTCATTTCACTCGAAACACATTTTTTGTCAGAAAACAAAAGAGAGAGTTTGCCCATTATTATGCATAAGCATGAAAATGCAAATATTTGTATTTCCAACGGTTGTGCAACTTTCCCCGAGGAAGCACTTCTTCTCTCGTTTCCCTTCCTCTGCCAGAATAGAGGCAGAAGCATCAGTAGTGATTTATTTTGCTTTTTATTTCTATAACACGGGAGCCTTTTCATCCTTGTTTAGGCTCAGTTTCATCGGATGGGGACTCTTGGTTCTAATGTGTGGTCAATTATCCCACAGAATGTGAAAGAGTGTGTGTGTGTGTGTGTGTGTGTGGGTGGGTTTTCGGGCTTGGACCCTTTAAACGCCACTTTAAAAGGCTGCAGCAGTGACTGCTGCCAGGCCCAGCTGCCCATTTTGTCGACTTCCTCTCTAAGAATGGTGTGACCCAGCCACTTCTACCAAACCCACCCTCAGTGAGGCCACATGACCTGTGCAAAGCCCAAACTGACCACTGGGAGGTGCCTGCACTGGCTTTGGTGTTGTTGATGATTCAAACGGTGGAAAAAAAAAAACGTCGCCAACATTATCAGGTCGACTTTGAGAGGATGAGCGGATCACGTGTGTGTTCTGGAGATGCTGCAGTTTGTGCGTCAAACTTGTAAATAATAAAATAAATATATAAAAAAAACCCAATGACACCCGGGGCGCGGCAGCACAGGGGAAAGGTGATGCTGAAAGGTAGGTGTGTGTGTGTGTGTGTGTGTGTGTGTGTGTGTGTGTGTGTGTGTGTGTGTGTGTGTGGTCTCCCCGACTATCGGACGGCCCCTACAGGGAGCCGCGAACGCACCGTGTTGATACTCGAAAGCCGCTCAGATGTTTGCATAAAGTGAGTAATTGATACTTGCCACTGGAAGAATTTCCCTAATTTGGCACCGAGTGTGAGAGCCGAGGGCAGTCCGGGGTGCCATGTCTGCCTGCTGTCGGTATGTGTTATGCTACGGGAAGCTGGCTGGCCCCGCTCAGCCTCCCGCTCCTTTTGGAGTTCACTGGAACGGCAGCAACAGGACCACACATACTGCCACTTTTATGTTTTTTTTCTCTTCTTCTTCTTTTTCCTCGGCCCGCGAGGATTCCTTCCGTCGCTGCCAAATTGACTATTATTGAAGCTCTTCCATAAACAAGCAGAGAAATGTAATGCCCCTGTTTTGTTTGGAGCGGCGCTGGGACGAGTTTTAAGAGGAGTTTTTTAAAAGAGGAGAGAAAATGAGCCCCCGCGGGCGGCTGGAAGGGCCCCGGTTCCGATGCGACGTTACCGAACGGATGGTTTGTTGTTTCACGACCGGTTGGCTGCTCCAGAAACAGGAGCGCGGCTCACTAACGTTGGTCTAGTTGATGGAACAGCAGACCCTCGTCTGTGGCGCCCGCCGCCGCCGCCGCTTGTGAGCAGGGACAAATACGACGTTGTCGTTGTCGTCATCGGGGTGTAACAAAGTGCCACAGCTGAGGGCATCCCGTCACGTCCTGTCGAGTGGAATCTCACCGTTTGTTTGTGTTGTGAGAGATTGACTGGATGGCATAACAGTGGAGGAGGATGGTAAAAAAAAATGTTTTTGAAGAGAAATTAGTTATTGGAAAGCAAAAACAACATGAAAGTTGTTTGTCATGCACAAATTGCTTCATACAAGTGTGACACCACTGTCAGCTACTGTGAATGTCAGCTAATGCAAACATTAGCTAAATAACGCTTGTTACCTAGCTGGCTACAGAGGGTTCTGCAGCAACGTTTTATGTCTTACTGTGTTTGGCAATGGAAACAGTAATAATTAGCATTGAACTATGGCCAACAAGTAATTATCTTAGTTAAAAAAACTTTTTTTTTAGTGGTGTTTCACAACACCGTTTGTTATGTTTATTAATCGAAAAAGTATGCCAGACTCCACAACAGCAGGGGGCGATCTTCCTTTATTTTCTCGTGTCTCGCTTCGGTGCTTGACCTCCTACATTCGCTCTCATTCAAACGGTCGGATGAGCTCGTTGTTTTGCTAAATCGCACGGATTTTGTCGAGCGGCGCCGACTGTTGATCGTCGCTCCATTTGGAGCGGCGCTAAAGTGCCCGTGGCGTCTTTGATCTCCGCCCCTTTGACACCTTAAAACATGTCGTGATAAAAAGAAAGAAAAAAAAAAGGGAAAAAAAGTCAGACGAGGCTTAGCCGCAGCAGGATTCCAAACCCCCGGCTGTTATCTTTGCCGGCGCGGCGCCGCCTCAGAACCTGGAGGATCTTTGCACCGTGTTTGCGTTGCCGCTACTCACACCGCCAGTATCTCCGCTCAGGCGCAAAACGGTGCTTGAATATCGTTTTGATCATTTCGTCCGTGTCCTTTCAGCTGCCCTCATTCCACTGTCAGTACAAAGTGTGGGCCCTAATCCTTTAATGAATGTCTTCTCTCTCCCCGGGCGACTTCAAATGGCGGCGCATTCCAGCGCCGGCGCTCGGGGGGGAACAGCTGGAACGGACGCCGTTGTTGTGTTTGATCCCGCATTTGTCGCACGTCGCGCCTTGCCAAGCGCAGTTCATCTTCCGACCTGTCGGGGGCCTGACGGCTGAACTGAGACTCACCTCTCGGGTTCTGGCGCGCTTGCGTCTCGCTCTCGCACATGAACGATTTCCTCAATCTAATCTCGTCTTTTTCTTTTTAACGGGCTGCGTGCACGTCCTCGTTTCACCACTAGATGTCGTAGTTTTGCGCTACGCCCGCACCGAAACAAACTGGCTCCTTCGTCCAGCCAGGACGAAATGAAAGGATTCCCTTCATTGAATTTCATCACCATTGTTTAATTTTCCTGTAAATTACAAGTTTGGGCAGCTGTTGTAGCCATCAGTGCTGCAATTAAATTAAATTGCTTGTTTAGCAATGCAGTGTTGGTACCATGTGGACAGCAACAGTTCCTGTGGCACGGAGAAAGGTTGTGCACATGCATTAGCATGATGATGATGATGGCGATTAAACAAGGAGTAGAAGAAGAAAACACGTTTTTCTTTCGTAAATTTTCACAAGCTGATTTTTGCGCGTCGCTAATTTAAACTCCAGCTAAATCGGATCCTAAAAAGCCTTTTTAGTGTTTATTCACATTGATTCTTGAGCTCCGGGAGCCGCCTTCCTTTCAGATATAAGCTATCAAAATAAACCTTCCGTGCTGCGGCTCATGAAAGAAAACCAGAGGAGCGTCCAAGGTTGTCACGCACAACACAACACAACACAATCCAAGAAGGCGCAAAAAAATAAACCTGCGCTGGGGGTTCTGCAGAGCAACGGCTAGCGTAAAATTGCAATCGATTACATCATCTTGGCGGGGTAAAGGAGGCGGGTAATTGCCCCCTACCCTTCCCCCGCAAAGGTTCAGACCCATTATAATTCCCAGGCCGCCGTTAATGAAGCCAAATAACACAAGCGTGGGGTCGGGGCGGCCCTGAGGGGGCGCACTTGCTGTTTGTTCAGGTTTGGGCTGCAGATAAGGCGGTGGGAAATCTGCGGCGCACGCATGTGGTTAGACATATATCAGAGCCGCTAGCGACGGTTGACGACGGCTGGTCGGAACAGGAGAGGGAGAACGGGAGCCGAGGGAGGAATCGACCGGGGCGGCCACTTTTCCTGCGGCGGGCAAAGACGAGGAGGTCGGTTCTGACAACCCAAAAACATGCAAACGGATCAACGCTGCTGCTGCTGCTGCTGCTGCTGCTGCTGCTGCTGGGGGAGGGAGGGTGGGAAGGTGAGGGGAGTTTGTAGTCTTTTGTTTAAATTTATATGATCCAAGAAAATAATAAACACTCTGTCACTCTGATGGTTGGACAGCGTGTGACACCGTTTCTGTGTCGGAGCCTCTGTTTGGATAGAAAGGGAGGAGGAGGAGGGGGAGGGAGGGTGAGGAAGAGGGGAAGACGGAGTGATATTCCTCCAGTCAACTGAATAAACTGGAAAAGTTCTTTTTTTTGCTCACAGAAACATTGGATGACTTTATTTATGATAAACTTGGGATGAGACTGTTGAGGATAAAACCATCAGGTTAAAGTTTAGCAGGAATAAATCAATAAATAAATGAATAAATAAAAAAGTGTTTATTGGTTTTACGTTCGACAGTTTGACACATTCCAAGAGTTGGCACCTCGTCGTGCCCCCATTGTTGTCACGGGACGCAGTGTAAAATCCAGCCAATCACAGACCTCTTGGGAACACGGGTCCACCTGTAGGTCTTAGTCTTGGCTTTAAAAAAAAAAATCATTTAAAATGGAATTGTTGGCCCTGGCAGCGCTGAAATGGCTGTAATTTGGAGTCGTTTAGGAGCCAAACCGAACCAGACCAAAAAAAAAAAAAAAACTCAAAACACAAGAAGTCCTTTATAGCTTCTGTTGGAGAATCAGCAGCTCCATCCAAATATCGCTCGGTCTGGTGCATCATTAAAATGATGGAGGGAACAGACGCGCACGCTCCGTCTCTTCCCTTATCAATCTGTCATCCGCCACTCGTTGTCCCGCCGGCCAACCGTGTCTATTAGCAGTTAGCCGTGTAGCCGCTAGTCAGCGGGCCGAACCGCCCTTACAGCGGGCCGCCGCCGCCGCTGAGTTATTAGTGTCCTGGTCTCACGGAAAACTTGACGCAGAGCCTCAAGACGCGTTGGTTGGGGATACGAAGACAATTTTACGGCCGGACGAGGACGATGAGGCCTGCTGAAGCTTCTGGTCCTTCATCCAGGAGAAGAAC
Organism: Thamnaconus septentrionalis; assembly: GCA_009823395.1. Taxonomy (NCBI): domain Eukaryota; kingdom Metazoa; phylum Chordata; class Actinopteri; order Tetraodontiformes; family Monacanthidae; genus Thamnaconus; species Thamnaconus septentrionalis. Next base: position 4,072,476 of record CM020519.1, on the reverse strand, counting down.
ATTCTCACCAAAGTCTCACAGTAGTGACTTCCCAACAGTATCGGACCCTGTTGATCTTTTAATATTCTTATCTGAGTGAAATATCTTGAAACTGGTGGACTTTCCCTCAATAGAATAGAATGGAATGCTTTTATTTATTCAGCATTGGGGGATTTTACATGACTACAGCAACATGTAGTGCAATAGAGAAGAAAGAAATATGTGAATTAAAAAGAAATAAAGAAACAAAAACAACCTAAAGAGTAAGAAAGGAAGGATTTTGATGGTTTGATGGATATCCGTCATATTCCAACCCCACGTTCCCAGGTCAGAGGTCACGTGAACCTCCGTACGTCATATTCTCCTGTCGCCAAAGGTGCCGGCCAAATACGCCAAATCTCAGGGCAGCAGCAGGAGTGTGGCTAAGTCGTCTCGTTAAAGGCACAGTTCACTCATTTCCTGGTCACTGTGGTGAGAGTTCCATCCAGTGCTGATAGAATGGAAGCCAACGCTGCTTTGCCATGTGACCGTGTGTACGTCATGTGACCTGGAAATGCAGAGAAAGTCTTTCCAATGCTCCTTTTTTATTCTCTCACAATACCTCCAAACACCCAGTGTTATTTGATACATAGGATTTCATTTTTTTGAATTTGCAAATTTCAAAGCCACAGATGCTGTCAATCCAGCACAAGAGCAAAAAAACAAAAAACCCTCTGTCGTGCAACTTGTGCATGTGGGATGAAGTTGAATTTCTTTTTCTCTCGTTCGGCGTTTGTGGTTGCGAACGCACCCTGGCCTGAAACCTTATCTTTACAGCGTGGGAGGAGTCGGCCTGTTTTCTGGGGATCTCCGCACTCCCGCAAGGATGACAGCATTTCAGTGGCAAGTTAACGACGGCATCTCGGACTTTCCTTGTAATTAATTGCTGCGTCTTTTATGAGCGCTAGCTTTCGGGGTATTGGGTCAGAGTTGCAAAACGTTTAAAGTGGAGCCGAACAGTCTCCCGGGAATCCTTTGTGACGGGGAAAAGACTTTGGAAATGGAAAGTTTCAAACACACAACACGTCTTCCTGGTTTTGTTGTTGCTTTTTTATTGGTCTGCTTGAAAAAAAAACCCTTGTTTTTTGTCTGGACTCTAAACCCATATTTATATTAACGTTTTGGGGTATTTGTCTGGTCAGTCTGTCAACCGCAGCAAGAAATCAGCAAAATAAGCTTTAAATTACAGTTTGTAGCGTATTACATGCAATAAATGGCATGCAGTCTAATCCTGGGGCCTCGCTGCGTCCGTAATGGATGGAAAACATAATCTTCCCGAATGAATGTGGGGCCTGAACCTCGCTGTCCGTCAGTAGCAGCGAGAAAAACGCCAGGCGACGGACCTCGGACTTTTAAGAAAAACGACGTCTCGCGATGCAACTGCGTTGTTTTGAAATCGCAGCTGCGATGCTGTTTAGCCAGTAGCTACCCTAGCTAAACAGACGACCGTTTTCTTCGACTTGCTGAGACAAATTGAAAAATATTTTTCTACTCCTCTCTCTCCGTCTTCGGAATAAGCAAACTCGTGTCGGAGCTGTTTCACGCTTTTTGTGACAGTATGTTTTTTTTTTAGGTTCATCTGGTCGTTTACACAACCCCGTGAACTGGGAACTGGCTCCTCCCACCGTGTCAGACTCTTTGATTCATGGAACCAATCCTCAACTCTTTTTTTTTTTTTTTTTTTTTTTTTTGAACTTTTATAAAAAGAAATATTTCTGCGAAGGTGCTCCATGTTTTTCCTGGGTAGCGGGCTGAGTTTAAGATTAACACCTAATCTAGTGTCGGCCAAAAGAATCCCAACACGGCTCTGTTATAAATCTGCTCTCCGAGCCACATCTGTAGATATACTTGGTCATAATAGCGAGCCTCGGATGGATCGGCCATGTGGAGCTAACCAACAACATACCTGAACAACCTCCAAATTTCCCTGCCGTCTATTTTTAACCTCCGCGTCTTGCTGCATGTGCCTCTGTAGAGGAGCTAATTTTTGTAGCATATGGTCAAATTTACATTTGGGATCCAAAAATTTCCAGTGCAGCCGGAAATTTGGCTTCGGCTAAAGCGAGAAATCCCACTTTTAGATTCTGTTTGCCTCAAACTTTACTTTCTGACATTTTGTTTAATTTTTTTTTTTTATCTATGACAGCTTCAAATAGAAAAAAAAATCCAAAGCAAATCAAAAAATACAGAGTTAGTGGCTCGAATTATGATCAAAATAAGAAACAGGTCGAAATGTGCAATTTCTCATTGTGCTATTCTTAGTTCTTCAAAAGGAGTCATTAATCATGTCTCCTGTCACATAATCCTGCACAGTGGACTTTTATATACAGTAATAGATCTTCCCCCGAAGAAGAAAGCTGGACGTGAAACTCAATTCTTTTTCCTTCTCTTTGTTGTAAATTCTTGGCAGCGACCTGTGATTAAATTGGCAATCGCACGGCTGAGTTCATGTAGCCTTTTGTAAGTGGAACATCCAAAAGGCCGATAGTCCAAGGGAGCTAATAGAGAAGACTGCTGAAATATGAAAAGTCTTTCTCACCTTTTTCTTTTTTGGGGGGGATTGGTTGGTGTGGGGAAATCAGAGCCAGATGAGGAACTCGACAGCGCTGGTCACAGTTAGCAGCGAGAGCAGAACCCAACACGCTGCTGCCAGGACTCGGCGCCGCTCAAACCCTGTTACTGCTGCAAGCGAGCTAACGGGAGCCTGAACAGGGAAACAGAGGGGAAATATTAAAGAATCTAAGTGTATCCCAGTAGCTGCTAGACGGTTAAATGACAACAATGCAACTCATTGTGTTGCGATTTGATTCAGCGTTACAATTTATTGTCCCCATTTGAACTCCAGCTCGGATGCTTTCAGCTGCCGCACGTCGAACGTCGGCTTTCCAACAAATATCCATCAAAGTGTCGCCTGAAATGTGTTTGGCTGCTTTATTGGGTTGTTTCTTGACTCCAAAAGTTCCAAAGGGGGCCAAACTAATTTCCCAGATTTTGGGTGGTGGTGCGAGGGGGTATTTCATCCAACAGTTGTCAGGTTTTAATTGCAACTTTGCGCAAAGTTACAGCGTAGAAAAAAAACGCAATTGCAAAATTGATCACCGGCGTTGCAAATATGCAAATATGCAAACATGCACATCCATCAGGCCCACCTCCAAAAGACAGCATCTTTGGTCCAGCTAAGCTAGGCTAGCTGCTGATATGTGCACAAGGCACGGCCAGCGTGAGAAATTTCTGGGATGTGATCTTCCAATAGGGCAGAAGAGAAAGTTTTTCTGAGTTATGCGGTGCAGCAGGTCCTGCTCCATCTGGCAAATGCTGAGCTGTGCAAAATCTCAAAGTGTTTCCATTTCAGTTTTGCAAAATGTGCCTGTTTGAAATGGCTCAAAAAAATCTCATCTCAACTGAGTGTCATTTACTTTTTGTTTTTTTTAGCATTATTTTTTTTTTGTACACCTCCAGGGTTTTTTTTTTTTTTTGTATGTCTCTTTGGTTCTTCTGAAACTGTCAGCAAAAAAATGATGGAAACCTCTTGAAATGACTGCGGGGGGGGTGGACGAGCAATAAATCCTCACATTCGTGACGCCCGAGCTGCAAAAAGAGCGAAATGACTTGGATGAAAAAGAAACAAACAGTTGTCAACACTTTCTCCCGCCAGCCGGTGGATCCGGCGGGAGGGTCTCGGGTTGTACTTGGATTTTCAAACGCTTTCGGGCTCCCAAACAAAATTGTAATCTACAAAGTAACTAGTAACTCAAGACGTTAAAAATAGCAGAGTTTGTGGGGAAAAGGGGGTCGGATCAGAAAAGTAGTCTGCCACACCTCCGCGCTCCCTGCGGTAGCAACATTTCCACAGCTCGCTCCCGGCAGCTCTGGCAGCGCTCGGCGCTCGTTAACATCTCGGTCGTCTTGAACGCTGCTCCAACGAGTTTCATTTCTGGGATTCGCTCAGAGTGGAGGAGCTGCGAGTGATCAGCGGCTGAGTGGCTGCGATTATGTAAGGCAGCGGTTTCATTGCCTTTGATATTTCAGCCTGCGTGTGTGCGCGTGTGCGTGTGTGTGTGTGTGTGTGTGCGTGTGTGTGTGTGTGTTTCCCCCGCCACCACCTCCTCAGTGACACATTTTTGAACAAAGCATCAAGTGAAAACCGCATTCATGTTTTTTGCCTACTGATTGCCTATCGCCGTGTGAGGCCTTTATTATTTTTTTGTTGTTGTTGCCACTTTTGGACGGGCAGGACGGCGCGCATGCAGGATTAATCTGTGCGCCGCCGCCGTGATAAATGTTGTTTGATAGCTGCTGGTAAACAAACACGGAGGCGAAGCGGCTGCAGCCACCCAGCGTGTGAGTGTGTGTCTGTGTGTGTGTATGTGTGTGGGGAGGGGGGGGGTGTCTAATGACGGGGGAATTCATCACGGAGCTCTTTTGCGACTTGCATAGTTAAGATGCCCCCCACCCCCCACCCCCACCCCACCCCAGCTCTGGTTGCTTCTATATCTGCACATTAAAGAATTGAAACAAATCCAGACTTTTTTTTCCTTTTTGTGTGTGTGTGTGTGTGTGTGTGTGAGTCTGCGTTTATCATTTATTATACAAGCAGCGAGCTACTTAAGGCGGCCAGTCAGCTCCCACAATCAATTTGAAACCCACCCGAGCCCCTCCCTCGCCCACCTCCCTCCCCCCCACCAATCCTGTCTGTACCATAAGTGTGTAATTTTCCTGGTGTTTGATGGTTGACCTGCTGGCTCAGGAGTTCTGAGGCTGGTGAATCTGTGTGTGTGCGTGTGTGTGTGTGAGCTTGCTCGCTGCCTTCCGCCTGAGTGGAGGTATGGATGAAGCCCGAACCCCACATTATGACATTATGTCATTAAAAGTAAGAAAATGATAACAGATGTGCGGAGCAGGAGCTGAACGCTGTCGTTCCTGCAGCCGACTGCTGAAGACAGAACCTCCATCTCGGCTGCAGAGTCAAAACACTTATTCTAAGGGATAACAGACTTCGGTGGCAGGGACTTTTTTTTGCATCGCGTCCGCTTTCGAACGTTATCTTAAAGCAAGCAGCGCTTGGCTCGGGACAAATGGTTTTTGGGAATTGGCTAAAAAAAAAAAAAAAGAAAAGAAGAGGAGGGGGATTCTTCTGTGGAAATCCCCCCCGATTCATTTCTCTGCAACAAACTCGTTTTCTCGAGTGCGTCTCCGGACAGATTTATTTCCCCAAACGTGGGAGGAGCGCGCTTGCATCTCCCCTCTTCTTATCAGATTGTAATGGATGGAGTGAAATCTAAGCACCGAGTGGGGATTACGGCCATCATGGGACTCTGAGATGGTCGGACCTCGCCGCTTCCCCGCCCGCACTGTACGGCGCCGGACGGCCAAGGAGCCAAGTTTTTGTGTACGAGCGGCGCTGATGTAATCGAGGGCGACTCGATGAAATCAACGAGGGTGGAAAATATCCACCGCTCTGGCTAAAAGTGATGCGTCTGCACTCGAGTGAAATCAAAGCGACCTAGAAATCCGTCCGTCGTGCCAACCTCAGGCAGACGAGAGTTTTCGAGTCTTTTGTCGTTGCATCGCAAAAGAAAAACAGAAACAAATTCAGTTTCTGCCAGCGAGTCTTCAAAAATACACATGCGGAGAAGATGCAGAAGAAATGGAGGAAGTGACTGCAAGCCTCGCTGCCGCTGAAGGCCTTGGTGTGGATGCTGACTCAGCAGGACCAGTCCCATACCTGGCCAGCGGGGGGCGGTGTTTCAGTGGCAAGTAGTGTTGTTGTACTCAAGGGTGGTCTTGGTCTCAACACCACTTTTTTTAAGGGTCTCGGTCTCGTCTCGGACTGGACGGACTCTGGATTTTTGATCAAGACCAGTCGAGACTGAGCCAACACTGCAATGACACGATAATAACAGAAAATAATCCAGCTGCTGCTGCGACACCCAGAGTGACTCCCTTGTCTCGATCTCAATACTCTCTAGTCTTGAATATAAAAAGTCTCCTAAAAAAAAGACAGAAGAAGAAATACAGGAAGTGATCGTGCACCTGGCTGATGCTAATGAGACTAGCACGGATGCTGCAGCTTCACGGGATCCAAATTGCATTTTTCCATTGACAGACGATCCATTGCAGTTAGTTTACTAATTTTAACATGAGACGAACGTAAACACAAGTTCCCTGTTGTTTACGCCGAGCGCAGACAAACGCTTTGCTATTTCCTGTCGCCTCTTTTCATCTGCGTGTTGTCGGATGTTTCCGTCGTGGCAGCTTCATCAGTTTGATGTTGTTGTTGTTCATCCTCATCAGTGTGTTTGTTCTCTGGGTGAGATGCAACACATACTTCCAACCTTCTACAGCTACGCTTGTAGCAGCCAAGCTGTTGTAGGTTTTGGGGTTTTTCTTTTTTCTTTTTTTTTTGGACCATTTGCCGTAAAACAACCTCAACACAAACACAACTGTTGTCTGAGGATGTTTGTTGTTTGACTTTTTTTTTTGTTTTTGTTTTTTTCAAACATCTCGCCACAGCTGACGGGCTCAGTTTACAGCCACAGCAGAGCCGCTGTTTGGCTTGGAAGGCAACACAAAAGGGTCCCGGGTTTGGGGGTCGAGGGACGGCGAGGCCGAACACAGGAAGAAGGATGCGTCGCACTATTGCGTGTTTACACATCCGATTCAGGCCATCTGGAAAAACGTGATTAGCCGAGCCTTGCGCAAGAAAGGAGGCAAAAAAAAAAAAAAACCCTATAAAAAGGAGCAGCAGTTTGTTTGGAGGCGTCTCGTTTCACTGGGAGCACCTTTGACGGAACCAAACAGCACTTCCAGTTTCCATCAGCCCACGTCAGAGGCTGCTGTGTTTGAGAAGTGCGGCTTTCCGAGTCCTTTTTGTGGCTCGCCGGCGCATGTGAAGGGAATGCGAATGGGGGTGGGGGGTTTGTTTTGTTTTTTTTGTTTTGGGGAGGGTCGGGGGGTTGCCCATATTAGTTTTTGCTTACAGTGATGACAGGATGTGGCTGGAAAACTATGCGATGTTTGTTTAAATATCGTCCCGACTTACAGATCATAAATCCCACACGAGTGTGCCAAAGCAGCGCTCTCACAGTCAGGCAGTTGGAGCTAAAAAAAAAAAGAAAGAAATAAAATGCCCCAGCAGGAGCGTAGCTGGAGTATCTATCTATCTATCTATCTATCTATCTATCTATCTATCTATCTATCTATCTATCTATCTCGATCTTTATAGAAGTTGTTCTGGTTTTTGGCACGTCAGAAGTCTGTGACCTCAGTGTAGCGCAAATTATCACAACGAGCCCCAAAATTATAGAAATGAATGAAACAAAGGAAAGGATGAGAAACTTCCCAAAAGTCTGACTTCAAGTCAAATCCCGAAGAAAAGAAGTCATTGGGGTTAAGAGACTCAAAAGTATCAAAAATAGCATGGAAATTGATACAAATAAGCTGCAGTTTGTTGAATTTGCCGCTCCACAAACTGGAAACCCTCAGTGATAGTCACTTTCGAGTGACAAACAGCAGTTCAACTTGCGTGTTCGAGTTCAGCGAACTCCAAACTGGATGGGGGCCTGCGACGTTATCGCTCCAACTATTGAAAAACAGCAGTTCCTTTGTTCAAGGTGCCGTTGAACATATAGGCAAGAATTTCCATTAGCCCTCCGTATATCACACACACACACACACACACGCTGAGACACAGAGCAGCCAGCCGCCTGTGGAGCGCTGCCAGCCGAGGGAGTCGTGAGGTCTCGTGCAGATTAATGGGGAGGCACAAACCAAACATGTTTCTCATCGACTCCACGGCCGACACAGAGCTGCTCTTTAGCTCGCCGCCGGTTACCGGGCGACGGCCGACGCTGCAATATCTTCTTACTAATACGGGGAGTAATTACCGCCCCATTACAGATGTGCGCGCGCACACACACACACATACGCACACTTTCAGCAGCCTAACGTGGGCTCTAAGTCGCAGGAGTCTGCAGACACGTCCAGCGGCGCTGCTTCCTGCAGTCGCCTGCAAAAGGAGGTTATTCTGAAAAATGGCTTGATTTTTGTTCCTCGGGCACGAAACTGCTTTTTATTTCCGTTCGGGAAACCAGGGACCCTTTTCAAACGCGCCTTTGTTGCTCAGTCGTTGTCCTGCAGAAAGTAAAATCGAATCTGACAGATTGAAAAACCCATTGCTTGATAGAAACTGTTTGAAATCCATCTTGTAACTTCATTTGGGTCCCAGAACCGATCAGAACCATCAATGGAAACTACTGCTAGCTCCTCTAAGAAGCATCATTTGTTGTTTTTGTTTTCGTGTCGGCATTCTTTCGCAAGAGTTTCGCTGAGGATTGCGTCAAGATGCGACTGATTTCACCCCAAAAACAGCCAGCAGGGGGCCGTGAACTCCAGCTAGTCAGATAAACTAGCGGCGGCCACTGATCTTCTTCTTTGACCTCCTTCTCCCAAGTGCTCTCGGTAGGCTCTTCACCGGCTGGATGCATCCTTTTCACATCAACAGAACCTCAAAGACAAATGTCTGAGGTCCTGCTGCACAGCGTTAAGCCGACTGCGACTGTTCGACTGGGACTCTGGGCAAACTGTATTAGATTAAGTCAAAAGAAGCAGCACCGACTGCTGGTCCCACGCCCTGGGAATATAATGTAATCACTGGAGAATGTGAAACACCTGCAGACCCGACCGACCTGAACCAGCACGGACTGATGGACATGTTAATGTCCCACTCTGTCCCCCGGGTTTCGCCTCGTTGCCGTTTCCACTCGTTTCTGGAGTTGATCTCATTATCAACAAAAGCCTCCTCCGGGGGGGGGGGGCCTTCTCTTTGAAGCTCCGTGCTTCTCACACTTTATCCAAGCGTCAGAAATTCTTCTCTGCTGCGAGAAAGGAAATGGGGGGGGGGGTTGGCGGAGGTTGTGTGCAGAAGAAAGCGCCCCCCTCTGGCGCTTCTTCTGCATTACCTGCATGAGCAAGAGGCGGCGAAGGCCTCGTCAATGATCCAGTACCTGCAGGGACGACACGACCAAAGTTACTGACGGTGTCGTCCTGATTTGAGAGGCGCCCGCTAAACACACACACGCACACACACACACACACACACACACACAGCTGAAAGATGTCGTTAAATGTCGGCGCTTGATCTTCAACCCTCTCTCGACCTTTTTATAGCCAGAGGATCTGGAGCAAGTGGAAAACCGAAACCCGTCCGCTGGCAGTTTTACACAGATCCTTTAAACAAAGGGCTCATTTTGTGTGTGTGTGTGTGTGTGTGTGTGTTTTTATTGTCGGGGCCCATAGATTGTTCCTGTGTGCGACGGTCGCTGCTGATGCGAGTAGCAGCAGCGCCGTGCGGCTCTCTTGAAGGTGGAGACGGAGGGGGGGGGGGGAGACGGAGGGGTGGGGGGTGGGGGGGGCGTTCCAACATGAAGACCTTTCGCAAGCCATTTACCACATCGTGCCATAAAAGATCAACCCCCCTCCGTCCCCCCCACCACCACCACCACCCGAAACCGGCTTAACGTTTATGTCGTAATAAACCAACATAACGTGGGTCTGTGTGTGACCGGGGGGGTCAGCGGCGGTCTGCACATGTCCCACATGTGGCTCAGTTTTTGGTGGGGGATTAAAAAGCACACGCGTCAGGTTTGGAAGGTATGTTTTCGGTTCCATGTTTTAACTGGATGCATCCTTCCGTGCAGCCATTCGGGGGGATGGCGGGGAGGATGTGGAGGGGGGTCGTTAAACCGCTCGCTTCCCCTTTAAATGACCGTTAAACAATGAAGAATGTAAAATGTGACGACTCTGAGCAGGAAATGTAGCATGACCATCGGTTTTCCATCCCGTCACGTTTTGTCTTTTGATTTTTTTTTGTCTCCAATGCAAAAAAAAAATAATTAAATCTGTGTTGCAGCTTTTGTTTCTTGGTGTTATGAAGTTATTAAGGTGCAAACTTTCTGATGCAAACTACTTGGCCTAGTGCGAAAGATTCAGCCGCGTTTGATTGTTAATTTTACCCCTAGAATTGCGCAAAACTTAAATATCGCATGCTGGGAGAGGCTCCAGCAGACTCCCGGGACCCTGAGCTCAGGAAGAAGCGGGTATGGAAGATGAATGAATGAATGAATGATTAAATATCGCAATGAGAAACTGGTAGTGAAAACACCTAAACTTCAAAAAACCTCTCAAATATGGCCAAAAGGTTTTTACGCTCTTATGAGGTGGTTTTTCAGACGTATCCATATTGAGGTATATCGCCAAAGTGTAATCGAAACACTTTTTTCCCCATTTGCACGTCGGCGGACGTGACGAACGGGGTCACATGACCACAACCATTCTTGACAGCAAACAAATGTAAAAACAAAACAAAACAAAAGCAAACGTAATTTTTGTAAAATCTCAAGTACACCTGCAAATCGCAATTGTACTTTGTGTAAACTTTAGAAATACCGCTTTTATTTTGTGAAAAACTGTCATGGAAACGCAGCTTCTGTTCTGATTAAAGCCCTGTGTTTTACAAGTGGACCTGCACTTTAATTACATTTGAATGGTTCTTATTAATAAATTAAAATGCGGCAGTAAGTTATTCTAACTGAAATGGGCCATGTGTGCTTTTTAATACCATTGCGATCTCTTTGAAATCCCACCTATTGGTCCTCTAATGATGGAAATCACGGCTAAAAGAAAAAAAAAAAAAAAATTGTTTGATTGCTGGGATGAAAGGCCAGAGGCGGTCGGCCACAGCAGACCATTAAAAGACAAAAAAAAAAAAATTCCCAACACTGGCATTGAGTCTGCAAACAGCCCCCGGGGTTAAGAAGCCACAGGGGGGCTGCGTTAATAGGGGGCGCTCTGCTGCAGGCAGCGGCCAGACGATGAAACGTGATCCCCAAAGTCAACCGATGACAGATTCATGTGCTCAGAGGTTTATCGCAGGGCCACAACTCTGCACAGAGGGGTTTTTTGCAGGCGAGACCCAAAGTGACAGGAGCCACTTTATCACTCAGTCTGACGCCTTTCGACAGAGGCCTCGCCGCCACCGCCCTCCACCTGGTGAGGGAAGAAAAGGAACTTTTCTAGAGTTAACAAACAAACACGGGAAGAGTTGATTTGGGGAGAATCTCACAAATCATTTGAGGATTTTGTTTTTGTTGCATTACCTTGAGTGGCCACTGGGAAAAATCAGAGCCAAATTGCCAGTCCCGTATCCAGTTCTTACAATACATCCATGAGTTAACCCCCTGTATAGTTCCCGCCTCCATCCCCCTCAGATGGATGCTGATTGGCTGAGCCTCCGGCTGGCCAGCGGCTCACGTTCGGGAGTTGTTTTTTTTTGAAGACGGCTTTGCAAGACTTGGAAAACTCTTCTCCTCCTCCTGCCAGAAGCTGTTTCGTGTGTCAGCTGACTGAACGCGGCCCGTCGCTGTTTGACTCAACTTTTTTTTGTTTTGTTTTGTTTTGTTTTATTTACAACACTGTGCGGGCGGTTGGGATTGTTTATAGCTTTTTATTATGCATCCTTTAAATATTTCAGATAGTTCTCTTAGTAAAAAAATATGAAAAAATAAAGCCCCCACCCTGCTCCCTCCCTCCTTTACCCAGCAGCCCCTTGTGCTGTGATGCCAAACCGCACGCTTGGCTCGTCTCCTGCCAACAGTAGTAAATTTTACAGGATGTTGCGTCCTGATTTACAGAGTGTGCAAATTATAATCTTTGTACCGTCTCTCTCTCTCTCTCACTCTCCCCCTCTTCTTCTCACACGGCGCAGTCTCTATCTCCCCCTCCACACACATACACACACACACACACACGCTGCCGTCGCTGTCACGGAAACACGCTCGGCGCTGTAATATAACGCCGTGCTCGGATCCAGACCTCCCATTCATTTTGTTTAGCCATAAAGGTCTATGAAGTTGATATGTGTTTACATATTTGTTCACCCCTTCACTTTTTTCCAGTGAGGATGGCCGCGGGCTCCTCCGTCTTTGTGTGTGTGTGTGTGTGTGTGTGTGTGTGTGTGTGTGTGTGTGTCCTATTGCTGAATTACACAACTCTTTCCACCCTGGGTCCTGAGAACTAGTCTGATGTGACCTGATGATTTTATTGCAGCAGCCGTCCCTTTGAGTGCTCTCTCTCTCTCTCTCTCTCTCTCTCTCTCTCTCTCTCTCTCTCTCTCTCTCTCTCTCTCTCTCTCTCTCTCTCTCTCTCTCTCTCTCTCTCTCTCTCTCTCTCACACACACACACACACACACACTCTTGCCTTTCTGTCTCTCACTCCCCCGCTGTCCCCCTCCCCTCCCCCTCTCCCTCTGGCCACATCTGTTAATCTGCTCAGGGAATAACAGCGCTCAGAGTTTTTCCAAACCTCTGTGCATTTACGTGTCATGCAATTCATCACTGGTAACTCTTGGACGAGCTCGAGGCTCTGAGAAAGTTGGGCTGCGGGCCCAGGTGCGGACCTCGAAGCGCATCCACTCGCATTGCGCTGGACCTGCTGGTCCAGTAGCCGGGGGAGAGGAGAGGATGGGGGTCGGTGGTGGTGGTGGTGTAGCGGCTGGCACCGCTGGTCCGGACCTGCTTCCTGGAACCAGATGCAGGAGATCCCACCACCACCAGTCCCTCTGTGTGGCAGCAGATCAACGGCAGTGGCAGTTTTCTGCTGTTTGTTCATTTAAAACATCCAAACTGGAGAACAAAAGAACCACTCAGGCTCTTTTGTTCTTAGTTCCAGACTCCTGTGCAGCAGCGAAGCCTCACGACTCTGCTGGAAAAACCTGCATGCTGTCATATTTAGCCCTCTGTTTGAAGCCTCCTTTCAGCTTCCTGCCTCATCTGCTGATTTTTGCTGGGAAAAGGCCAAAGCGGCAAGGCAGCCTCAAACTGTGACATCACAAGGGGCTGATGTCCAGAACAGAATGTGTTTTGGGGCAAACTTTCTGAAAAGTGATGCAAGAAAAAAAAAAGAAAGGAAAGGTCAACGTTTGTCACTTGCAGGTCAGTTTGTTTAGAGGAATCATTTCGGTTGGAAAACATCGGTTGAGTGACTTTTTCATTATATGTGACCTTTAAAATGTTGCTTTTGACCTTTAAAATGGCCCAAATTTAGGGCAGCTGAGGCAAAATGACAATAAGGCTGATGGAGGCCCAATAAAATCAAATAAGCTGATGAGAGCAAATGCAGGCAAGGTGAGATGACCTCTATCTCACTCTCACCTCCTCGCCGAAGGTCAAAAGGCAGCCATGCGTGGTGCGCCGCTGCTCTTTACCGGTAGTGTGTGTGTGTGTGTGTGCGCGTGTGTTGGTACAGGCCGCCGTCTGCAAAGCCATTAGAGCCGCGGCCGCCTGTTTGGTGCCCTGCGGCCTTTGTGTTCCCATCATGCTCCACCTCTGATTGGCTGTGACAGGGTACAATAACGGGCACGCAGAGAAAGGGAATTCTCGCTGCCTACTTGTCAGTCCGCGTTAGTTCAGCCAGGGGGCAAAACCTCGGACCTGCCGCTGCAGTATTGAAAGACGATATCAAGAAAAAAAGAATGACAGAAAAAATACGCTAATGGCCACCATTAATAGATCCGAGATAACAGAGTAGAGCTGAGAGGGTTTTTTTTTTCCAGCTTTGATTTAAAAGAAAAAAAGTTGTACATGCATGCACTCTGCGTTCCTGCACTTACAAGCGCTGAGTTAAATTAAAGCTCTTACTTTTTAAAGGGACACGTTGTAGTTTATTGGCATGAAATGGTATATTAAAAAACATGATTTTAAAGTTTGACAAACTATGTAGGGGAAATGCAAATTTTGCAATACACTTTCACGCCACTACAGAAATTTTACACGGTTAGCCTTTAAATTCAAATGAAAAGTCTCACCGCAACAACAAGAAAAATCAACATTGTTCTGCAGCTATTTGGTAAAAGTTTAAAGGGTCCATCAGAGTGCTTGGTGAATGAAAAGAAAACAGAGGGAAAAATGGTGGATTCATTCCATTCATATATGTTTCAGAGACACATGCGCGATAATTTGTGCGGTCGGTTCAGGCCTGGGAAAGCAGCGCTGCAAAATACGCCTGAGAAAGAAGTTAAATTTATTACCTGGTTCTGGGAGGGAAAGTGAGAGAGTGCGTGAGCCTGCAGGAAACAGGTGTGAACTGATGAGAGTCGAGGAAGGAAAATTATGTGTATGTGTGTGAGAAAAACGGTGTGAGAGAAAAGCATTTAAAATTGCATTTGAACGCGGCAGACACGGCAGCTGGGTGGCTTCATCTCAGTTTTGTTTTATTTTCACAGATTCTTTTTAGATTTTAATTATTCATTTAATGTGTCGCTGTCACCAGAGTCAATGTTGGAACTTTTTTTTATTTATCTTTATACCGTTCACAGAAAAGTCATGAATTTTCCCCGAAATGCAAGATGGCCACAGCTGAACAGCCTTTTAATATTTTCATCCAGTTTTTTTATTCTTTTTTTAATATTTTTTTTTCTTTCAATTTTGGGTCTTGACACTGTAGAAAAAGCCCCCCGAAATAACAAAGAGAGACTGAGCAGATGGAAGGAAAGTCAGCGCAGTGTTTCTGGAAACCCAGTGCACGTGTGACTCAGCTGCCGGATTTCCATTACAGATCTGCGCAAAATTTAAGCGATTTGTTTTTGTCAAAACGTCGATTAGAAACACGATTTCGCTTCCAGCGTTCGATGGAAACGTGACAAAAAACAAAAACGCTGTTTTCTCCCCCTCGCGCCGGTTCTTGGCGGCGGCTGCTGCGAATTTTGGCGGGAGGTTTTTCAACAGCCAGATTGTAAGTGGGCAGGGCCACACAGGAGGCCTTTTTTAGGGCAGGTGATAGTGGAACAAGTCAAGCAATGCAATAGGACCTCAAGTGGTGCCTACCCGGCCGGCCAATGCCTGCTAGTAAATGTGTCATGTGACCATTTAAAGGCTGTGTTTACGAATTCGAGTTTCAAAGTTAATGGAAGCGCCCTCTGTGTCAGAAAAAGGTATAACACTTTGTAAGACTTTCATTCTTTTTCATTCGCGCCAGATAAACGTGCATTGACTAAACTTGGATTTTTCACCTTTTTAATACAACAGGACAAGGGGTCGCAAAAAACAACAGGCTAAAAAAAACTACATTGAACTACAGGGACACAGGAGTTCCTTCTAAATCACACAGAGGCGTAACAGTGGCCGAGTGGCCGACAGTGTGACTGTTTCCACATCGCAGCCCAGTCGGTTCTCAGTGAAAGAAATCTCATGAAAACCTGGTGCATAACACGTGCATTCTTCTCTCTCTCTTTTTTTTTAGTTTCCAGTATTTTCTTTGATGTCCAAGAAATGATTTGAACTGGCGAGGAAGGAGAACTCCCAGTGAAACGGACTGGTGGCTGAGTTCCATCCCAGTTCTTCCCTCCTGCACAGGTCTCCTCTTCTCTCCATCCGCCCTAATAGATTCTCCTCAAAAATATTTTTTTTTCCCTTAAAAAGGGCCACTGCTGCTGGCTGGCCGGTCAAAAGAAAAGGGGGTAGGGGAATAAAAAGAAGAAGAAGAAGAAGCTTGGCTGGACTTCTTTGTTCAGTCCTTTTCCATTGCGAATCCAACAGGCATTCTCTGGGCTCCCCTTTCTGCCTGACCACAGCTATGGCTTTGGCCTCCGCAGCGCCTCTGTCCTTCTCTCTGTCCTTTGAAGATAACGTCCACTACTGCTGCTGGGAAGAAGAGAATCCTTCTTCCCAGCGAATCCTCGCTTCCGCCTTTTCTGGAATATTTGTAGCAAAACAAAACAAAAAAGTGCCACAAGTCTCTTTTCAGTCAGCGTCCACAAGGCGGCACCTGTGATTCGTTTGCTTTAGACAGGAAAAAAATGCATTGATAGACTCAATCCTACTTAAAAAAATAATAATAATAATAATAATTATCCAACTTCACAAATCCAGGAAGTAATTTGAAGTTTGACTTTAGTCAGACTTCTTAAGACCAAAAAAGAATTGTAAGAAAAAAAACCAACTACTCCAAAAAAAAAAGGTATGGCTGAGGTGGAGGGGAAAAAACAATATACACTTGGGGCACACAACAAGCAAAAACAAAAAAATGACCTCAAGGTAAAGGGGAAAAAAATGTGCAAGTGCAACATCCGGAGTGGTGATGAGATCTGAGCCGCGAGGCTGAAGGGGGTCAGTCTGAGCGTTTGTCACAGCAAAGAGTCAAAGTAAACCGAGAGAGTGAGATCCTGCCATGATGCCCTCCACCCGTCCATCCCTCCGTCCCTCCGTCCATCCCTCCCACTGTCTGTCTCCCCCCTCCTCCCTTCAGCTGCACTTGCAGGACTTGACGATCATGTTGGACAGCTGCTCCACTTTGGGGGTCCGTCCGGAGTAGTAGAGGATGGTGAGGGGCTCCAGGTCCTGGGGGACGCAGCAGGGGGAGGCGGACGCCTCCGGGTTGAGGGTGTTGTACAGGCTCAGTAACTGTAGGGGAGGCAGGAGAAAAGGAGAAAAGGTGTTAGGTTCAAGTGATGCAGTGCGATGGGAGATTTAAACTTCCAGTCTTGTCTGAGGCCTCATTGGTGGGTGTTTCATTTGAGACACACTGTTCGCAGTGAAAGAATTCATTTATATCACTGTTCAAATCCATGTACATACGAAGAGTCATTGTCAAGTGCCCTCCACACCAACAGGTGGCGATAAAACCTCGAAACACAGGCCAATTAGGAGCCTGAAGGAATGCTGAAACTGTCGTCTGCTTGCACCAAAAACAGTGAATTTAAAGGGACTTCAATGTGTGTCAATGTGCGATATGAAGGTAATACAACACAAGAAAAATTCTCTATCGGGGATAAAGGCCCAAAAACCTGACGTGAAGAGGAGTTTTCTGAAAACTACCTTCCTGAAAGAACTTGTAGTGACTTAACGATCTCTTTGCACTTTGAACAAAGCGGCTTGCTGACATGGAAAAAGTCCCGCAATTGAATTTAATGAACCTTGCAATACCAAGTTGGATGGGATTTATTTTTTGTTTTGTTGTTAAAAATGCCTTTACAAGCCAAAACCGAAGTGACTTGTGTGTCTCTGTGTGTCCTCCAGGTCTCACCGAGCTGTGCGTGGTGTCCGAGCTCCTCAGGTAGGGACACGGCCCTGAGCAGTAGTTGGCGTCGTAGCCGCTGGGCTCGTGGATCCACTTCCAGTCCAGGTCCCGCCGGAAGTCGATGTGGAGTTTGCGGACGCAGCAGCTCTCCTCCGTGTTCCTGTGACGACCACAAGATGGCGACCACTTCACCAGGTGGGAGATTTTTCTTTTTTTTTAGGTGGTGGGGTTTGCGAGGGTTTTTTTCCCTTACGAGAAGCAGTAGTTGGTGTCCAGGGCTCGCTTGCGTCGGCGGCTGGACTGGCTCTCCAGGCGGTGGGGCGGGATCATCATGAGGATGAGGTGCGGCAGCGACTGCTCCTTCCTCCGGTTCAGGTGGTCCAGGTCCAGACGCTTCTGCTCCTCATCGCCGTCCACGCCTTAATTACACACACACACACACACACACACACACACACACACACACACACACATGCACTGCTGAGACATGCGTAAAACCCAGAGTATCTCATTTTCAGAATTATGCACTGTGAACAGGCAGTGAGTGTATTGTTGTTGGGGCTTTTTTTAAACGTAGGTATGGAACTGCTGGGAGGAATTTCCTTATTTCTTCTTGACACATTGTTTCTGAGGCCCAGTGAAAAGCTGAGGCTGCACATTTTCTTTCCATGCACGTTCAAATATCTAAGTCTTTCTGATCACGAAAGAAAAAAAAGCTGAAATTATTTATAAAATTATTTCAATAATTGAAAATAAGTTTGATCGACAATGAGTTCAGGAGAAGCAGCTGTAGAAAATTTAAAATTGAATGATCTTTTTCAAAATTTTTTTCAATTTTTTTTTTTTTTTTTTGAATTCTCTCCTTTTTGGGACAAAGATCACAAGAATGAATCAAAATTAGTCTGGTGCTTCATTGGTTGCATAAACATGCAACCAATCAGAGGAATGTAGTGCGCAATCTCACACACTACACACAAACACACAAATGTGTTTGGGTCCAGCCAAACACATTTTAAATACACATAATAAAAAATTATGTTTGCAAAGTGCATTGCAATTTTTTGCCATTTTAATTCCCACAACAGAGTGAACTACAGCTGCGTAACTTGGCCACACCCACCTTCAAACTTCACCTCCAGCACCTCGTTCTCGTTGTCGATGATGTCGCCGTTGGGGTTGAAGGTGTGACAGGGACAGTGCACGCTGACCTCCAGGCCCAGGTTGGTTCCTGCAGGTCGGGCAGACGGGGGGGGCGATCAGTAACGACCCTTTGATTTGGATCAAAGGAATCAAACGGCGAGCGCCGCCTCACCTCGGTTCATCAGCCACTCGCGCACCGTCTCGGTCACGTCGAAGGAGACCCACTCTCGAGACCCTCTGGTCTCCACGTTCTTGGCCGAGATGTAGCGCTGCTTCCTGATGTGTCCGTTGGGCCGCAGGATCTGCAGGAGTGCGTCACAGGAAGTAACACTGGCTGTGTTTGTTGTTGCTCGCGTCGTTGGATTTTTGGAGCGCTAAAGCAAACAGTCGTGGGAATCTGGTCCCCTTGTGATGTCACGCCCGCCTTGTTTTTGACCCCTTTGACTCACGTTGGAATTTGGCATGGGAGCGTATATATTTATCACAAAGTCGGAACTGATTGCCTTTACAGTAGGCTGTAAACAGAGGGCTAACTGGACTAGTGTTTCTGGAGCTTCAGAGCTTGAGGATAATCACTGAAAGTCTGGGATGAAAAATAATGGAAAAATAAAGGAGAATTTTATGGTGAAGCTGTCAGATGAAGATGCTGTGAGCGAATGGAAGATCAAGTGGGACTTCATGAAATGTGGATTAGCATTCACATTGTTTGCAATGTACATACGTCATGTTAGTCAATTTGCGTTTAAATCACTGTCTTTTTGGTTTGTTTTTTTCTTATAATTGGTGCTTGGCACCAATTTCAGTTTGGAGATGTTCTGTCTTTTCTGTTTTGTAACACGGAGAACTAATAGTTCTAGTTCCTCTTGAGCTGTAATTATTATGGCCATTGAGATGATCCATGATTTATTTCTGCAAGGTTTTGTTTTTGTTGTTGGGCTGGCAGCTCACGAAGCCTGGGAGCCCAATTTGGGAAAATTATCGCTTTGTTTAAGCTTGCCTGGATTCAGGGAGGCAGAACAACTAACCAGCCTTACGTAAGACCGGCTCTCCACTGGCTCAAAATGAAGAGCCCAAGGTCTGGAAGCCCCGAGCGGCTTCTGCCCCGAGCACAATCTCGGTTTGCAATGGACGGGGAGACGGTACCTTTACGCACCTGGTAGAGCTCGATCCGCTGCTCCGCCTTCTTGGCGCTGGAGTTGGGCACCCTGAGTGCCCGGAACTCGGCCCTGAAGAGGTTGGTGGCGTTTCTCTCCATGGCAGACACGTTGAAGCGGAAAACCTTGGAGGTGAATTTGGGACAGTAGAGAAGATCATCTGGAAGAGAGACAGAGAGACATGTTTGAGCAAAAAAAAAGCACCTTTGGGATTAAATTAGCACCGATGCTGGTGTTTAGGGCTGCAAATAACGATTATTTTTGTTGTCGAAGAATCTATCGATTGCTTTTTTCGATTAGTCAATTAGTACTTTACTTACTTTACTTTATTTTCACCACCTTTTTTGTACTTCTGTTGAACTTAACTTGCTAAAATCTTCACACCTTTGGTATGCTGTTGTACTCTGACAGCATGTTTTCAAAGAAATACATCAAAATAATGACACACTAAGCATTTATCTCTGACATAGTTGTTTTTAACGTAAAATACAAATTAAGTATTGAATTAAATTAAATACGAATATGAAAATGGACAAATTTATGTTGCAGAATCTACTGGTGTTGTGATCTTGTTTGGAAAACAGGTGAAGTTGTCAACACTGAAGCTGCAACAGCTGCATGTTTTATCAGAGCTAGAACGTTTCGTTCTAAATGGCTAGTTTTCCCAAAATTGAACTGCTACTGCTGCTGGACTTTTTTTGGCTGGAAACCTTCAGTCAGCATTGACAGTTTTCACTCCAACTGGGATCCTGAGTCTTCTGGACTCACACTAAAGTGTGAAGACATGCTATATTTATTTATTCTTCCTCACTTTGTCCTTGGCTGGATCCCGTTCCCTCTCTGAAACTCCTGATCAGTTACATGAATTGTAAAATGTGAGCAAAGCCTCCGAATTTCAACTTTGGATGAACTGTCTGTGTATAAAAAAAAATATAAAGTGATGATAATCGTGAAGAAATCTTTTTGGCCTTTATTGGATGTGATGGACAGAATTCCTTCCAGTTGACCTCCAAGTTTGGTTTAAAGGGCCTCGCCTTGCGGTGCTTTTTGTCAGCAGGAGCAGCAGCAGTAGCAGCAGCAGCACTACATCTTTTCCTGCTTTAGGATTTACTGCTGCTTGCATCAACTTGCATACGAAAGACAAACTATTAAAAAATAGTTTCACCATTTTTTTTTTTTTTGTTTAATAACCCAGTGGCACTCGATGCTCGGCACCAAGTTTATCAGCTCTGGTGGTTTCCTGCCTTATCAAAATTCCACAGCTTCCCCAAACAGGTTTTTGTCTATATTTGGAGCACAGCGCGATGTAATAATAACGACGCTGTCGAACGTAGCATGACTTCACCTCCCACGTAATCGGCCGCTCGTTCTGTCCCCTTGACAACCTTTCCGGAGCCGGAGCCCTTCCTGACTTCACCACCGCCACCCGGCCTTCGCTCATTGACAAACGCCAGATTCTGTTTGCGTGCCACGCTATAAAAGGAGATGTTTTTTCACAGCGCCGCATCGCCAAGCTGGTCTCCCTGCTTTGTTTGCACCTGCTGATCCACGGAAACGATGTGTTTGGATGCCCTCTCACCGTGGGAAACGAGAGGCTTGGCCGGCTGAGAGCCGTTCTCTGAAGGAACCTTTGAACCTGGAGCCACTGCCTGCGATCAGAAGCTCGTGCGTGCAGGCGAGTCAACACTAATGACGATGGATGTTACGTGAAACTGATTGCAGCTTTAGGAGTGGAGATAACCAAACAATTGGGCCACTTGTTCCTTTTTGTTTTTCAATGTTTGCTGTTTGTCAGCAAATCAGAAACGAGCGGTGGAAGTTCCTACCGCCTGGTGTGTTTTATGAATTCAAAACAGACCGACGGCCGAAGGAAAAGCTGGTGTTTTGAGAAAAAAGGGGGAGAAAGAGGAAGGAAGAAAAAAAAAAAACACCTGTTAATTTTGAAGAGTATGTGATGCAATGCTCTTGGCTTTGCTCTCAGACCGTGAGGAGGCCCTCTTTGGCTCTACCGCACACACACACACACACACACACACACAGTCACTCTCTGATTTGATTTTCTTCGTTATCCACACTCTGACATGTGTTCTGCTGTATAAATGTGCGCATAATGTTTCTGCTTGTCCCTCATGGCCTCAGCCGGTCATCGCGGTTCATATTCTTTGACTTCGTGGAAATGTTGCAAAAGGTGCTCATATTTTCTCTCTTTTGAACAAAAAACGACCAAAACAAAGTGAGCTGTTAACCTGAGGCCGGGGCTTCAGGTTCTGTTACCGGCTGTTAACAAAAGGTCGGAGGGCAACAGTGGGGCGATTCAGAGTCTGAGCCGATGAATGCCCGGCTCAGTTTCACACACTCGGCTCTGCAGAGCCCAACCTGGGGTGGTGGGGTTGGAGGGGGCCCTCACCCAGGTCCTCTGGTGGAGGTGCACCAGGGGAAGGAGGTGCAGAACACAACAGGGAGGTCCGACTGTGATTAAACTCTTCCCGTCGGTGCTTTTCGCTCTAACTCTTACCGTCAGAGCAGATGTCTCCTGGCTGAGCTCGGAGGGAAGCAAGAACATGTGAGAGGGTTTGGTGGGCAGAAAAGCGAGGGAGGGAGGGAGGGAGGGAAGGAGAGCTTGGTGGAGGTGGAGAGGAGCTCCACGGAGACGGAGCAACATCACCAGCAGTGGCGAGAAAGTTGTTGGTGTCTCATTAGTGGGAGATAAAAAGAAAAAAGAAAGAAAGAAAGAGAGGGCGAAGAGAAAACTGCTGTGTGACATAACACAGAAGTGAGTCCAGCTCAGCAGAGGTCTGGACAAAAAAATCCTCCACAGCCACAAGTCTGACTTCTGTCCAAGGCTTGAAGAAACAAAGATTTCACTACTTTAGTTTTCATTTCTAATATTCTGAGAGAGCGAGGGGGAGAGTCATCTTTACACCTCTGAATGTGTTTCACCCTCAGAAAACCTCGAGCTGTGAGCAGCAAGACGTTACAGCATAGGTTACATTTGGACCACAAGGCAATACAAAGTCACTAGCTGGCCTGCCGGGATTATACAGCACATGTACTGCTAATACTACAAATCCCAGAATGCTCTGCTGGTATTTTGGCTCGTCAATCTTATTATTACTTAATTGATTTATTCTGGATGTTAAAGATGGATGGATGGAGTTTTTAATTTTTATTTTTTTTGCATGTGTGCAATATGAAGTTATTGATTGTGTAGTCATACTAAACAATCAATAGCAAGCTTAATACAATACTAATACTGTATGATACAATATTATAATAGGATTGTATTAAGCTTTGCTTGTTCCATAAGTGTTGAAGCAAAACTCGTTTGGGGTCCATATAAAAAGATTCACTGGAATATCCAGAGGAAGATTTTTTTGAATAAATATCATTGTTGGCCCACGACGTTGCCCAAGTTTTACTTTTTTTCTTTCTTTCTTTTTTTTTTGCCGCACTGTGTGTTTTGAGTTTGACACTCGTGCGTTACAGCATCCAGCTGCTCCCAAAACACTTGGCGCGCCCGGGCGGCCCGGCGCGTAATTGCGCCTCGCCCCCCAGAAACAGCGGCTGATTGCCGGCGATAAATCAGGAGCGGACCGGAAATCCAGCGGATTTAGGGTAGGGGGTGGTGTTGGTGGGGTGGGGTGGAGTGGGGAGGCTTGTACTCACTGCTCTCCGTCGGCCCGAACACCATGTTGAACTTGTGGACCTCCTTGGCGTAGTACTCCGTCTCCGCGCTGTCCTGGCCGCAGCTGCGCTGCCGCTCGCGCCGCAGCTGCTCCAGCAGCTCCTTGGTGCTGTTGTAGAGCGCCTGCACCTGGCGCGGCACCTCGCTCGGGCCCTCGGACTGCGGCGGCGCGCTCAGCCGCAGCTTGCTGAGGATCTGGCCGCGCACGGCCCCCACGCGCTTCCGCTTGACGTGGTCCACGTCCACGGTGGCGCACGTGGAGAGCGCGCGCGAGCTCCGCGTGGCGCAGTCGAGGAGCAGCGCGAGCAGCAGCAGCGCCTTGGCCACGCGCATCTTCCCGCCGCGCATCCGAGCTGGAGGCCCCGCGTGGACTTTGGCGGCGGCGGAGGAGGAGTTGTTGTTGTTGTTGGTGTTGTTGTTGTTGTTGTTGCAGTTGTGGGTGAGAATGATGATGTTGTTGTTGCTGCTGCTGCTGCTGCTGCTGCTGCTGCTGCTGCTGATCCCCCCTCAGTCACTCAGTCACTCACTGACTGGATGGTCCCGACTGTCCTCGCGCCGCTCGCCCACGAGACATCTAGAGCAGAACCGGCACGCGCTGCTCTCGGGCATTCCTGCGTGCACTCCAGCTGATGCGGATGTTGTGTGTCTGTGTGTGTGTGTGTGTGTGTGTGGTGCCGGTCGACCTCAGGCTGCTGCTGTTGCCGGTGCTGCTTCTCTTCCTGCTGCTGCTGCTGCTGCTGTTCCTGCTGCTGTTGCTGCTCCTGCTGCTATTCGCCACTTTTGAGCGCCTCGTTTTGCCCCCACGTGCTTTTTCTAGTTTGTGACGCTCCGCTGGAGGAGGCGGGGCGGCGGCAGAAACACGGCTGAGTGAGTGGAACCGCACACACACACACACGCACAGGCACACACGCCAACATGATCACGCCGATTAAGGATTTTTCCTCCCCCCCCCTCTCTTTAACTTTTGAATTTTTGCGTCGCTTCATTTTTTTGTTAACCAGCCTCCAACTTTTGGTCGTGACGTTGGAAAGTTTGAGCCACAGACACGATCGCTGAAGTTTGGCGGTCGAGGAGTGAGACGGGTTCCTCTGACATTATATCCACCAAGACAGTTCAACAAGTGTTTTCACTGAACGCACTGGATTCACGCTCTCTTTCTTTCTTTCTTTCTTTCTTTCTTTCTTTCTTTCTTTCTTTCTTCCTTTCTTTCCTCGGAGTCATTTCACTCATGCAGCGTCCTGCGCGTTGGTTGGCAGGGTTGTGCACCCTCTAGTGGTAACTTGAAGTACTCCATTGCTGCCATTCCTCCTTCCTTCATTATCAAGTGTTGCTGAATTTGCCCATTAAAGATAGAAAATACATTTTTCTGACAGTAACACATGTCAGAGAGGTCTCACTGCCCCCCCCCAATGAGAAATTCCACCTTCTACTCTTTGTTGTTTGTTTTTGCTACACTTTTTGAGAAAGTGTGTGTAGATATCAGCTGTTTTGGAGATGGAAAACCTCTCCCAGCTTACCAAGGACTAAGTGTTCCTTTTTCCAGGGATGTAAAGGTTTTTTGTTTCCCTTGAGACTTGGGGAGTAATTGAGTGGTGTTGATGTCCTACGGTGGCCTGAAACAACCTCACATTCAGATGTCTGACAGGTGATCTGTCAAGCCAACACACTCGGACCAAGGCGAAAACCAACGCCAGCTCAGTGTGAAAGTGAACTTTACCTCCCGTGAAGTTGATTGAAGTGATCATTGCGAGCTGCTTCCCCTCAGACGTCATTTTTCTGCTGACCACATTAATTCTCCGACTCTATTCCGGGCCCTCCGGCACCCCCTCTTCCCCCACCTCCCCCCCGCCCCCCCCCCCTGCCACCGGAGGTCCCTCGTGTCCAAACATGGGTTCTGGCATTTTACGATGTTTGCATTGCCCAGTAGTTTGCACACAGCCCGTATGATTTCATCCAATGTCCATACTTGGTAAATATTTTTTGCTTTGAGTCATGAGCCATATGTTGAGGCGCCTTGTTGCTGTCACTGCCGGCGTTTTCCTGGGAATCTTTCGACCTTTGTGCCACAAGTGGATGTTTCTTCCGTGTGCAATTTCGATGAAATTCTTTTCAAAGGAACCTTTGTTGGCTCTCAGTATAAAGAAAATGTCTTTAACATCTTCAGTAATTAGTAATGTCTTTAATTTTTTAATGTTCTTTGAATGTTGCTTTTCATTTTAATAATTTGTTTGTTGGGGTTTTTTTTTCGCCACGAGACAAAATGGGAAGTGGATTCGGCACCAGACTCCAGATTCCAAGTGGTTTGTTTTTTGTTTTTTTTTATCCAAATTGATCCCTAAATCTTTTTCCCTTCTGTAAAAATCCCTCGACCTGTTTTGTCTTCCTGTAGTTCCTCTGGCTCGGTGACGCCGCTTGTGCTCGATCTCACCGTTTTGACATTCACTGGCATCGTCCAAGTGTGTGTGTGTGTGTGTGTGTGTGTGTGTGTGTGTGTGTGTGTTTGTGTGTGCGCGCGCGGCACGTTCCGTGCGGTTGGCAGTTCTCCATGAAACCAGCAGGTGATGCTGCGTAACAAACAATAAAACCTGGATTTGCGTCACAGGTTCAGCGTGTTTTAGCAGTTCAGTAAAAATCAGTCAATTGTGGTGATGAATAAAAACTGCTTAGTTTAGCTTTTTTTTAAAAAAAATTATATATATACATGTACATATATATACATATATATATGTATATATATATATATACACATTTCAAATGTGTTCCGTCCATCACCTGGTCAGTGACTCGTCAGTCTGGAGGCCTTGCGCCCTGTAACATGCGCACCGTCCCATGATGCACCGCTACTGTTGCTGCTGCTGCTGCTGCTGCTGTATGGAATCTCGGCGTCGAGCCGGCCCGGCGGCCCGTCTGGGGATTCCGAGCCTCGGAGAGCCCCAGACACGGGGAGCGTCAGAGTTCACCTTCTCGCCGGCGTCCTCCAGTGGTGACCTCACCGCTGGTTCAGGTTCTGGTGAGTCACCTCCCGGCAATCTCTCCGTCTAGCGCGACGCACGGAAAAGGAATGCGGCTACGGAGCAGATGATGAAAACAAAAACACATGCCGTGCAGTGCGGCGGTGGCTCGGCTCGGCTCGGCTCGCCGTACTCAGGAAAATGTTTCTGTTTTTTTCACCACCGCCTGCTTTTCCAACTGTGATGTCGGCGGAGATCCTGCTGACTCCACTGCGCACGGCGGCGGTGGAGTCCCTGCTGCAGTGCATCACCGCCTCCACCACCACCATCATGTTGTTTACTGAGGCCCCTCCGTCCTCCCAGCCTCCACTTTCCCCCTCCGTGACGTCGCCCTCTGGGGTTTCTCTCCAGACTAGACGCACCCGCGAGTCCCGACCGCATGCGTACAGACGGGCTGGCGAGACGCGAGTTCAACCCCCACCTACCCCCGCTACAAAAACCCTGAACACAGCCGCCGCCGCCGCTGCCAGGTTTCCCCACTACAGACTCGCTGAAGTTTCTGCTCCTAACGAGCCGGCGGTGAGTCATCGGGCCGGGGAGTCTGTTCAGAAGGGGGGTGCGGTGTGGGGGCGATAGCGGGAGAACCCCGGAAAAAAAAGAGCAGAGACGGGCCGACGCAAACGTGTCACGGCCGACACAACTGGAGTGACTCACTTGATGGGTTCACCATCTGGGTTAGTCAGCGCCGCCCGCTGGCCCGCCTGCTCTCGCCACTCGGGACGTCACGCTGGACGGCTAGACGAAGATGATGATGATGATGATGATGACAACCGGGAGTGAGATCACGTGGAACGTTGTTGTGTCTGGACTGCGCTCGCCGTCTGATGGTCAGCAGATCTGGGTCGCGACGATGACGAGTCGTCCGTTCGAAGGTCCTGCGGCCTTTTGATTCGACTTTACTCTTCACTCTTAAAAAAGATTTTTTTAGATGCTGTCCCATGGATCAGAGCTTGGTTTCGTCACCCGGGGAAGCTTTTTCAGTAACGATAATCTCAACGTGTGGAGGCCCAGTTGAGGGGAAGTCCGGGTTGTTGCAGCGCTGCAGGTTGTTTGTGTGCAGGAGTCGCAACCACAGTGGCAGAAAAACTACAAAAACGTGATTATCTTTCACTCATAGGTAAGAAATTGTGTTTTGGTTTTGTAGAGTATCAAAATAGAGGCGTTATACTGGTTTTCAGCATGTTTTCTCACCACTAGATGGCACTAGATGCTGTGCATGGGGGCCTTTAAAGCCAAGCTTAGCCATAAATCTTTCTTTATTTGTAAATGGAAGAGCAGAAGTGTTTCCAGTGTCTGCACAAACGGCATCATTGAATAAGTACAATATTCCAATTTAATTCCATCCTCGTACTCACTGCGGTTATTTTCCAGAAACATCTGCACTGATTTTCAAGGGCATTTTCTTTCCTTTTTTTTCTAAACCTGCAGACTGGCTGTCAAGACTTTGCAGTAAAAATTTAAGCGTCCTAGTTTTTCAGGACTGACAACATGTTCAACCTAATTAGCCGATGTGCTGCTAAATTTAAGCCGTCCGTCACCAGACAGGTGCTGAACAAGGCTGACGGCCGTTCTTGTGTGTTTGAAATAACACCTGTTTCCTCTCAGGACACAAATAAAAAAAAACTTTTTTTCTCAACCTGTCAAAGCTGATAGAAATTTGTGATTCAAGATAAACATGTTTTTTTTATGTTTTTAAAAAGACAACCATGCTAATGGAAGATCTCAATATTGGACTTTAAATGAAACTCTACATCACTAAAGTGTTGTTTAGATCAGGACTGGGCAAACTATTTGGACTGGTGGGGCCACAACAGCTTCTAAAATTTGACAGAGGGGCCGGAGCAGCAGCAGACGGATGGAGTGTTTTGGTGACCCGGCTCATAGGAGAAAAAAATACCTTAGGATATGTAGAAAACATGTGCTCTAATGTCTATTGAAAATGAACAAAAGCGTACCTGTCTTTAAAGCCACACTGTATTTAGCTCTGTATTGAAATGACTCATAAAACATTGATGAAGCGCAGCTATTTCATGATTTACTTACTACTAATATCATTTCTTCGGTTTCGGCTGGCCGGAATAGAAACCATAACAAGCCACATTAGGCCCCCGGGCCATAGTTTGCCCGTGCCTGGTTGGGATCCAACTGAGGAGTCGACTAAAGCATCTGTTAGATCCCACTGCAGCTGCTGTTAAATGGCTGATAACATAGAATATATTTCAGTTTAAATCCAGTTGGAGAACCAAACTCTTTTTCTCTGCTGTCTTTGAATGTTTGCTTGAACACTTTCAAAAAAAAAAAATGCTGCAGAAAAAAACCATCAAACAACAAAACTCAGGATACATTTAAATTCTAATCCTCCTGAAACTGGCCTTGCTCGTCCAAACTCTCCGGGTTGATGGTTTGGCTCCCACAAGACGTCGGCAGCTGATGTCACAGAGGTGAAGACCGTTCCGTTCACTTTGCATCTGGCTCTGCAGCGTCGTGCCGATCTGCTGAGTTAAGGCCTTTTTTTTTCCTTCCTTCCTTTTTTTTTTTTTCTTTCCCAAGGAGGCAGAGGACGAGGTGTCATTGGGCCCCCGCATGAATATGAAGTAGCGACGAGGCCTTGTTGATTCACACTCCAGACAAATACTGCCAGAGCGCCGGCTAAACACACTGCTTTTGTGTTTTTGATGAGTGTGAGTCAGACGGCGTCTGAGCCGAAAGGTGTTTGTTGTGTTTTTTAATGACGTGATTAACGGTGAGTAATGATTCAGCTGGCTGTTACGGGACCGACTTTCAGGAATTCTTCTGTTTTCACTCTGCTTTCATCCTCGGCCGTGACTCCCAGGCTGAGTAGCTGCTTTAAAGTGGCCCGTAACGTCACATTGTTCACATCTTTTTAATGTTTTTATTCCTTTTTTCCCAAATTCCCAGACTCAGCTCTGGCCGTCACTGCATTAAAATGCTGTTTGCTGTTCCCAGAAAGCAGCATCGAAAAAAAAACCCACCTAGTTTTTACCTCGACAGGACGTTGCTGCTGAACAGCTGATCACCTGATGGCACAGTGCAGGTCATGTGACACAGACTATAGACTTTTTGGAGCAGATTTGCACGATTAACTGCCAAAAATACAAAAAAAAACAAAACCACACAATACAAAGAGGCAGTGAGTGGAACAAAGACCTGGCCACAGGTGCTGCCACTAACCTGAGCCAGGTGCCAGTGACATGATGGTCCCCTTTGTGATGTCACAAAGGGTTTATTTATTTATTTTTTTACTGTTTATTTTATTCCCCCATTCTGAAAACTTTGAAAAAGTAAAGAGTGACCTTCATCATTCCAGCTGTTCTGACTGATTTGAAAAGACTGCTTGTTGGAGTTTTTTTTCGCTACCAGCAGAGAATCAGGAAAATCCGTCTGTCGGTCTGTCGATCTGTCGGTCTCATCTTCGCATTGGAGCTTCGGAGAGAGAAAACCCACATCAGGCGTTTTTGGCCATTTTTTGTTCCCCATTAATTTCAGCAATCCTCCCATCCCCCCGTCTCCTACCACTCCCTCCCCGCCCCCCCTCTCAACCTCTCGCTTCCCGTAAGTTCTGCGAGTCGGATAATGAGGAAATTGGCTCTTGGAATCCCGGGCCGGCGTTGGCACGGCGCTCCGAGCGTCCCGGCGGAGACAAGAGAGAGGAGCTTCGCTGGGATTTGTCCAGTCAAAACAGACAGACTGGGGCGGGTGGAGGCCAGGGTGGAGGGCGGCCCCGGAGGTCAGCGCCCGCTGCTCTCCCCGCTCCGCCCACTCTCCCCGGTGCGGCCCGACGGCGTGCGACGTAGAGCGTGCACGTACGTGCGTGCGTGTGCGTGCACGCGCAATGGAGAGTGCAGAGTCTAGACAGGAAGCTGCTCCGTGCCAGATTAGGGATTTTCTCTCTTCACACCGTCTCTCTCTCTCTCACACACACACACACACACACACACACACACACACACACACACACACACACTGTGTGTGTCTGTTTGGTAGTGTGATCAGATTTGAGCGTCTCGGTTTGGACAAACCAGAACTCAGAAATCCTTTTTTGACAGCGACAGTTTTCTTCTTCTTCTTCTTCTTCTTTTTCTTCTTTTTCTTCTTCTTCTTCTCCTCCTGCGACTTTCCTGCCCACTGGAAGCGAAGCGAGTCTGAGCCGCGGTGTGAAAAGTTCAACTCGTCCTTCCCGGGTACAGTAGCGGGGGGGGGCTAAGCGCGCAGCTTCCTGTAGCGCTTTAGCTAAATTAAACCGAGCCCCCACTGTTCTCATCTGCTCACCTGTAGCCCCTGCCAGGCCCGGCCGCGACCTCTGACCCCACACAGATGGGTCTGCATAATAAGACACGGGCGCACGCGGCTAAGTGCCATCTTGGCCGCGCTTTGACGGGCCGCTGACGTGCGTGAGCGAGGGAGCGAGCGAGCGTGCACGTGTGCGTTTTCTAGCGGAGCTCCTCGGCCTGAGTGGAGTCTCGGCTTATTGTTCGCAATCTTGGTCTCACCGTGCGTCGTTGGCCCCGGGCCAGTGTGTGTGTGTGTGTGTCTGTGTGCGCGTGCATGTGAGAGCTGTACTTTTCTCTCTAATTCTCTGAATATGCATGACCTCCTGGCTTATCAGACGCTGTAAAGAGCTTTTTTCACACGCAGCACATTCTGCACACGCGGCCTGCAAAGTGAACTTACAGTTTTATTTTCTCCCCCCAAAAAAAAGAAAGTATTTTTTTTCCTTTGACAACTGCTTCGCTTTGAGTTGATTGTCACTGTTTTGACGCCGCACCTCTTTACGACCTCTGTGTTTGCGATGAGTGACGGAACCGCCGCTTCCTTTTTTGTTTGATTCTACGCCGACTGGCTCCAAATTCAAGTGGGTGAAATTTCTAAAAGACACGATCGAGGTCCCCGCGAGTTCTTACTCCAAATGAGTGGGAGCAAAATAAAACAACATGAAGCAAAAGTCAAATTGGCCTCAGTCTGAACCAGCTGGTGAGTGGGGAAATGAAGAAGATAAATAAAGCAAAAGTATATAAAACATACATCCAACTTTCTCCTTTGGAAAATGAAATATTTGCTGTTGACACAAAGCAACTCAAATCTGATTCAGTTTTTATGCCCTCGTTCTTCTTCTCCTTCTCCTTCTTCTTCACCCAAGTCCTTCCGTTCCGACGCCTCTTTAATATATGAGCATATTTACCCGCTTGTCCGAGACGATATACGGCTCACGTGCGACCGGCCACTGCTGCATCAACCACATATTTCATCCTCTTCCTGGTTTTCCCGCCGCCGGAGAGAAAAAAAAACGCTCCTCTTCATTTTCCACTTGAGTGATTTTCTTATCATCCCGCTGCCCTGCGACCCGCCGAGCTAAAGTCGATAAAACACCAAAATATTCTGTTAAACACGGGCGACGGTGGCGGTGGCGGTGGGCCCCCTGCAATGCCTCCTGGGTAATTATGGTGATAACTCAGCCGTCAGCGGCGAGGCCGGAGGCCCACGGGAGGACGAGGTCAGGCCGGAGGAGCCTGAGAGGAGGAGGAGGAGGAGGAGGAGGAGGGACTGGGGGGGGGTCAAGGTGAAGCAGGGTGGGGCTCTGCTGCCACTGCCATCCCATAAAGCCTTGCTGTCACGCATGAGGCCGCTGGATGTATGCGGACCTTCCTCCTCCTCCTCCTCCTCCTCCTCCACTACCACCAGGATGCTGATGAGGGATGATGACAGGCGCTTTAGGCAGCTCGGTTATTTGTGTGACCTCGGCTGACTGGCCGGAGGAGTAGAAGGTCACAGCAGCTCCTCCGCTGGTCGATCTGTGGAAACTTCCTAAAGGAAACTCATCTTTTGTACCGAGGAAAGTCTTTTGATTTCTTCTTTCTTCTTCTTCTTCTTAAATCCTGATTAAACCGCTGCCACTGCAGACTCCATGCCAGTGAAGCAGCATTCAGGCATCCCTGTATCTCCTCTTCATCTTCCTCAGAGTTTTTTCCTTTTGGAATCCAAAGGAACACTCACTTCCTGCTTTTCTCAAAACTGTTTAAATTCGTTCTTTTTCAAACGTCTAGATGCCACCCAGGTCTGAAATTATGAAACTGTCACTGCTTGGGGCAAAGCAGGAAGTTGCTTGGTGGCTGTGGTCACTTCCTGTATTCCCTCTTTGTCTTCATCTGGAAGGAAGCTGATCCGTGGTGGAATTCCAAGACTAATCAGCCGAAAAACTCTAATTGGAACTCAGGCTCGTAGATAAAAAAAAAAGAGCGAGATTTCTCAACTGTTTGATTCAACTGATTGATTGATAGATTGACTTGCTCAGCTTTAAAAGCAGATTTGAGCACGACAACATCGAGTGTAAATCAATACGACTCCATACTGTAGCTAAAAGTGCACTTCATTGTAGCACTTGGACCCTTTTTTTTTTTTTTCTTCGTCTCGCTAATACGACTGTGTGCCAGTTTATCTGGAGACGATTCCTCCGTCTTGAAAGGTGCTTCTGTCCTATAAATAGGAGCGTCCAGTCCCGTCGCCGTGACTCACTGTGTTTTCTGAACAGCAGCGTCTGTGGCCGGAGCTCTTTTGTTACGTAACCTATATTTAGACTCGACGTTACGCTCCGTGTGCAGTGGCAGTAACAACCGTATTCCCTCCGTCTGCCCCAATTCGGGTGCGGGGGCAGGAAAATGTTAGCGCACCGCTCGCCGTTTATAGCTTCCTCAGCACTTCTTTGTTTCCTCGCAGCCTGGATATTCCCCCCCCCCCCCCACCCGACCCCCCTCTACACACTCACCCCAGCGTGGGTTCAACTGGGTCGGCCTCTTTGCCAAGAAGGGGGAGAGAAAGTGGAGTAAAATGACGCGTGTTTTAATTTCCAGCGCACAAACATCTCGATTGGGATTGAACTTCAGGGGCCAAAAATGTTGAGCGGGCTGATCCAGACTGCGGTGGTGGAAATGGGGAAAGTCTGTCTGAAAAATCAGACGCCACATGACATTCATTTGGGTAATTTACAGAAGTCGATCGGCATTATGTTAATGCGCGAAGACCCACACGACTCAAGATTCATGGCTGTTTTCTAACAGAGCAGCCGTCTGTGTCTCTTGGATCTTTTGGGAAATTCACAGAGATGACAAACTGACTCTGGTTTAATTGCCCCTCTGTGACATCACAAAGGGAGCCAACAATCCCCCAGTCTCGACAGGTTTGTGAGAACACAACCCTCGGCGGCGTTGTTACTTTTGCTGAAGGTCCAACAACGAGGCAATTTATTCTTCATAGGAGGCTTTTATAGGAAGATGTGGAAATCCTGAGAGGGGCTGTAAACAGAGGGCTAAATATGCCAAAGAGGTTTTCTGGACTTCCCAAGACGTTGTGATTGTTGCTGCTTTTTAGTTATTTCATGAATCACCGATGTCCATTGTGAAAACAAATATCTGGAATTAATATCACATTACCTCACACATTTTATTTTTCTGTTGCTCATCTCCAGTTAATTTCTCCTCCTGCCGCGTTATCCAATCCCAGTCCGACGCTCCAGTCAGCTCCAGCCGGCCCTTCGTGGGGACCCCTGACCTGCAAAACAACTATAAATATTTATATTTGCGTCAGCTCGTCTAAAAATAACTGTAACTGTATTACAATGGAGCATCCTGGACGAGGTCCAGCGGAGACTCACACAGCGAGCAGTCGTCAGCATTCAGCGCCGGGCCCCTGCGTGTCCTGAGAGAGAGACGGGTCGGTGTCAGGAGGCAGACATATTGATAGCTTTGTGGTCAACTGGGGAGGAAATAAATAAATAAAAACTAAGACACTCAGTTGCGGGATCCTCTGGGTCCAACAGATGTATTTCTGGAACACGGCGACAGAAACGAGGAGCATTTTTTTGCTCCGCGATGCTCAGCGGTTCTCTAGTGACACCTACAAAAAAAATAGATAGCCTGTGTTTATTTCCGTCCAGTTACGACGTCACGGTGGTGGATTGGAAACAAGGCTCGCGGCTTGCTGCGCATTGAACTGAGCTCCAAGTAAACACATGATTGTTGTTCCAATAAGAAAGACTTATCATTCTTTTTGTTTGACGTAATCCAGGTCGGATTAAACTGCAGCGGCTAGCTGCTAGCTGCTAGCTGCTAGGCTAGCAGTTGCCCTCTTCACCTTCTCTACTCTTCTGCTCTTAAAAAAAGAGATTTCTGCCGGTGAGCTACTTCACGACGACTCATGCGGCCCTTGGGGGCTACCTGGTGCACGCCAGGGGTCATAATGTTCGTGACCCCTGGTGTGGGCATTTCACTGGAGTTTGTCAAGACGGATGAGCAAGAATTCAGTGGTTGAAATCTGAGAAAAGCGACTGCCGTCCAAAGACGCTGCCCACCATCTTCCTATTATGGGATTATCCAACCCATCCATCCATCCAACCCATCCATCCATCCAACCATCCATCCATCCATCCATCAGGGGGTCTGCTGGAGCCTCTCCCAGCTGTCAAAGGGTGAAGGCAGGGTGACTCCCTGGACAAGTTGCCAGTTTATTGCAGGGCCACAATTATCCAACCCACACATTAAAAAAAAAAAACAATTTAAAGTTTAATGTGTTTTTGTTTAACATGTACTAGTGCAGTTTTTAGATTATTTTGGGACAGTGCAGTCTCAGCCCGCTGGTGACAGTAGACTGATCCGAGCAGAGTCTCCAAGTGAATCGCAGAAACCATTCGAGTCGGACTCAGACTCCCTCCCTCCTCCTCCTCCTCCTCCTCCTCCCTCCCCCCCTCCGCCAGTCACTATCAAGCTCATCTGCCGGTCCGCATGGTACCAGACGTCGAGTCCCACCCCTCCACACCACCACCCTCCTCCGCGACTTGCCTTGCGCCTCTCCTCCCGAATCCCTCCTTCACCCCCGCAATGCAATAAATGTCCAGCCATCATTTATTTTAATTCACTCCCCTTCCTCGCACAGATGAAATGGATTCGTAACCTTGTAGGACAAGGACGTGCATGCCGTCTGCCGTCAGTTGCTGAGTTATTCTCTATTCTTCTAGCATGTGGGATGGGGTGGAGGAGGAGGAGGAGGAGGAGGAGGGTGAGAAGGGGGGGGCGGCGGCGAAAGAGGCCCAATGATGAAGAGAAATGGCCGGGCATGCAAATTGCAGGCTGCCATGTCCAATGAGGAGGCCCGGCGGAGACTGTCGCCGTAGAAACTCGGGACAGGGTTAACGAGGCTGAGGGTGGGGAGGGGGAGGTAAGGGGGGGGGGGCTCGGTTTAAAAGACAACGAGGGAGGGGGGAAGGGGGTGGGGGGGGGGGAGTGAAAAAACACTGGCCGTGATTTATTTGCCGAATCAAGGTCCGATGAGTGGATTATGGCCGGCCTAATGAGAGAGAGTGTTTTTGGGGACAACTAATTGGACGTGACCGAGGAGCAGAATGCTAAAAGCCGGCGGAGGGCCGCGATTGGCTGGCGTGGGAAGCGGCGGTTGCTAGAGCGAGAGGGAGGGACGCAGAAAGAGTGAAAGTCTGATCAGAATTTAAGATGCTTTGCAGGTCGTTTGGTTCTTCGCTTCGCTGCTTTCTTAAAGTTGGACAACTTTCATTCATTTTTTATCCTCCCGAAAAACCGAAAAAGCTCAATTAGCCGCCTGTTTGTTGCCTCCGGAAGCTAAGTGTTAGCCGCTCTTGCTAAAGGCTTTATTCACATGATTGGGAGGGGCCGAAACAACCACCGCCGCCAAAAAAAAAACAACAACAAACAAACAAACAAGGCAACTTTGAGCTGACACTAGTCTGTGCACTGATCCTGAGGGAGGGATCAGCGCACTTTGTGACATCACAAAGGGTAATTTTTCCAGCCCTTTTGGTCTTAACACATCCACTCTGAATAGTGGAGCAGGCAGCTATCTCACAGCTCTGGGTCAGAGGTCAGAGGTCAGCCACCTGCTGGGCTTCTTTTTTTATTTTATATATTTTCAGAGGGGAATTTTCTTTTTTTTCTTTCTGATTTTGTTTCAAACCATGAAACACGAAGGCCTGAGTGAGAAGATGACCAACCTCACCTGACCAGTCTGACTGAAGACCACACACACACACACACACGCACGTTCAGTAACCGAGCGTAGCTGCCGCTGCTGCTGCTATGATGCCCACTAGAGGGCAGTATCTAGCTACCGGCAGCACGCGGTGCGGCGGCACGTCTTCCTGCCTGGTTCAATAAGTTTAAATTCTGCCGGGCCGTGAAGCGCAGAAGTAAAAGCTGTCAGTTGGATTCAGATTCTTTTTTTCCTTTTTTTTTTTTTTTTTTTTTTTTTTTTTGGTGCTTTATTGTTTTGATATTGGTGAGTCCTTTGGGTTTATTGATCATTTCAATTTAACAAAAAAAAAAAAAAAAAAGAAGCAGTCAGCGCTGGAGACGGGACGAGGGCAGAGTTTCAAATAACTCATTTGAATGTCACAAAGCGTTTGGAACTTTTTTTGTTTTTTGCGTTAAAATCACCTCAAAGCTTCTGACATTTTTAGGATTTTTCTTTGATTTAAGAAGCATGAAGTGACTCTGAGCATCTCCAAACCCCCACCGCCGCCACCACCACCACCACCTCCACCACCTCCAGCACCACCCAAATGAATAAATGTCCATGTCCTCACTTTTTCATTTCAGGCTTTTTGACATAATTCCTTCAAGTTTTTTCAGTCCGTCCGTCGTCTCTGCATGTCTCTTCTTACACCTCCCGCTGAAGAGGCCTCTTAATTCAATATGTGATTCCCACGTGCGCTTGCTTATTGAATCAGCCTGCCGCCACCAGGCGCACAACATTTTAAGGGCAGAGCGCTCTGCTTTCCCCCCCCACCCCCCAGCCCCCGCCAGGATGCAGATCTCCCGGCGATGACATTTCCCTTTTGTGTTCCAACCCCCCGAGTCCTTGGAAACGTCGCATCCATTTGGCGTCCCCGCCTCATCTCATGAGTGCAGCCGGCGATGCCGCCTGCGCGCGGCTGGAAATGGCCGCGGACACAAATGGGATTAAAATGCTCGCGAGACGTCTCCTCGAGCGTTTCCACCTGTAATGTTGTTTGCAGACGCACCGAATGAGACGCGGAGCCGGTGAGCCGGTGGCGGGGGGGGGGAGCCAAGCGTCGCTAGTCCACCCGCTAGCAGAGCCGGGCCCTCCGCTGCCGGGCCGCGGCGAAGGGTCAGCGCTAGTCCCCACTTTCTGTCTCAAATTTGCAGTGGAACGCGGCAAAGCTGCAAAGAGACGACGCGGGGAATGTGATTACGCCGCCGGCTAATGTAAGAGAATCTCATTTGTTTTCTCGTCGACCGACCGGATTGTTTCTTCCCTCACCGGCAGATTGGGGGAAACGTCGGCGAGAAGCTCGACTCCTCGACTTTGAAAAACAGGCTTGAGCGACGTTGTTGTGAAATATATATGAATATACACTAGCAGTCAAAAGTTTGGACTCACCCTATGAATTTAATGTCTTTTCTTTCATCCTCATGACATTGCAGTTTCTCACTGAAGGCATCAGACTACGTATGAACACACATAAAAGTGTAAAATAACACATTTTATATTTAAATTCTTCAGCATAGCCACCTTTCATAAAAGGCACATTTACAGTTATTTAACCTGTTCGTCTTTGCTGTATAATTACATATATCTTGCTCATATATTTGATGCCTTCAGTATGTATCTGCAGTGTAGAAAGTACTAAAAATAAAGAAAAAACATTGCATTTGGTAGTGTGTCTAAACTTCATAAAAAACACAGTGGAAGTTTGAGCAGAATTTTGCCTCGTTGCGCCAACTGTAGTGCTGTTTCCACACTAGGTGTCAAAAAATAGACTTTAAAAATGAACACACACACACACACACACACACACCAGGCCGTGGCCGCCGTGCGGGATTATGACGTCAGGTGTCTATTTGAGGACGAGACTCTCCTAACCAAGATGGATGAGCGAGCGTATCGAGCTCCGGCATGACAAACGAGGGCTGAAAGTGTCGCCAGTGTTTTATGGACGCTCCCTCGGGTCCTCATCTCCCATAACCCCTGACCTCTCGACCTTTTAAACCGCAAGGGCGATTACGAGTGGGCCGTCCGGCGGAGGGAGCGGCGGCGCCGGAGGTGTGTTTCACACGGCCGCGGTGTCGCCGAGCGTCCATCACGGCAGGACTGGGATGGATTTACTCCGTTTTATTTTTTAACACAAAAGTGAGGCGGAGAAAAAATAGATTTTAGGCCGACGTCGTATTGATCTGTGAAACGCCTCAGAAATGAGAAATCATCCTTTCCTTCCTTGTTTGGTGGCAGAACAGGAAGTGAAGGAGTTGAAGTTACAAAGCTGCAGTTTGAATGAACTGCCGCTCACCTGTATGCACTATAAAAATGACCACATAAATTCAGACCTCATTGCCATCTTTAAAAGCTCCCATGTTATGCAAAATTTGGTCCATCTTTCTTTCACACCCTTTGCATAAACACCAGTTCGTTGTGATGTCACAAAGGGCACTGATCCCAGCCCCAGCTGTTGACTCCGTCCTCTGGGGACCTCCTTTTTTTCCTTCACCTTCCAAAAACACGTCCAGCATGAAGACCAGGCTCTTTTTCATGGCAGACATCAAACAGAGGGCTACCTGCACCTTTGACAGCACTTTTCCTAAGTATGTTTTTTGTCAGGAACCCTTTAAACAGCACACGCGTTGCGTCCTCAGTGGACGCCAGGTGTTCAGCAGGCTGAGAGCGAAGCCGACTTGTCTCCTGTCATGTCTGCGGCTGACGCCTGCTCGTCCCAGTGGGACGTGTCACCGTGCGACGCCGGCATTTTTTCCCGCCGAGCTCTGACAGCAACAGCGGCAGAAATTTGGTCAAATTTCAAAAGCAGGAATTATTTTTTTTTATTTTTTTATTTTTTTTGTTTGCGATCCTAACTCCAGAGTTGCGCCGCAGACTCTGTAATCTGCTTGGGTGCGTTTGATTTGTTGTTCCTTGAACGACAGGATGAATTTAGCGCGCTCCCTGACCTCCTGTTTAATGTGCGCAGCGGCGCCGGCGGTCGGTGGACGCCGAGTCTCGCCGCCTCCAGGAAACCTTCATCACCCCCTTCCTCCGTGTAACGTTTGCGGCGCGAGATTAGTGCGAGGGTCCCAGGGGTCCCCCCTCGTCACTCCATTTCCTAAATTGACAGCTGGAGAAACTCTATTCCACCGGACGTGATAAACGACGCGGGGCGTCGGAGGAGCGTGTCGCCGCCGAGAGGCGGGATTGATAAATGGGGGAGGTTGGGAGGAATCAGGGCAGATGAAAGTTGTTGGCCGCTGAGGAATGACTGACAGCTCATTATGAAAATCCGAGAGGGGAGTCCGACTTGTTTGCACGAGCTGCTCTCTTCTCTTGTCTCTCCAGCCGGCACGCGGCGCCGTTAGAAGCACTTCTGCAAGTCTGAAAAAAAAAAAATTCTCTTTTGTATTATTTTAAACTGCTGTTGTTTAGTGTTTTTGATTGGCTTTAAATTGTGTTTTTCAATAGAAAAAAAAAACAGGGAACAAAGCAGCAAACTGTGCAAAAGTAAACCTTAAAAATAAGCAACACAAAATATTACCGTGCAATGTTTCAAAAGGCAAAGGGAGGAAATAAGTTTTCAATTCAATTCCACAGTCAGGCCAAAAAAAAAAAAAAAAATTGAAAAGGAATTTATACATTCTTCTCTTGGAGAGCAGACAGAAAAACATTTTTGTTGTTGTTTTTCTGTTGGTTTCACTTCTGAAGAGCAGTAAAAAATAAAGCAGATCACAGTAGATTCATCGTTTAATAGCCTCTGCAGCACCGTGTTTTCAGCTGTATACAAGGTTTAATAATAATGAAGCACAAAGATGTTTAAGATGTTAAAAAAACAAAACCCAAACAAAGGTGAAGTTGCTCCAGTGTTGGTGCAGAACGGCATGATCGATGTGCAGCAGCAGCAGCAGCAGCAGCAGCAGCAGCAGCAGCCGAACTGGAGCTGCAGCTCTAATTGCGTAACCGTCGAAGGGTGGATTCATTTGTAGCCATCAGATTCACAATAATCACAGCTGACGTGACAAAGCGGCAATATTTTACAGCAGGTCGCCGAGAAGGGAAGCGACTTTTTCCATGCAAATCAAGACTCTGGCAGGAAGCTCCGTGTTTGTCTGTCAGAAAGTTCTGGAAGTGACTGTTTTTATTCAGAACTTGGAAGAAACATTTATTCATCTATCTATTTATCTATTTATCTTTTTTTTTTTTATTTATTTATTTATTTATTTAATAAAGTGTGTGCACCATTGGTGCACCATGCACCAAACATGACACGGGGTCGCTTGTCTGGGATCAATGTAATCTCTGGGCTGCTGCACTGAGCTGACGAGGCCTCAAACAGACGGTCCGACGAGCCAATCAGAGCAGCTCCTCTCGTCTCCAGCCGCTCCCTGGAGGTGGACACTCGGCGTCTTCGTCGCTCTCGTCGGTGCTTCTCCTCTTCGCCACCGCAACGTGCGTCGTCCTTCCCATTGCGAAGAAGCGCTCGGTCAACCGCAATTTGCAGGCTGCGGCTACAAAAACCGTCCCGTTCTAATTCAAGATCTGAGGTGACTTTGACTTTTGATTAACGATAGTTTCTCCAAAGCAGTCGGGAGAAGAAAAAAACTGAAACTTTCCACATGAAAATCCCTTCCGGTGGAAAGAAGAAAAGAAGAAGAAGAAGAAAACATCTATATCTCTCTGAATACATAATCCAGCCGGCCGACTGCATTCAGTGTGAAATAATACCCAGGTGCCGTCACAGGAGCCAAACAGCGAAAGTGTTTGTTATTAAAATATTTGTACTTCTCGGGCCCCAAAGGGCCACGCAGCCTCTTCGCACTTATGCATATTTCCATTATAGTCACATCAAGCAAACAGAGCGACGCCGCCGCTGCTGCTCCCTCTCCCTCTCTCTCTCTCTCTCTCTCTCTCTCTCTCTCTCTCTCTCTCTCTCTCTCTCTCTCTCTCTCTCTCGTGCTTCTCTCTCAGGCTGCTAGTGGGGGGAAAAGAAAACAGCAGCTCCAGGGAGAATCCGTTTCCCATGAGCCCCTGGGGCAGGAGGCCCGAGGACACGCCATGGGGATGTGATGTGTGCGAGCAGGGGGAGAAGCTCGGCGCTAACACACAACGTAGTAATGGGAGGATCGGCGCCGAGGTGAATTGGCCCGTTTGGGATTTTTGTAGTCGAGAGACTCGGAGATAATGAGAGACGCCGAGGCGCAAACACGGCGACGAGCGACACTGCCGCAGCGACAAACAAGCCGCGGAAAAACTGGAAATTTCTGCTTTTTGACTTTAGCGACGGCGACGGTGGAGGAGATTTATTGCATTTTATTGAAAATGTATTTTGAATTGAGATTGGCCTTTAAATGAGATTGTACTAAGGCCAGGTTTAAATCGATATCAATTGGAAAATTTATGAAGAATTAATAAGAATTTAAAAAAAGAAATTTAAACTGTGAGCAACACTGTTTGTGTCTCTGTATATTTGAACAGTCGAGGGCTATTGTTGGATTTTTTTGTTCTACTGTCAGTGAAAATTTCCCCTCAAAACACATTCAAACTTATCTCAAATTATATAAGAAATATTTTATAATCCATGAACTGTTTCAAGATGTAGAAAACAGGAAGAAAGAAAAAAATAAACAAATTCTAAATCTCAAATGGAATTTAAACCCTCCTCCTCCCGCTGAGAAGAAAAGAGGCTGCGTTCAGGTTCAGCGGGATCGGCGTCCGTTCGGGCGTGTTCGCCTTCCCGCCGGCCCGGCGTGCAGGCGGCGCCGGTGGAAGCGTTGGATTGTGGGACAAAGGTCTGAGCGTCTGTACTCGACTGTATGATCTTATTATCTGTCAGCCAATTTAACAGAGAGGCCTTTGGGGAGTGACAATGAGGATGTAGGAGAGGAGGGGGAGGGGTGCGGTGGAGGGGGGGTGGGGGGAGAGGAGGAGGAGACACACACACACACACACACACACTGACCTCTGCGGCCTCCCCCGCAATGCCTGTTTTTGTATTTGATAGAAAAATCGATGGCCTCGGCGGCAGGAAACCACCTCAGTGAAGAATTAAAACAAGGAAAGTGTTGGTGTGTGTGTGTGTGTATGTGCTGCTGCTGTCAGTCAGTCAGTTAGTCGAACACACAACACGCACACACACCACACCGCTGCAATTGTGGACAAAGAGGAGAGAAGAAAGATGTGGCTTTCTTTTTTAATAATGCGCTGATTTCTGAGTCGTTTTTAGGGTAAAATTTTAAACCTTCCATTCCATCCATATTTTTTTCCTGAGTTGAAGTGTGTATTGTAAAAATGTACAGATATTTGCAAAACACACACTTTCAATCCTTAATCATCACCCTCTTAACTTTAGTGTCAAAACCTCTAATTCAGAATTTAAAGAAAATTTAGAAAATCTTCTCACAAAATCAACATTTCTGTTGTTGTTGTTTTTTTTTTTTTAAGTTTGCATTTCTCCAATTTTATGAAATTATGTTTTACCTTCACATTTACATTCAGGATGCATGCAATGAAACGTCGACCTGGTTTGTCGCTCCTTCAGAAACAGGCTGCAGAAACAAGCTCAGAATTATTAGCAAATTAAATGAACATCAACCGGCGGTCATATACATAGAAATTATTACAAGCTTTGGAATAATTTCATTATTCATCCATTTCTCACTCAATATCAGCCACTTTACTCTGATATTTTTACCTATTTAATTTTCCTGCCATTGCAAAAAAAAAAAAAAAAAAGAAAAAAATTTTCAAAAATGTTGTTTTTTTGGAAGCCGTGTTTTCCGTCCTGGACTCCGTGTCGCCGCTCCAAGGTCAAGCTGTGCGGACAGGCCTCGCCGCTGCCAGTCTGGAGGCCACGGCCAGCAGATGTTGGCGCAGCCGGCTGGACGCGGCGACCTTGAGTCCGTCTCCGAGGGGGTCTTCGCTGGCACCGTCGGCACCCAACTCTCAACTCCGCCCCGCCCGTAGCGCAGACCTAGCGCGGCGCAGCGCGCTAGGGCGAGCGTGTGTGTGTGTGTGTGTGTGTGTGTGTGTGTGTGTGTGCGTGAGCGAGCGTCTCCTGAAGCGGCAGCGGCGTGTGTCATTCAAGCTTCAGTGAAAAGGTAGCAGTGAATCAATCACATGCCCCGTGTAACACCGCACTAAATGAAATTCAATGGACTGATTGAGTGAGTGATGGATGATTCACACGCAGCCGCGGCCGGGATTAAGTGACGGAGGAAGGCTGGCAAGGAGAGAGGAGGAGGAGGAGGAGGAG
Source organism: Thamnaconus septentrionalis (assembly GCA_009823395.1). Classification (NCBI taxonomy): domain Eukaryota; kingdom Metazoa; phylum Chordata; class Actinopteri; order Tetraodontiformes; family Monacanthidae; genus Thamnaconus; species Thamnaconus septentrionalis. The sequence goes on along the minus strand of CM020519.1, from coordinate 4,029,110 downwards.
GTGAGGTTGGACCTCGCAGGGCCCGAGCATGTGTGTGTGTGTGTGTGTGTGTGTGTGTGCACGTGTTGCTCTGTAGTTATTTTTTTTAAAAAGCAAAAACACACATGTGGGTGTGTGTGTGTGTGGGGGGGGGGGGGTAGCGCCCTGAGGATCCTCCTCCGTTCCATCCGTACCCCCCACATCTGCCATCCCAGGACGCTGCGCAACCTGTGAGTGTGTTCAAGAATGTGTGTGTGTGTGTGTGTGTGTTGTCACCATCTGGGCAGAACATCAGGGGCGCCTGGACTGCGCTGCGCTGCGAGCCAGTCTGCTCTTAATCTGCCCACCCCACCCCACCCCCCCCCAACCTCGCTCCTCCTCCTCCTCCTCCTCCTCCTCCTCCTCCTCTGCCGAGGAAGGTCAACGCCTCGCCAAGGACGCCGCCGTCACCCCGCAAAAAAAACTAAAAACGCCCCCCACGACTGGAGGGTCGGCGGCAGCAGCAGCGGCAGCGGCAGCAGCGGCAGCAGCAGCGGCAGCGATCCATAATAGGTGGCAGCTGGCTTTAGTGTGCGTCTCCTCGCTCTGCCCCCCGGTGGTGGAGGAGTCGGGTGGGTGAGGGTCGGGGGTGTGGTGAGCTCATCTTTCATTCCCGCCGCTCCACCACGAGCTAATGTGCTGTGCTAATGCTTGTGTTTGAAGCCGCGCTGCCAAGACGGGACAGAAGGAGCTGTGACGAACGGAGGCGCTCGACTGGAGGCGTCGCAGCAGGACGACGCGGTCAGCTGACGCCGGAGGAGGAGGAGGAGCAGGAGGAGCAGGAGGCCCCGTTTAGGAAGCGTTAGCGGGAGGCCTCAGCTGCTGGGAAGTCGAGTGAAGTTTGGCAAGTTTGCCGAGTTCACTTTGTGCTCACCGTACCTGATAAAGTGGCCGGTTTGCTCCAAGTTGGCTCCTGCAGAACTTGGTTGACTGAGTTCCGTGTTGCCTTTCTGCTGTCTCCAGCCAGGAGGCCCATTTTGACCTTTGACCCCAGCCACTGACAAGCCATTTTTCCTCCACTCTGTCAACTGACTGCTGGAAAATGCTTTCTCTCTCATCTTATTTTTTTGCTGGACATCAGGTGCTTAAAAACGGTCTGCCTTATGTGATGTCACAAAGGGTGATGATGATTCTTCCTGGTTCCTTTCCCCCACCACCACCACCCGCCCCTTTCTGTTTTTTGTTTTTTTTGTCTACTCATCAATATGTTTCATGGTCCAACAAAGCTTTAGTTTGTCTGGTGGTAAAAGCTATTTTTGCTGAAGGCTGCAAACACAGGGTTAAATTCACTGTTTCCTCAACTGATTTAATGGTTTTGTAAAAAGTAGTCAAGATAAATAACAAACAGGTGTGTCCAAGCTTCTGACTGGTAGCGTATGTAATATTTATTATATGCTTGACTGACAAACGCCTTCGCCCTCCTGTTTCTCAGCCGCTGATGCCGAGCCGAGCTGCCCATCAAGCAGCGTTTTTCTTTCTTTCTTTCTTTCTTTTTTTTTTACCTCCCTCCCTCTCCTGACTTGGCGGAGAGATCCAAACCATTTTAAATGCAAATGACCTAAATAAGATTAGCGAGGTAGGCAGTCCGCTCCCTGTTAATTATCCCACGCACTAGTCAATTAACAACGCTAACGATGGGACACTTAGTGAGCGTTAACCCAATTTAGCGCGGCTAAGAGGCGCGCGGACACAGATGCGGGAGTCTGGGGGGTGAGGGGGAGGGGGAGGGTGACTTAAGGTGGGATCTGGATGGGTGAGGTGAGGTAATGGGAGTGGTGGGGAGGGAGGGGAGCTCCGCTGTCAAAGCACAGATGTTAGAGACAGAGCCTGCTTTGCGCTTTTTTCTCTCTTTCTTTTCCTCCTCCCTGGTAAAGATAAAAATGAAACCATCCTCCTCCTTTTTTTTTTTTTCCTCCTCCCACCATGACACCACCCGGGCACCATGTGGGCCGAAGGTGGAGCGTCGATAATTGATGTCATTAGAGATGCTATGTGTTGTGTGTGCGTGCTAGCCGGGCCGCTGCTGTAGCGCTAACAGCGTTAGCCACGGTGGAGATGATGGCGTGCTCTGATTTTAACACTTGTCACTAGACCTTGGCTCTGAGAGGCATGGGTGACTGACAGGTCGCTGTGTGTGTGTGTGTGTGTGTGTGTGTGTGTGTGTGTGGTGTGCACTGATGCGAGAAAATAGATGAGTGTGGGGGGGAAGTTATCGTGAGTTTCATCGCCGCTATTTTACGTGTCTTTAACCTTGAAACCAGGAACTAAATGATTTGTTTTAAGACGGATCGGATCAAACGAGCGACACTTTTTGCGGCAAGGGCAAGTTCTGCGTACGGCTGAAAAAAAAAAGAGGCAAACCCCAGGCACCCAGTTTTCTAGTTCCTTTTCTTTTCTTTTGAAAAGCCGTGTGTGTGCGCAGGCGTTTCTCCGCTCGCACTGGTTTTCTTTGGGCACCTTCGTGTTGGAGAGTTTTCTTCTGTTTTGCTTTAATTTGAATTAAATACAATGTATTAAATAAAGTCTACTCTATTTAAATACATGTATCAAATTTAGGTAATTCTAATTAAATATTAAATACCATGTTTGGTTGAATTCTAGCAAATGTTCCAGCAAATTTTCTGTCAGTGCTGGAAATATACTAACCAGCAAAAGAAAAATGTCTTACCTATATGGATTTATTACATTTAATCCAATTAAATTAAATAAATAAAATTCTTTTAGAGTCTCGCAGCTTCAGAGTTTTTCAGGGGAGTCAGTTTCACTCCACAAAGGAGGGAAAATAAAAACCGTTTTACAATCAGAAACTCTGTCAAGATCCGAACACAGCTGCACATTTACGGTGTGTAATGATAAATATCTGCCAGTAGCGATAAATATCTGCCATGTTGCTGGAGGGGAAGGGTTTCCGCTCGTGTGCAGCCAGTCTGATGTTGATTTACAGTTTCCCTCCTTCCCAGTTTGACCAGTTTTACCCTGAAACTTTGCTGCCAAGTTGTGCGCTGAAGTTGCCAACTACTGCCAAGTGTTTTAGCAGGCAGCTTTGATTTGTGTGCAGGCCCCGATGCGTGTGTGTGTGTGTGTGTGTGAGTGAGAGAGAGAGAGAGAGAGAGAGACATTTACCAGCGTTGTGTTGGCAGAGAAGCAAATTTAAAACATCTGTTTCCAGTCGCTGAAAATATACCTTTTTATCACCTGATCGTAAAAAATGTTTGGCGCGACAACTTGTTCGGCTTGGCAGATTAGTATTTTTTTTTTTTTTTTTTTTTTTTTTTCTTCAGGGATTAACATCAGTGTGGCCTTTCTCCTCCTTCACCCACTCACTCACTCACTGTCCGGCTGGTGACATTCAGCCGTGTCTATCAAACAGTCTCTCTCCAAAATGAAACATCTGCCCCACCCAACCCCCACCACCCCACCACACACACACACACACACACACACACACACACACACACAACCCCCACCAGCCGACATAAATCATCATCACGCGGTGGACCTGCCCACCCATTTTCATCTGTGTAACTTGAGCCCTCGGCGTCAGCAGGAAGAGAGTATTGGTCCGGGGCCGGCCTATTGATCATTGATCTGGCGCCATTGATCCCCCAACCGCACCCCCACCCCCTCCACCCGATCCCAGGGAAGCCGGAGACTCACCGGGACCCTCCTGGTTCCTCCTCTTTTTGATCTGGGTCTCCCAGTGGAATCTCCTCCATAAGCTGAGATAATGAGGATAAATGGCAGCTCGGGCGGCCGCTCGTGTCTCTTTGCGTTTGATTTATCACCTTCAATTCATTTTTTTTTTTTTTTTTTTTTTTTTTGTGGCCGGAGGAATCACCTTGTGAATCAGCTTGATTGGATCCATTTGCTCAGCAAAAAAAAAAAAAAGTTTCAAATCTGAAAGGTACAAAAAAAAAAAAGGCCCAGGAGATTTACCGGCACCTAGTGGCAAGAGGGCACATTGCAAACAAAGTCAGGCGCAGGACGAGATTTTACGAGAATTACGGCTTATGCGCTTCACACCATTCAATGGAAACCTGCAAATCACAATTGTACTGAAATTTTAGAAATATCGCTTTTATTTTGCGAAAACTGTAATGGAAACGCAGCTAGTGTCAATTTCCTGTTGGAACTGGTCGCACTGATATTTGCGCTGCGGTTGTATTTGCTTGTTTTGTTTGTTTTTCTTTGGGGTTTTTTTTTTGTTTTTTTTCCTGCTCACAGCAGCCGTGATCAACAATCAGTCAAGTCCGTCAAAATTTAGTATCACGATTTAGGATTTGGAAACAACTTCTAAAAAAAACTACACAAAAATAAAAAACATGGTGCCTCAATGTGGCTTCCTCACAGCTGTTTGTAGTTCCAGGTCGCGCCCTCACACCCCTGGAAAGCTGCCAGAAGCCAAAGAGAGATTTTTCCCGCCGCTGATCTTTAACTGCGTGATCCCCCGTGAGCCACTTCCTGTTTCCAGAGTGTATAAATGATGATGACACTCGACGACGCGCCGTCACACCGGCGGCTCAATGGCGACCTCTTCATCAGCGCCGCAAATGGCCGACAGTAACGGCCGCGACTGTGCGATAAGCAGATCAATATACATGTAATTTACAAACTGGAGGGGGGTCTGAGGTGGGGGTCAGTGGAGGGGAGAGGGGGGAGGGGGGCAGGTAATCAATGGGTATGAAAGTGTATGAAATATACATTACAGGGATTGTGCCGCGGCGCCGGCCGTCACCGACGTTGATAAATAGTCGGGGCCATTTGTTTTTGTCGTTATTGATTATTCAATCCGCAGAGTTCACCGGAATCGTCCGTCTTCTCCTCCTGGCCGCTCGCTCCATCTCCTCCCCAAAGCTGATTTATGACGGCGCGGGGTCACAGGAGCAGCTGCTGGTTAAAACACCTCCGAGACGAGTCCGAGTGATGCGAGCTAAAGGAGCCGCTAATGTGAGTCTGAGAGCGGCCTCCTGGTTCCCCTCCGTGTGTGTGTGTGTGTGTGTGTGTGTGTGTGTGTGTGTGTGTGTGTGTGTGTGTGTGTGTGTGTGTGTGTGTCACAGTTGCATAGATTCATTCTTTCATTCAGCTTTTTTCCACACAAACCTTTATCTGTCTTTCTTCTCACTTTTCTCGCCACACTTATTCATTACCTGTTATTTTCTTGCTTTAGCCAAGAAGCTAATGAGCTTTTAATTAGCTTGCATCTCAAACGATAAATAGAAGTAAAGTTTTCTTTCTCTTCTGTGAACGATGCAAAGAACAAAACCATGTGCTGCTGATTGAGAACAGACCGAAATCCCTTCGACAGCATCTTGTTTGTAAAATCAGGATTCAGTCAAGCATTACCGAGCATTTCTGAAAAATGACCTCAGTGAATTCTAAGACAGAATGAATTGGTGTATGCATCGGATTCAACAGAGTGTTAAAACTTTGATAAAAATAGCAGTAAAACTGTGGCGTTTTACAAAGAATAATCAAAATGGCTGGAACCAGGGAGGAAAACCTGCAGATAAAGTGCAAAAAAGTGTTGGGGGGGAAAGAAAAATATCTGGGCCACGTCACGATGATCTATGCAGAGACAATGTGGTGCAGCCGCACTGTTGCAGGTCACAGTGACAGTGTAGTGCGATTAGAAATGAACCTAGATGTTAGATTCAAAGACGGAATTTTGGTTTTAAACTCAGCACGCTGTTAGTGATTTAAAATGGTTGTTTCAGGGTTTTTTTGTCCCTTTTGGGCTGCCATAGTTCCTGAAAGGAGCTTCTGGCCTGAGACTGGTAACATCCAGCAACATTCTCCCAGGAGTCGTCCTCCTCCTGGACCATTTCTCCTGGTCAGCAGCGCATGTGACTTCCTGTTAGCTTTGTCGTTTTCCAAGATTCCCGTCCTGCAGCTGAATGCCTCAATTTTTTTTTTTTGTTGGTTTAAAAACGTCAATTTTTCCCAGTTCCATCTTTTTCTCCTCCTCCTCTTCTTCTTCTTTGTTGTCTCATAATTCCGCCTCTCACGCAGGCCCCAGCGCGGCCATTGCTTGTCATTAGAATAACAAATGCGCGGTGGCGGCGGATGTATATTAATACCGCCGCGCTGCACCTCTTAGCCGCGGTTCATCACTCAGTGGCCGAGAGAGAGGCGGAATTGAAAAGCAGCCCTTGTTTTTGCTGGAGCCGCCGTGGCGGTCATTTATTGTGTCACATGACGGCCCCGCCTGCGAGTCCTTCACCTTCACGTGCAACAGCGGAGAAAAGCCTCTGGTGTGTTTTGGTGAAGCTGTTTGGGCGAAGGTGTGTATGTGGTGAGGTAGTGGGGGGTCAACTGGAGTCATTTTTCTTTTTTCTCTCTTTTTTCCATCTCTGCATCTTTGCATCTGCCGGCCCGCAGAAGATTTTTCCATCCATCGTAAAAAAAAAACGTCAGAGGAAATTTGCATTTCATTTCATGCAGATTTTTAATCATCTCCTCTCGTTTTCCCATTTAAGTTTTTTGGTGGAGGTTCTCATCGAGTGAGTGAGTGAGTGAGTGAGTGAGTGAGTGAGTGAGTGAGTGAGCGAGCGAGCTCCGGGGGCTAAGTGATGACTGCCGGTGACAGATGGTCCTCCGCCACGTTCGCCGGCACTTCTCCCAGTCAGACAGTCGGCCCGGCCCTCTTTCATCTCCCCCTGAGTGGACGAGAGCAGAGGGCCTCGCCCGCCGCTGCAAGACAAATAACACTCGCGCCCGGCCATCAGTCTTTTTTTTAGAGCGGGCGAGCGAGCGAGAGAGCAGTCGGCTCAGCTCACCTTCCAGTCCACCGAGGTCCGTTAACCCGCTGGGCTCCCGAGCTGCTCCACGTCTCCTCGGGACGGTTTCATACCTGGGAAACATCTCAATCTGGACCAAACCCACCACCTCATGGAACCTTTCTGGTCTGAATGCCAAATGCAGCTTCTTTATTTGTTCATCAGGAATAAATCAGGAGTGAGTGCAGGTTTACCAGCAGTATGTTGCATGTGAACCCGTAATAATAGAAGTTATACTTAATGTAAAATAGTTGAGCTTCACCTTTCAGACCCCCCAAACTATCCTTCAATACGCTGGAAACTTTGTTGTGCTTTTACCAATGAAAAAAAGAAGCGGTAGGAGGAGGATTGGGGGGTCTTGGAGTTTTTTTTTCTTTTTCACCTGAGCTGTACTGAAGCGCAGAGCGGCTCGCCGGCGTGGCGGGCGGGCGAGGAGGTGCGACGACTCCAGCTGCCTGTTTCCTCGGGAGGACGCTGGCGTGGATGTGCGGCGATGAAAGAGCGGCGCCGTCTCGTCGTTCGTTAACTTCACAGGCGCTCTTGGGGAATCCTGAGGCCAACCCCCCCATTCCCCCCACCCCACCCCAACCCCCCACCCCCCCCCCACCCCACTCCCCCAAACCGCCGCCCGGGGCAGATCTCCCCCGCCTTTTTGAAATGCTAATCGTTCACACCAAGCGCGCGTGTGCATGTGCGTGCATGCGTGTGTGTGTGTGTGTGTGTGTGTGTGTGTGTGTGTCACAGTGCTGCTAGTTGTTGGTTGCCGGCTTACTTGCAGACTTGTGTGTGTGTGTGTGTGTGCGTGTGTCTCTCCGTGCACACATGTGCGTGTACGTGTGCGTGCGCGCCCGCGACTCATCTTTAAAAGCCGCTAAATCCACCAGCGCGGCGCCCTGGCGCAGCGGCGGCGGTGGCGGCAGCAGCAGCAGCGGCAGCAGCAGCGGCAGCAGCAGCAGCGGCAGCGGCAGCAGCAGCAGCAGCAGCAGCAGCAGCGGCAGCAGCAGCAGCAGCAGCAGCAGCGGCAGCAACGAGTCAAACACAGTCACATCTGAAAGCGCTGCTACCTGCCGGCGGCTCCGTCCATAGAAGGGACCCTCCTCCTCGCTGACAAAGAACATACCTTCAATTAGCCCGACCATTAACATTTTAGAGGAAGTCTGTGTGTTTGGGCTCCCCTGGGTTCACCCACCCCCCAACTCCCACCCACCCCTTCCCCCTCCCCCACTCGCTCTCCCACCCCTCGCGCTTTACCCATCAGTCTCCTTTTCATATTCAAATCCGCTCGCTTAAAAGTCGTCGCCACATCTAATCCCAAAAATTGGTCTTTTACAGTTTTGTAAGGAGAGAGAGAGAGAGAGAGAGAGTGGTGGTGGTGGGGGGGGGGGTCTGAAGTTTTCGCAGGCGGGATAATTGCTGCGTTGCGGAGGGAAGGTGCGGCGCCATTGTGTTGGACAGTCATCACAGGCGCCTATGGCTCTTTCTTCTTTTTCTTTTTCTATTTTAAAGCCTTTTGATTTTGTCTCCTTCCTCTTTTTTCTAATTTATTAGCCGATTGGTCCATCACGCTAGCCTACATTCATTAGCAGCGGCGCCTCTCAAGGGGGAGGGGAGGGAGGGGGGGGGTCCTTCAACGCTCCACTGGCTCCTCGGCCGTTTGCTCCCCGAGACGCGGCGCCATCGATCGCTCTTCATATTTCTTAACGTCCGGCTCGTTGGGGGGTGTTGGTGGGGGCTTCGCCAAAAACTTTGCGCGAACCTGTGAACTCGCACCCTTCTGCCGCCTGGAAGCCGGTGAAAAATTCTTCCCGTTTGACGTTTGACCCCGGAGCGCTCGGAGTGAAGTCCTGCTAAATATGCAACATGACCCCTCTGTGTCCATCGAATCCATATTTGAATTTTGGAAAGACAGAAAAAAAAACTCCCGGGGAAAAACTGCAAATGTTTCTTTTCTTTTCTCATTTTGAGACCAGAGGCATCTCATACATTTTAATTGCACATAATGATTTCAATAAAAAACGTATATTAGCTTAAATAAACGTCCGGCACGGCCGGATTGAGACATTGATTCGGCTGAAGGAAGCGCCCTGTGAAATGCTGAAATTATGCATTGATTTTCCTGCTGTCTTTCGCCCCGGTGCCTCTGGGTAATTGTGTCTTTGCTGCTGCTGCTGCTGCCGGTCCTGATGGACGTATTTTGCATCGGCCGTCTTCACAGTCATCGCTCATCGCGGAGGCCAGTTTGGGGAAAAGCTCTCAAACTTTATTTAAACAGTAAACGTGATATCATAAGCTTATTATAAGCTTATAAGAGATTTGTTTTTCTGTATCGCTCACTGCTGGGAAGCTCGTTTATGTACCGTAATAAATGACACCCACGCTTCTGAGGAACTGGGCTGAACAGATGAGTTTGTGGGTTTTGCCTGCATGAAAAAAATTAAATCAATTGTCTTCTGCAGCTTCTTCTTCTTCTTCTTCTTCTTCTTCTTTGTCTGCGTCTGCTTCTGCAGTTTCTTCTTCTGCAGCTTCTTCTTCTGCTGCTGCTTTGACTTTCTGGTACCACCAGGTACCGGTGAGCTTATTCCTCAGACCGGGTTGGTATTTTTGTAAACAGTGGCGCCCCCATCAGGCCCCATACAGAGGGGCCAGAATGTGCTTCATGCAAACAGACCTGTGTGACTTATTACATCATCCCTGTCTTAAAGAGGGAAGCAGTTCTAATGAGACCCCCTTTTTTTCCCAGAGAGAGAGAGCCAGAGCAGTGACTTTTTTTCTGTGTGAAGTCAACCCGTATATTAATTTTTATTTATGCCCGGCGGTCCTCAGCCAGACAAAGTGCCGTAATTCCGCCACGCCGCTCGGCTGCTCTCTGGAAACGGCCCACGATGAAGAGTCGGCGTGAAACGTCTTTTTTAGGACAATGAGCCTTGTGGGGCTTGTGGAGGGAGGATGAAGACAAAGTGCCGCTGACAGTCCCCCCAATTCCCAAGTTCTGGAATAAATGTTTTCGTCTTTTTCAGGTCGGGGGAAGAAACTCCATCCATCACGGCAGAGAAATAGAATAGAAGGAGGTTTTGTTTGCAAGTCTGCTTGTGGTTTTTTTTCCATCAGCACTATTTTAGGTTAAACAATAGGTTTAGCTTAGCAATTCCGTTTCTTCTACGGAAGGTTTGCAAAGTGTTTCTTTTCTTTTTAAATAAAGTGAAGCACGTCGCCACACAATCAGCCAAACGTGGCAAAACATCCGACTCGGAGAAATTGATTGAAATTCCTGCGCCGAGTCATTGTCTCACCGGGAGGGGTGGGGGTTGGAGGGTCTGGGGGGGCATCGGCGAAGGGCGCCGCCGCCGAAACCAATACTGTTTTCTTTGCTTTGCTAATTATTAATTACCCGTCTCCATGCATATGTGTTTATTCCTAATTGCATTTGATGGATGAGTGGCAGCTTTGACACCTCATTAGACCGGATTAATTGAACGACACAATATTTATGTCTCGGCGATGGCCAGTTATCCCGCCATCTATCAGCCAGATGATCTGCGCTGATTGAAAACCACCGGTCCGTGTAATCCTAATTATTTGGAATTAGAAAAAAAAGAAGAAAAAAAAAGAATTTATGGCTTCTCGCTGAGTTTTCCCTGCGACGACGGCAAATTGGAAACATTAAATGCATAACGAGGGGGAAAATGAGAGGAAGACACAATCAGGGGGAATTAATCGGGGTGAATGTCGGAGACGGTGGGTGGTGGGGTGGGGGTGGTGGTGGTGGGGGGGGGGCTCTCGCTGCTGTTTTCTCCAGGTTCTGGCAGAACGTTCGCTGACGGCAGATGCCCACAGGAAGCCTGTTTAGAAAGAGGGTCTTCCTTTACCAGTATTATTATTCCAACACTTAACTAAACCTGTTTGTGCCCCGACTCCCTCAGCTAACAGCGCGTCTCCATCCAAATTCTCCTCTTATATTAAAAAAAAAGAAAGAAGTTAGGGCTGAGTACTCAGGGAAAAAAATAATAATGGGTGAGGTGGAGTGGGGGGGGGGGAGACAAAAACACACATTTTCACTGAACTTCACATCACCCTCCTCTAACTTCTCGCAAAAACCTCCCCCACCCCCCACACCCGCACCCCACACCCCCTCATGGGAGGAGCAAAAAACTAAAATCCGGCATTTGAGCTCACAGAGAAGCAACAAGGCCCAGAAGTGCAGAGCTTTTACTATCACACAGAGGAGGGGAGGAGGGGAGGAGGGGAGGTGGGTGGCGGAGGGGGAGAGGAGGGGGTTGCAGAAGCCCTCAAGGATCCGACTTTCTTTCCCAGGTACTGAGAACTTCCTGGAGCTTTTTTCCTCCTCGAGTTTCTTACACGCTAACCGGCTCCCCGGCGGCCTTGAAAGCGGCGCCGCCGATTGAATTAAGCCGTTCCCCCTCAGTTTTATATTTTTTATTTTTTCCGTTGCCGCTGCAGGAACTAGACGGGGCCGCCTCCTCCCTCCACCTTCCCCAACTCCAACACACACACACACACACACACACACACACACGTACGTCAGAATGGCTTCAGTACGCACGCGGACAAACAATCGTCTGCAGGGGGTAAAAATCTGCTGAGATGCTCGGAAGACATTTACACCCACTGTGGCCGATGCTTTAATCAATTTAACCCCTCCCCCTTTTTTTAGACTCACCCCTCCACCCGCCAAGTTTTAAAAATAGTCCCGCCGCCTCTTTTTTCGGAAGCAACTGGGGGGGGGGAGTTTAATCCCATTGAACCGGACGGTGCAGGAGACGAGATTACAGCCGCCCGATATAGCCGTCGCTCCGTCCATCCGTCCGTCCGTCCGTCCACCGGCCGTTTATTTTTATCCTCTATTAAGGCAGCGATATCCTTAAAGGCTGCCAAAATTATCCCGGGGAAGAAAAAAAACTGCTGAGTGGGAAATATGAAAGGTTCCAGGCTGTTCTCGTAAGCAATCTGCGCGCATGGCGGAGCAATGTGACTGCTGCGCTTGCGATACCAACAGGGGTGACCCCGGCTGGACGCAGGGCCGAGGCCGACTCAAAGTCATCCCCGGATCTTGGCAGCGGGGAGGCGGGAGGGGCGTGGGGTGGGCGAGGCTGGGAGAAGCGAGGCTGTCTTTAAAAAATAATTATTATATTAATAATAACAATAATAGCTGAGCTGGGCCGCCAGTAGTCGCTGCGCTTACATGACTGTTTGGCTTTTTATTCTGGCGCTAAACAAGCTGCAGTTTCTGCCGCTCAATTTCCTCCCCCTTTGTCTCTTTGCAAAAAGCCCCCGACGTTGTCTGGTCAGAAAATGAGAAAAAGTCCATCCCTTTGTCCATCTTTTGCTCATTTTACACATTTACAGAAAAGTTGTTTTTTTTTTTTGGCGGTTCTGGAGATTGGTTGGAGGCGGTGAAGGTGAACTTCAGTCCGTCACTCGTCCGACAAGCACGAAGCTCCAGTCTGAAGCTCTGGACGGGTCCATAGCAGGTGGCAGGTCAGTCACATGATTCCCCAAACAACACACAAACTTCACCAGACTGGAATGCATCTCCAGGGTGTCACCAAACTACCCCAGAACACGAGAGAAGTCATTCAGTCCTTGATGTTGCTCTGCTTTTCAGAATATACATGTGCTAACAATATGCCATCCTGACAATCAGCTCTTAGTGACGTCACAAAGGGCAGATCTCCCAGATGTATGGACAGCCAGCCAGGTGTCGATTCTTCTGGCCCCCTTTTTTGATCTTCTTCTCTTTTTTTGGTCTCCTTCTCGAAACGTGGAAGGTCCAGCAAAACATCAGTTTTTAGCGGGCTGGCTGGAAACAGAGGGCTAAATGTGCTCAGCTAATTAGGAATGACAAAGATCTAAGAAAGCGCAAAATTTGATGTGACTTTCTGTTCGATTTGGGTCAGTTGTCTTTTGTTTTTGTTTTTTTTGTTTTTTTAAAGTCTACCAGGAACCAGTGCAGTCATTTCCCGTCAGCCAGATTTCAACCTCCTCGCTCATTTTTCCCGACTGCGATCTTCCCGTCCGCCGAGGTAATTTTATACGGAGTTTTACCGCGGGACCGGGACGAGCGCAGGAGGATAATTTCCTTATCAAACGGGCGATAAGCCATTTTGAAAAGCAAAGTTTTGTCGACGAGTGAAGCGCTCCCTCTGTGTGCAGTGCGGCTGCTAGCGGAAGAGCCGGCGGCGCCCTGTGGGTGTTCGCCGCCGTTGAAGTCGGCAAGCGGCGCAACACAGCAGCCGAATTTCATCTTTTTCCCTTTTTCTTTTTTTGTCTTTTTTCGGGCTGCCGGGACTGACAGAGCGCACAAGTTTCTCACTGCGTGTTTGTGGCGACAATGATTTTTAATCATCAAGAAATAAAAATCGTTTTTGAGGTTGTTTTTATACGATTACAATACTATATATGTATATATAAACATTATATATCCATGCACATGGATATATATGTATGTACAGAATATAAATATATATTTATACTGTACAGACATACATTTATATGTGCAATACAATTTTTTTTCTTGGATTTCAAGGGACATTTCTTGTAAAAAAAAAAAAAAATAGCAGCGGTTTCTCTTGAAGCCAACACACAGCTTGTTTTTTTACGTGTTTTTTTTTAGTAGTTGTCGTCGTACCGAAGCTAATCCGGCCGCCACCAGGCGCTGAACAGCTGACTGTCTTTGTCAGAATGAACTTGAGAGGGAAAGCTATCGATCCAGCGCCGCTGGACGGCCAATGACAACCGGCCGCTGCCGCGACTCCTCGCTGGAGGTGACTCCGTCCGGAGCCTCCTGCGTGACGCGGCCTCCCGAGGAGCCGCCGGGTGTCAAGGAGCTATTTCAAATGAGAGCTGCCTAGCGGCCGGCGGCTAGCGATTGATTTCGCCGGGATCTGATGTGATTAGACGCGGCCGAGGACGCCGGCTGTTGCCCGAATCGCAATCATGCCTTTTTTTTTCCACGGCGCGGCGGCGGCGGCAGCACAGCGCAGGTTAGAGAAAAATGTCCCGGCGGTTAATGTATGCCATTTGGAGATTGCATTTAAGCAAAGTGTCTCATCGGGACACATTTTAATAATGAACGCAGCGGCAACTTTTGATAGCCTAAAGTGGCTTTGCGGCGGCGGCCGGCTCATGTTTTAGGCGGGTTTAGTCCAAGATGAGCTGGTCTCCAGGGAAAGAGTCAGATTACGTGCACACAGAAATTGTTGCACGTTTTGTTGCACGGCTAAATAATAAAAAGAATTAGCAGAGGGAAGCTAACGGAGGAGTGCTACCGAAATCGGCAGACATCGCGGGGAAACCCTGCTCACCGCCTGGTCGCTGGTGATTATTCTCACAATGATAAGTGGAAATAAAATGCACACGGCGGCGGCAGCAGTGGCGTCTTCGCGTGAGTCGACCTCTTCCAATCAAGCCAACCGAGCGCCGCCACGACTTCTCTGATTAACGCCACTGAGCGCGTCGCTTCGCTCGGACCGTCCTCGGCTAAAAATGAGAAATTAAGAAGCGAGAGACGGAGGCTAATAGCGTTTATTAACCCAGCGTGAGCGGCCGGCCGCCCCGGCCTCCAGTCCTCACCGCGGGTTCAGCCGCACAAAGTCCTGGTGCGGGTGGAGGAGGTGGAGGGGGGACATAATGATGAGCCACGGACGCGGCCGGTTGATGAATGCAGCCCTGTGGGCGACAGTAATTATCCCTCGCTGCACTTCCTCCCCGACCACCAGGCAAGTGTGCCAGGAGGGAGAGGAGGCGGCTGGACGTTCGAGGAAACAAGCGGCTGAGATTCTTGACTGTGCAGTTCAGTCTCTGGAGAAAATTCAGTCTGATTTTGAAGGAAGGCTAATGTCTGTAATTACTGCCCTTTTGATTTGGAGTGTTTAAAAAAAGATGGAGAAGAAGAAAAACTGGAACAACTTTGGGTCCCACCGACTCAAAACTTCGAGACAAATAAAGAGAATTTTTTGCATCCCTGAGAGGTTTGAGGCCCCGCACATTAAAAATGCTGCAAATTAAAACTACACACTGCAGTCCAACCTTCAATTCTTAATACAGTGATTGAAATGGCAGAAAAAAAACAAAGTCCCATTTGTTTTAAGAAATGGAAACCTCTGATTCTTATCAAAGTTTAGAGACCATGTCAATTTTAACATTTTACTTCTTAAAAATAACAATTTTTGATGCCGATTCAGGACAAAATATCTCATTTTAGTTTTACAGGTATGACAAAAATAACAAAACAACTGCAAAAAAATTTTTGAGGGCTGGGTATTTTACATTATTTGCCCATTGATGAGCAGTCAGTTTGCTGTTAGTGTGACAGAGGTGGTGACTCCTCCCATCACAGGGTGGGTCGGTCGGGTGGCCCGCTGACCCCTCAGGGTCTCGGGGCCCTGAGGAGTCAACGGCTCCGACCTAAAAGATGGTGCCGCTCGTGAATCAGGAACTTAATTACACACGAGTGTGCCGTGACTGTGGGGTCAGGGCTGGAATCTGCGCTGTATGTAATTACTATTTATTGACGGCCAACGATTGGTTCTTCTTCACTTTCGGAAAGAAACAAGCGGCCCGACGTGACGTTTTAATCTGAGCGACGTCAAAGTTTTTATTTCACGCTCGATTTTTGATCTTTGGGACGGATCTTTTGAATCGAGGCAACACACAAAAAAATCAAAACACAAAGAAGAAGAAGTGATCTGGTTTACGTCCTGGTTGAAGGCCCTGTTTGGTTTGAGTAAAGACGCGGTGATTGGATTAGCGTTCCTTGGTTTGGTGATGGTGGGATTACAGACTGGCCGCTGCATGGATTTCCTGTCAGGTGCCATGAAGCCAGGTGTCCCCTCACTGCTGCTGCTGCTGCTGCGAGCCACTAAATAAATAAATAAATTGCATGCAGAGAATATTTAAAAACGGTCTAAAAGGAAGACGAAGAGGATTGTTTAAAATTCTATTTAGTCCTTTTATTCACTTATTCATTCAAGCTTCTCTAAGATTGAGCCGTGATGTGAAATCATACATGTCATCTGAATGCGGACGCACCCCCTGGTCCTCCCCCACCTCCATCCAAACAGCCCCTCCCCCCACCGCTTCATTAAAAACATAAACATCTCTCTTTTATTGATTATGTCTGGACGTCTTAATCACATCAGTGGGAATATCCTAGGTTTTTTTTTTCCTCTGCTGGAAAGTACATTAATGCTAAAATATTGATTGGGGAGGAATTTAATTGGGAATGCGCAGCTTCTATTTATTTATTTATTTAATTTATTTATTTTTGCTTGTTAGAGCAAATCGTCCTGCGCCGCCCGTGACTTTGATACGGACTGACGTGAAGGAGGCGGCGTTCAAATTATTTTGTCGTTCTGCTTTTTCTTTTTCTTTTTTATCATGTCAATTGCCAGTGGAGTTGGTGGGAGGGGGGAGGAGTAGTTGGGGATGGGGGTGGGGCTTCTGGTGACACGGCAGCAGCAGCAGCAACGCTGTGATCAATACCAGCGTGTGATGGGTTTTGCATCGATCAGGCCTGAATGTGGGTTGATGAACTGGGCTGCAGACGGAGCTTCTCCTCCTCCTCCGTCCATCCAGCACCTCCTCTCTCCTCCTCCTCCTCCTCCTCCTCCTGCGTCCATCCAGCACCTCCTCTCTCCTCCTCCTCCTCCTGCGTCCATCCAGCACCTCCTCTCTCCTCCTCCTCCTCCTCCGTCCATCCAGCACCTCCTCTCTCCTCCTCCTCCTCCTCCTCCTCCTGCGTCCATCCAGCACCTCCTCTCTCCTCCTCCTCCTCCTCCGTCCATCCAGCACCTCCTCTCTCCTCCTCCTCCTCCTCCTGCGTCCATCCAGCACCTCCTCTCTCCTCCTCCTCCTCCTCCTCCGTCCATCCAGCACCTCCTCTCTCCTCCTTCTCCTCCTGCGTCCATCCAGCAGCTCCTCCTTCCTCAGGCTGTGGGAAGCAGCTGCTGCACGTCAGGCCCCGACCAGCCTGGAAGATCCAGATCCGACCACAGCGCAGGGGATCAGATCTGGGGGGTGGAGGTGGGAGGAGTGGGGATAGTGAGGAGGGAGGGAAGGAGGTGGTTTAACCCCCCCACCCTCACCACCTCCTCCCCACCTCCCTAATCTGACACTGAGCCCTTTTCCAAAGCGCCGTAAACTGTTTAAATCACCTCCAGTCAACTTGCTGCTGCTGCTGCTGCTGCTGCTGCTGCTGCTGCTGCTGCTGCTGCTGCTGCTGCTGCTGCTGCTGCTGCTGCTTCTCAATCATTTCCGGCCACCTCCTGCTCTGCTCACCACTGTGAACGAGTAGGAGAAACTCTGAGCTGAGTTTCCTTCTCCTCTGTTTTTTTTTTTTATTAGTATTATTATTATTTTGGTAGTGTGTGTGTGTGTGTGTGTGTGTGTGTGTGTGTGTGTGTTGGTCCGGGCTGCTCCCTCGTGAATGACCGGACAGCAGCTGCTCCTCCTCCAGCCCCTCCCACCTCGGGGAGCCCCCTCCTCCTCAGTTGGCTGCCGGCGGGACGCCCCCACCCCTTGCAGAGCCGGCCAATGGGCGGTGGCTTAGACGGAGCCAGGCCACGCCCCCCGCCCGTTAAA
The DNA here is from genome assembly GCA_009823395.1 of Thamnaconus septentrionalis. NCBI lineage: Eukaryota > Metazoa > Chordata > Actinopteri > Tetraodontiformes > Monacanthidae > Thamnaconus > Thamnaconus septentrionalis. The sequence goes on along the minus strand of CM020519.1, from coordinate 4,011,717 downwards.
GAGCCCCCGCGTCTTCAATGGAGACCCAGTCCCTCCTCCGACTTGCCCAGCCTCAGTGCGCTCTCACTGCTGCTGCCGCCGCTGCTGCTGCTCCTCCTCCTGCTCCTCCTCCTCCTGCTGCTGCTCCGTCTCCTCACCTTCTGCACCACCTCAGCTCTCTCCTCCTCCCCTGCGATTGCGGACTGGAGTTTTGGAGGGTGGAGGTTTGTTTGGCTCTCACTCGGCTGCGAGAGGAGGGACGAGTGCGAGACGGAGAGACTGAGAGAAATGTGGAGACTCTAAGTGGGCTGATTTCCTCCTCCACCTCCTCCTCATCCTCCTCCTCCTCCTCTTCCTCCACCACCTCCGGCTCTTCCTTTGCGTCTCCTTCTTCCGTCGCCGCCTGCCATCCTGCTTCTTCTTGTTTTGACCGCATCACCTGGAATGCTTAACCTGGACTGATGGATGTTTCCGAACTCTGCATCCCTGACCCTCTCTGCTACCACAGCCAGTAGGTGCATCTCTCTCACCGCCTCTTTGTGTGTTTGTGTGTGTGTGTGTGTGTGTGTGTGTGTGTGTGTGTGTGTGTTAAAGTTACAACTCTGCTACCAAACTAGTTCAACTTTCTTTGCCTCTGCAAGATAAACGGGAGTCGTTTAAACCCTGCAGATTCTTTAAAAAAAAAGCAAATTCATGGCGCCGCTTCAGAGGTGTCGGTGAGGCTGCGGCCGAGCCCCGCCGAGGGGTCCGGGTGGGTGGGACGCACGCAGCTCCACAGCTGTTCCCGCTCGGCATCGGATCCAGGGTTTAACCTCGGCCGCAGGGAGGGAGATTAATGTTGCACAGCGTCCAGACGAAGATCCCCGCTGGCAGGCAGCAGAGTCGTCCCGGGGAAGAACAGCGTGACTGTGGTGGCACCCTGGCAGTGTGTGTGTGTGAGTGTGAGAGTGTGTGTGTGTGTGTGTGTGCGTGTGGACCCGGTCACTTCTAGCTGGTTTTCTGATTCAGCTCAGTTCAGTTGAAAGAGGACTACTAGTTAATTAAATGCAGACGGGGGAGTTTTAAACTCACCTTCATGAGGTGCACTGTGAGACGAAGCGCCTTGGTCCTCTGCCCTCCTGGCTGCCCAGCACTGACTAGTAAAAAAATAACACATCCACTGTGTATTTCAATGAGACTTCAGGCAGCCAGAAAGTCTCCAACTCCAACTGAAAAACTGCATTTCCTGGCGACACCCAGCAGCTTTAAAGAACCAGCGGCAGGACACAAGCCCAGATTATTCTGAGAGTGTGAACACAATGTTTAATATTTGCATTCGATTCCACCTTTGGCTCTTCTGGATCAGAACATTTTACCAAGACAGATTATAAACAGATGAATTCAAATCAGTTGGGTGGAATTCACTTCATTTTAGCAAAAACTTCTGCTTGCCTTCAGTGTCTGTGTGGGAATTAGGAGGCTGGAGTGACGCTGCGTCCAGGCCCATCCCGGTCAGGGTTTTGTGACTATACACACGCACACACACACCCACACACACACACAGAAACACACACGCAAACACCCCTCGCATGTGTAGAATGTGGATCCTCCTGAAAAGACTCTGGACTGGGATCCTCTTTGTTTAAGCCGCAGACTGGAAACGGTTTAAGCAGCTAATCAGCACTGAGTCAACTTTGAACAACTGGCTTCCTTCAATTAAATCACTTCTGATTCCTGCAATAAAATCAAGTAAGGAAAGCTGGATAAATTAGTTTGCATATTCTAAACTTTCAGATTAGTTTTATTTGGAAATTCCGGGTTTTATTTGTGCAACAGTGCAGTGAATGTTTGGTTCACATTATGTTGATCGGAAAGCAAAATAAATTCCACTGATGACTCAGTTCAGAGGAAAAACCCCTTGTTTCAATATCACGTCAGGCGTTCAAGTTTCTAAATATTACCCTGAGTCAAATTTATTAAAATTGAGAGTAAATCAGAGAAATATTTTTCATTTTGGTTCATATTTATCTTATTCATCATTTTTAATCCACTTTTTTTTGTTTTGTTTTTTGTTTTTTTTTTAAAAATCTTCCTACTTTTGTACAAATATTGAACTGCAGAATGTGCAACAACTAGTTTGAAACTAAAAAATTAAAAATGCAAATCAACATTTTTAACTTTTAATATATACTGAATTTAATCCAGAATTTAATTAATATAAAACTTAAATGTAACCGGTCTGTAGTGTGTGTGTGTGTGTGTGTGTGTGTTGTGTATTGGAATGAGTGTGTGTGTGTGCATGCTATCATTCTTAAAACATGATTTTACATTTGTCACGATACAAAATCAAAATATGATTACACAATCGTATCAATAATATCTGAAAGTTTTCTAAAGTTGTCAGTTTCACCGCCTTTCACTCGGCAATTAAATTGAGGAGAATGTGCAATAAAAATGATCTCCAGTGTGGAACCCTGCATGTTTACAGTCGCTTTAAAGGAGAAACTTGAAAAAACAACAATTCTCAGCGACCGACAAACACGCCACGCTGCGTTTGTGTCCGGTTTGTCGTCACGCAACACTGTTAACACCACTGTTAACAGAACCGTGAGGGGTTGTGACCCAGACAATCAGCTCACTGACCTCAGGTCAAAGGTCCCGCCACCGTCTAGTTCCTGGAAACACAACTGTGTCGTCCAATCAGGCAGGTCACAGCGGTGGAAGCGCACAGAAAGGTTTACTAATGTCGGTTTGTTTCAAATTTAAAATTGAAAACTAATGTTCAAAAATTTTGAATTAAAAGTTTCACATGTGAGCGAAACTCCCAACAAAGTCCTCAATGCGCTTTGGTTGGTGGATACATATTGAATTTCTCTTAATCAAAATTTTTAAAAAAAATTTAAACAAAACTAAAGAAAATAAAATGGTGTTTGATAATTTCATGCTGTCGTGTCATGATGAGCAGTTTCCTGATACACATCGCTTTCACCATCTGCACACACACACACACGCACACACACATACACGTGCATGCTCATCGACGACCGCTCACGGATATGAGGGATTCACACACTGGCACACACACACTGACACACACACACACACAGAGCGGGGTTCTAATTTTAGTGTGCGCCGTGTCGTGGAAACACACCTGACTGCGTCCGTTAGGAAGGAGAATCACCACCAAAACGCTGCGCCTCGGCCACCTTCAGGGTCAACGCCTGATTTTCTGTGTTAAGGCCCAACACAGTGAAAAAAAAAAAAACGAATTTTTTTTTTTCAAAACCTCTTTAGTGTTGAAACTTTAGACGCGTTTGCGTGTGTTTAAAATGAAAGGCGATGCCGATTTTAATGCAGCCGGTTGGTCGAGGCATTCTGAATGCTGTTGTTTCACCTCCAAAATGTTACTTTTTTGATTCGAAAACTGGCTGCAGACTAGAAGTCTTGTTTTTCTGATGGAGGCCCTGGGACTCTCTGCCTCTTGCTGTGTAACACACAGCAGCAGCAGCAGCTGTCCACACACTGTTAGTGACACCAGCTTCTCCGGAATATTTTTCCTCCGGAATAGTTTTCTTTTCTTCTTTTTTGCTACTGATTTGACGCCAAGTTAAACTTATGGCCCCACTGATGGATGTTGGGAGCAGGTGGTGGTGGTGGTGGTGGCGGCGGCGGCGGGCGGCAGCGGCACGTACACACATGGTGAGAACAAGAATGCCGCTTCCCCTCCAACTTTTCTTTTTCCCACCAGCTTTTGAAAAATGACTTGAGATTAGAAACCACCAGCCCAGACCACCACCACCACCGCCACCACCACCAGTCAGACCACTCTACTTCCTGTTTATTAAAGCTCTCTCGAGAGGAAGAAATAACCTCGTTACACGTCACAACGTTCTCTTGATGTCAATATCTCCTCTGGGCCGTCAAGGACTCTGAATGCATCACGATGTAGATTCTTTTTTTTTTTTTGCACCTCTTTAATCAGAACACTGATGTGGCTGCTGTGTGTGTGTGTGTGTGTGTGTGAGAGAGAGAGAGAGCAGCAGCAGCAGCAGAGGGGACTCCTCAGGATGAGTTTGTTTCATTGATCAGGCAAAGACACACAGGCGCTCACACACACACACACACACACACACACACACACACCTCGGCCCGGCGTGTTTAATTTAATGAGCCTCATCGCGACTCGCCGAGGTCTCACGTCGGGAACTTAATTCCTCCTTCGTCGCCGCCTTTTCATTTGCATTGTGCGTCGATTGACCGCGAGTCGCTCGCTGTAACCGACCACGAGATCTTTCCCGCTTCCCCCCACCGTACCATTAGGCAAATGCAGAGTTGTGTCATTTACACATTTGGAGGGGAGGAGGGGCAGAGAAAAGAGAGGGAAAAGAGGGTGGGGGAGGAGGGAGGGAGGAAGGGAAGGGAAGGGAGGGAGAGAGGGAGAGAAAAGCCAATTTGCGCCGGACAAGGCTGGCTTGTGATTATCAGTGGATGTTATTACTGTGGAGGAGCAGACGTTTGAAGGTTATGTTTCTGGGCAGTAATTGAAATGCAAAATAACATTAGGATCGATGGCCATCTCTGTTTATTTATGAAATCAATACGGCCACTGTCCCTCATGAGTCCCCCTCTGATTCCCAATGACGGCTTAAGTCGCCGCTCGTTTATCCCTCCCTTTTTTTTTCTTCCTCCCCCTCCTCCTTCTTCTCCTCCTCTTCTTCTCCTCTATCTCATTCTTCTTCTTCTTCTTCTGCCTCTCTTTAAAAGGCAGTTAGGGGTGTGTTTGACTTTGCGGCGGGGGAGCCAGAGCAATTTTCCTGCAGGCGGCTGGACGTGTATGTAGATTGGCTGGTTGATACTCCAGGTGAGGAGGCGACGTCCACGTGGGAAATCTGTGCAATCTCCCCTTTGGTGGCGGTGACATTGAGGAGGTGGGGGGAGGAGTTGGGAGGGCCAGTGTGGGGAGTAGAGTCTGAAGGAGCAGTCGGAGTGGAGGGGAAGTGCTGCGTTCACGGCCACGTCGCGTTCGGGTTACGTGGGAACTCGGTGGGGTGAAAAAGTTAGTTTTCTTTTTCTTTTCAAACTGTCTTGTGATTGTCTTCACACTGAGACTTGTTCAAACTTTAGCAAAGATCAGAAAGTAACCAGAAAATAATGCATTAAATCTTTGTATTGTTGTTGTCGTTTTGCGTTGTGTTTTGAAATGAAAGAAAAGCTTTTTGATAATCGCTCTCTGTCAAATCAAATGGAGAAAAGAATGTTTCTCTATTGTAAATATTAGTTTGCATAATCTTTTAAAAAAATAACTTGCTTAGTATTAAAACACAGACTTTAGTTCTGTCAAAGTTTTATGTTTTACACCAAAGTTGTTTTACACAAATGCTCGTTATAATTTTTTCATTTTTGGCTTTCAGTGTATTCTCAGAGAAAAAGTCTAAAAATCTAAAATAAAACTTTAAAAAATGAAATCAATCAGAAGAAACCAAAGTTTTTCATTTAATTTCAAAATAAAGGCTTTATTTTTAAGCCGTCAAATACCTTCAAGTTTGCACTCGCGGTGTGAAACGTTCACGAGAGCCGTTGTTGTGCATTTTAACTTTTGCTTTTTCGTGTCGTCACGCTCACTTCACCATTAACCACCGACGCAGCAGCGCCACCTTCAAACTGCGTAACGCGCACTTTTATTTCCCGACCTTCATTTGTGCGTGTGGGTCTGGCGCCCGCGCCGCCGCCGCTGCTTTAGCGCTGAGGCGACACCATTTTCCCGCCGCAACCCGACCATCCATTTCCACCGCCGCCGCCTCGGCCGCGGACTCACGCCGGTAATCTATGTGTCAGTGCGGGAAGCGGCCGCTCAGTTTAGAGCTGATAGAGTTTGCCCCAAACAAGGACGCCCCATCATGGAAAGATTAATGAACTAATTTCATGCATGGCTCCTTGCCTCTGTCCTTCCGCGTTGGGGCGCCGTGATTTACGCCGCGCGGCGCGCTACACGCTTAACCACCGGCTCAACAATAATGTTTCCCCTTTGTGGGAAAATACGCTGTAAAAATAGGAGGAAGCAGCGTTTCGGGAGGGCGTGGGGGAGGGGCAGCGTGCATGAAAACTGCACTGAGTGGTGCATTCTGGGTAGTTTCGTAATGTTTTTTTTTGAAGGACCAAAACAAAATGTGAAAATGTTTGGGAGGCGGGATGACATATTTAATGCTTTAGAGGAGAGAAGGATTTATGAAGGGAAGCCAGGGATCTGAAAGACTGGGCTGTATCGAGAGGCCTGCCAAAACACACACACACACACACACATACATACCCGTATATACGCACTTTCGGGACTTTATGCCCAAAAACCCACCATGGTTTCTGAACCAAGCCGGTGCATTGGGTGAGATTCTGGACGTATCCACATCTCTCTCTCTCTCTCTCTCTCTTTCCCTCTCTCTCTCTCTCTCTCACTGACAGTGTTTTGGGGGGTCGCGGCGGTGACGCTGGCATGTCTGCCAATCCCAGGGCGTCCGCCGTCGGACCGTCTGAGAGAATAAAAAAAAGGCGAGCAGGGAAGAGAGGGGAAGGCAGGTGACCTTCACGTCTGTCTGCTCGCTTTTGTACTTTTCTTTTTCCGGCGCGACGGAGCAGACGCCCCATCTCGTTGCATACGAGATGTAATACGCTGTGTGTGTGTGTGTGTGTGTGTGTGTGTGTGTGTGTGTGTGTTGGGCGATGGAAGAAACGGGGCAGGTTGACGAGAAGTCAGACTCTTGCTTTAACTGTCTCTTTATAATAAGGTAGAGGGGGAAAAAAGGGATGAGGGATGGGTGGGTGGAGGCAGGTGGGGGGCACCAAATTATGAAACTATATCCGTCTGCACAGATCGGCGGCGCGTGCCATTATTTCAAGTCGACAGATTTGAAAGGACCCATTAGATATTTCTATTAAATCCTAACAAAAAAACATCTCCCCAGCGCTGCCGTGTGCTAAGTGTGGAAATGAACTACTTTTTTTTGCGTACGCCACAATGTACAATTCCAACGGGAATCCCCGCCCACCACCGCTACCACCACCACCACCACCACCACCCGTGATGTATTAACTGTTAGCGCGCCGCTCCCTTCAGTTCCCTCAGACAACAGAAAATATACCTTATACCAATAGGTCAAAGTTGACGGCTGATTATGAAAAAAGATTTGCCACGCCGCCCCCAAAGAAAAAATTCCCAAAGAGGCTCAGAAAGCCGACCAACCGAACATTGTATCGCTCCATCTCGCGGCCTGTGTTAACAGTCCCCACTGATTAAAAATGCATAAGGAGCGTCTGGGATCTGTAAGAGGAGGGTTTGGTTTTTTTTCGTGCCTCCTCTGAAACAGGAAGGAAGCAGCGGATCGATAGATCTGATCCAGGCCCTCCTCCTCCTCCTCCTCCTCCACCTCCTCCAGCAGTTAAAAGGGAGGTTTCATGTTGTCGGAGGCCTGATGACTTCATGGCTTTATATATATAAACGCTCCAGAGTGAGCGAGGTGCCAGAGGGAAAGCACATTCCTGCACACAGAAACAAACTGGAAAACGAGGAGCAGCCGGCGTAGAGGAATCTGGCCGGCGTTTGTGGAAAAAAGAAAGGTTTTAATCAATTCTGGAACTATTCAGAAGGCTAAAGTTGAGTAAGATCAGCAGGCGTTGACTCTGCCAAACAGGACCCAGAATTAGCCGAATGATAAGTTGGAGAGGGAATTATCAGAGTTTCCTCCAAAAAACGTGTCTCCTGAGTGCAGCTTTCATCTAATTAGTTTTATTTTTTAAATTGCGTAACTTGGTATCGTAGTCTGGCGGCCACTGAGAGACTGTAAAAATGTCCTGAGTTAGTGCAGGATTGAATGATCAGGCGGTCTGACGCTTTATCAAAAACCTAAAAAGAAGTCTCCATCTTAAATCGAAACTGAGGCCAAAGATGCTTCCAAATACTTCGTCGTCAGCGTTTTTCTTCTTCTTTTTTTACTTCTTCCTTTTTTTCCAACAGCAAACTGCAAACTAATGTTGAGGGCCAAAAAGGCAACAGTTTATTAAGATTTAAACGCACAGATGATTGAAAAGTCTCCTGTAGATCATACTGTAAATCTTACCATTTTCTGGCTAGCATACTAGCATAAGCAGCATTGCACCACTTCAGCTAATGTGACAAATGGGAGTTTATTGAGGAAGTTTTTTTTTAAAACGCACAAATGGTTCTGTTAGGTTCTCATGTGTCATAGAGTTGCTAGAGTGTTGAATGCTCCGATGTGTGCAGTAGACAAATAAAGTTCCTTCCACCACCAGTTTGACAGAGAAGTGCTACATTGCGCTCAGTTGCGGGACACCAAGCAAGAAGAAGAGTTTGAAGATCGAAACATCTCAATTTCCTGATGAATCAGAAACTCCCTCGCAGCTCCTTCCTTCCTTCCTTTAACCCGTCACTGACATCCGCCATAACCCGGCGCCATCCTTTAGCACGCAGCATTGGAGAGGGGCTATTGATCGATTCGCGTATTACCCATGATCCTCTGCCCATGATCATGCTGAGTGCGACACCTCCACCGCCTCCATTAAAAGCCTTTCCGGAGTGTCGCTCGTTCATGTGTTGCTGGCAGCCAACCAGCCGCGGGCATTGTTTTTGCGAGATGTATGGGGGCATCTGTTGACACGCTCATTAGTTAGCATTTTGCCCGAGAGAGAAATAAGCCACTGTAGTATATCACTCGGCGCTATAGTTGCGGTCAGGCAGCGTAACATGATCCATCAAAACCCCCTCAGATTGGATCCATCGCGGGCGGATGAAGCTCTCGCTGTGATCAGGCGGCGATGGAGGAAAGCTGCTCTGTGTTGTAATTCTTCTTTCGCTAACGTTTCCTCCCTCCTCCCCCTCCTCCTCCTCCTCCTCCTCCTCCAGGCTGCTAACCAGAATGCCCTCTGATGAGCGCCACCTGTCCTCCAGCTGTGGTTCCTACGTCAAGACCGAGCCCTCCAGCCCCTCCTCCTCGCTGGTGGACACCGGCAGCCACCACAGTCCCAGCGGCAACTCGGACGCCAGCGGCGGCTACATCAACGGCGGCGGCAGGAGGCACCCGCACGCCCTGGACTCGCCGCCCATGTTCAACCCGGCCATGTTGGGGGCCGGCGGCGCCGCCGCCTGCCTGCGCCGCTACGAGGAGTGCTCGGTGGGCGTGGTCGACGACTCGCCCATCAAGTGCGAGTACATGCTGAACGCCATCCCCAAGAGGCTGTGCCTGGTGTGCGGCGACACGGCCTCTGGCTACCACTACGGCGTGGCCTCCTGCGAGGCCTGCAAGGCCTTCTTCAAGAGGACGATACAAGGTATTTACCCGCCTGTCGGTGATGGTGATTGGCTGCCTGCCGGGCCACTTCAATGGTCCACGTCATCTCTTCCGCCATTTTGTGGCTGAAACAAACACGCTGGTGATTCCGAACAGCAGGAACAGTCTGGAAATTTACTGTGGGCTCTGATTTGTATTTCTTTATTTTTTTAGAATTATCATTATTATTATTATTCCTTTTCCTCCATTAAAAGCATGCGATTTGTATGCCTGCCGTCTCCCCTCCGTGTGGGCCAGCTGTTGTAAAACCGAGATAGTTTTTTTTTTTTTTCCTTTTTTTTTTTATTCTGTCAGTACAAATCATGTTTGAGGAGGGAAATAGAAAAAAGTTAAAGTGGTCAGATTGTAAAATTTAGCGTAAATACTGCAATAAACAAAATCAGTTCATCCCTACATGGGTCCAACCAAACACAGTGACCCACTGCACTTTGTGTGTGTTTGAGTGTGTGTGTGCATGTGTGTGTGTCCACAGTAAAAACAGTTCATTGCGGCGCCGGTGACCACACGATTATCTTTCTTTCTTTTTTGTCTTTTTTTATTAAAAGTTTTGCCAAAGGTTAGCAAAAAAACACACAAACGACAACGAGACACACACACATTGTGTTAAGAATCGATGGCATCTAATCGCCTCCAGATATTGACTCTTTCACTGCACTGGGGGCAACTCGTCTGCATGTAAAACACTTTCTTAATTCTTTGTGGAGTTTTGGAAGTTTTTGCATCTCAAACACACGTTAACGCTGCGTTACACGTCGTCTCGAGGCGTCCCAGCGTCCCAGCGTCCCAGCGTCCCGGTCCGACCGGCGAGGACCCCATTAAGCACCGCAAACACTGGCCTCTCCTCCCCCTCCGCCTCTCCGTGCTCTCCTTCGTGGAGGACAGGCCCCGTAATGAACCTAATCTGTCCGTCATTCGTCCCGGAGCCGCGGGACTTCCAGCTCAATAACAATCAGCGTCGGGTGACTGTAATTAAGAAGCAGCCGTTTCATCGGGAAGAAAGGCGTGAAGCGGTGGGTGGGCGGCGGATCAGCTCCTCACCCCACCATCAACCCCCGGGTAAAAACCCACACCCCAAGGGGAGCGGAGATGGACGGCCAATTAGAAGCTCCAGAGGACGGGGAGAGGCCGAGGGGGGGAGGGGAGGTGGGGGGTGGAGGGTGTGCAGGGGTTGGGTGGGTGAGGAGTCCTCCAAATAAAAAAGCAGCAGGGCCGAGGGTACGAGGAGGACGTGGTCATTCGGCTGAAAGGAGAAGCGGCTTTAATGGAATGGTAATCAGGGAGGGGAGGGGCCGAGGGGGGCGGCGGCCTCGGTAAAGGAGGGAGGACAAGGAGAGGTCCCGGTGCCTGAGTGGAAGCGAGCGCGTGGATAATAGCATGGCATAACAATATATCAAAAAAAAAAAAAAAAAAAATTCCGAGGGAAAAATAAAGAGGTTGAGGAAGGATGTTCGTCCTCCCAGGCAGGAAGAGGTGGAGACGGCAGCTGATTAACTAAGAGGGGACGGCCGAGCAGGCGGCTTTTAGAGGGAAGCAATTTAAGACCAATGTGGACCCCCCCCCCGACTCACCCTCTACTCCCCCGCAATCTCACCCCTCACCACACACACACACACACACATGTACAGTCACGAATACACACACACAGGTTTTTATTTTGTTTTGTTTTTAAATCTATTCAGCTTCTCATTGGTTCCCTGGCAAATAAGCACAGCAGCAGCAGCGGCAGTGAACTGGAGGCCGGTAATTGATTTTTCTAAACAATAAAAATAAAACCTAAGTGCGTATTTTTTATTGCTTTATCAAAGGAATAGTGGAAAATAGGAGTTAGATCATTCAAATAAAAAAAGATTGTGATTTATGTTTAGTATGGGAGCTAATTGTCCATCAAAGTTCATGATGTCTTACGAAGACATCATGAAAATAACATTTTTCATCTTCTAGCTGGAACCGGTGGCATTTGCATTGTCAAATGCCAGAGTAAACGTCAAACGCCCTGCAGTGCCGCACATACAAGTCGTAGTTTGTAGTTTGACCCTGTTGCATTAAATTCTTGAGAATGTTTTTCTCCCGCTGCGTGATTGAGTGGTGGACACAGGCACCACTGACTGCAGAGTCAGTGCAGATTAAGATGTCGGTGCAATTAAGATAAAAGTGCAAAGTTCAATACATTTGTATTTTAATTTTCATTTCTGCTGTGCAACCTGCTGCCAATTCCTCCACGATCGCACCTGCTCACCTCATGCTGTCCGTCCCCACCTGCCCTCCACCAGTTTGACCAGTTCCACCACTAGAGCCGCTGCCTCGTGACTGCGCTCGCTCACTTGCGGAGCACCGTGTTTATTTTTTGCGCCTGGCGAGAACCTTCGGCATGTGTGTGTGTGTGTGTGTGTGTGTGTGTGTGTGTGTGTGTGTGTGTGTGTGTGCGGCTCCGGGCTTGAAAAGAGTTCCGCCGCTGTGGAAGGCGCGGCGGCCGCTGGCACGAAACTTCCTGGCGCTGTGCCCCGAGTCCAACACCCCCCCCCCTCACCCCACCCCAACTCACCCCCCACTGACCCTCCCTCCCCCCCGCTGTGCATGTGACCCTGCTGGCACCGTCCACGCCAAGGATCCTGACAAATGTTGGCACCTTCTCCTCCCACCAACAGGGGTGTGTGTGTGTGTGTGTGTGTGTGTGTGTGTGTGTGTGTGTGTCAGGGCAGAGCAGAGCTCTGGCTCTGGCAGGTCTGGCAGCACCTGGTTTGCTGCAGGGTTTTTTTTTGTTTTGTTTTTTTCACGGGTGATGACACGTCTCCCACCTTTGGATTCACCAATGCAAGAAACTCCGCAAAGTTCCAACGCAAGAAAATGTGAAAGAGCAAAAATGGTTTGAAAAGCCAGGTTTTGCTTCGGTTTCAGTACTTCTGCTTTTCCAGGCTCTTTTAGATTTTTTCGGACCCAATTGATCAGATTGCACAGGAAATATTCCCACCGCCGAGACGGACGTGAATAATACATGGAGCCTGGTCACATGATACAGCCGCTTCGGTTGTCCTGCGTTTCTCCCACATTATGCGCCAGGGTTCCTCGGTTGTCGGAGGGTTTTTTTTTTTTTTTCCGCCTTTCAGCCGTTGCGTTGTTGTAGGAGGGCAGATCTCCCATCATCCTTCAGGTGAGGCAGCGGGATGGGCTGGACCGGGGGGGCGGGGGGACGCTCTGCATTAATGAAGCTAATTTATCCCAGAATCAAAAGGCGGGAGGAGGGGGGAGGAGGTCGGGGGGGTTCCAGGGGCGGAGAGACGGCTTTTACACGTCCCATCAAAATGCCACTAAAGCCTCCTCTCCTTCAGCAGAGGCAGGGCGGGTCACCTTGGGACAAGAGGTGTGTGTGTGTGTGTGTGTGTGTTCGTCCCCTGCTCTTTGTTTACCTCTGCCGCTGATCATTTCTCCCTCCCGCCCCCCTCCTCCTCCTCCTCCTCCTCCTGCAGGTAATATCGAGTACAGCTGTCCGGCCACCAACGAGTGCGAGATCACCAAGAGGAGACGCAAGTCGTGCCAGGCCTGCCGCTTCATGAAGTGTCTCAAAGTCGGCATGCTGAAAGAAGGTTCGGCCCTCTTCTCATGATTTTTTTTTTTATATATATATACACACACACATTATAATTGATTTTTTGATTGCTGCCATGCCGAGCAAATATCTTTTTTTTTTTTTTTTTTTTTTAAAAAGCACAACGTGATTACAAGTCGTCGTGCTATTACTGTTTCAATTCCTCAAAAGAAAATTGAAGCCGCCATTTGATTTGATTTGATTTGATTTGATTTGCGGCGTTGACATAAAAAAATCTTATTTGAAAAATTACATAACAAAATCAGCAAAGTGATGGAAAACCTCAAAACACCACAACCAGCTGGAGCTCGAGTGTTAAATATTGCCAGATGTATTGACCCAGTTTTTAAATAATCAGTTTACCAATTATTGACAACGTGAGATTGATAATCACTGAGTGATAAACTCGTCTTAAGTTTAGAATTAAAATTGAAAATAAAAATTCCGGACGATGGGAAATTTAAAATGTTCTAATCTCACATCAGACAGAATAAATAAATAAGAAGAGCGGTCAGTGACCCGGTATTGGAAGCATCCTCGCCCTCCTGGGAGACACCAGTGACATCACCCACCCGACCCCCCCCCACCACCAATCTTGCCTCCCCCTTCCCTCCCCTCACGGCCGAGTGAAGGTGCTGAGTGGGACGTTCCAGCCGAGACTGACTCAGGAGGGTAACAGTACTCCTGGATAGCACAGGCTGTTCCCTGAAGACTCTCCTCCTCCCTCCTCCTCCCTTCTCCTCCCACCTCCTCCCTCGCTCCCCTGGGTCTGGGGGTGTGTCTCTCCACGTCTGTCTGGCTCCCCCCCCCTCCCCTCCCTCCTCGCTCTCTCCTGCCCGTATTGATCCGCTAAATGCTTTTCCGACCGTCCCACCTCACTTCCTGCACGTCGTGGCCTTTCCTCCGGGAGCGCCGAGAGGGGAACTTTCACCCTTTCAATAATTACACTTATCTTATTTATTTTATTTTATTTTAGCGCTCAAGTGTTAGTAGTGTGTGAATTGTGCGTTTGGCTGAAACAACTGTTGCTCGTAGATGTGAAGATTCAATATCGTCAAAAATATCAAACATATTTGCTTTTGCGTATCAAAAAAAAAAAAATTCTGCCATTGTGACCGCAGGTTTCTGCCTTTCTAATTGCAAATTGTGATGCACAAATGTAATTCTTTGATTTAATTTTCGGTGAGTCTTGCTTTGAAATGCGTGCAGACCAGATTGACCTTTGATCCCCACCGCGAAAAAAAGGAAATGTTGTCATCATAACAGGAATTGAATAGAATTTTGATGCAATAACGACGAATGAGGTAGAAAATACTGGATGATGATGCTGGGGAAACAACCCCACACACACTCCTACCCCCGACCTGCTTCACTCCTCCTCCTCCTCCTCCTCCTCCTCCTCCTCCTCCTCCTCCCGCTGACTTGTGCGCCGCTCGTTAAAAACCCACTCGGAACAATGAGGAGGAGTATTTACAGGACGTGTTTACAGGCTCCTGCTTGGAGACACAACAGTCGCACGTCTCCCAAAATAAAAAAATTTAAAAAATGCAGCGGTATCATTTTGTCCTGCGACTGGTAACAGAAGCCGCCCGCCGCTAACGGCGGCGCTCGCTTCTGGTGACTCCAGCGCCTGTCGGCGGCCTCTTTGACTTCTGCGAGTGTTCGTGTCCAAACCAAAGCAAAGGGAGCCGTCCGTTGTCTTACTGTTACTGCGCTATTTATACACGCAGCCCTACTTCATCCCCGCGGCCCCAAGCATCTCACACCGGGCCGCTGATCCGCAGCCAGGAAGAAAAAAAAGAAAACAACGGCAGATCAGAAATAAAAGCTGGAACTAGCAGCGGGAGGAGCTAGCTGGAAAAATGATGGGGTGTTGTTTATACTGTGTGTGTGTGTGTGTGTGTGTGTGTGTGGCAGCAGCAGCAGCAGCATCACAGCCAGCACAGTAGCTGATTCTCTCAAACTAACGGCGCTCAATTAACATGAAGGAGATTAAAACTGTGGCGTTTTCTTGAAGCGTGGCGTCTTGCTGGCTTAGCGAGGGGAGTGGGTGGTGGAGGGGGGCAGGAGGGGGAAGTGGCCGAGTGTAGGCTCAACGTGCCGCCGTTTGCAAGAGGCAAGTTTTCATTGTATGTGCTTGAAAAATGTATTTATTTTTTTTATTTATAAAATGAATCACTTTGAATCAATTAATTCCATTAGCATCAGGCTGAAAGTAGTCCAAACAATATAGGAATTATAGAATATGAGATTATAGTGAGCGACTGCCCTGGAAAGCAAACAGGAAGTGAACCTCGACATCCCTCCAGTCCTGCAGCAGGACGAGCTGCGAGGCGCTGACGGGATTGATGCCATCGGTTGCTCCCAAACAGTTTTAAAATTTCCACCCTGAGCGTTTAAAGCTCCGCGCTGGATTCCAAAGTGGCAACTGCCGCGCTATTGGTGGAAAGGGCAGAACCCCTCCTCCCAGGAAATCAGCTGATCTCACTCGCTAAGCCCCGTTTGGCAGCTCCCGGTGCTCCACCACACGATGGTTTGATTCATCGCTGCAGCTCGTCGAGACATAAAATAATTGTAATAAAGGGAAATTCCATCGCTTTTCCACATTTCCGTTTACTTCTTCTCTCGCCCTGAGGACTTAGTAGTTAGCGAGCCTTCTCTGACCGCGTGACAGACTCGTGGAAAAATGATTAGCGGGTGACAGGCCTCCTTCCAGATCCGGCTTTACTGCTGCGCGGTAGCCGAGCTCCTGGAAGAGCTGGCTGGAAGGTAACAGCAGGTGGGCGTCGGAGGAGGAGGCGCCCCGGGCTCGTTGACCCCTTAAATTTCCAGCTAGGGTTAATAAAAGGTCGCACATCCAATGGAAAAAACTCCACCGCGTAATTACATCTCGCGGAAGGTATGGCGCAAGCCGTCCCTGCCAGGAGTCGCTGCCCACCGCTAATGGCAGCGCTAATATCTTGGTAGCATGGCGGCGTGCGCCCGCTGAGTGACGCCGGCAGTTTCTGAAGTCGCACCTCCAGATTTGGGTTTCAGTTCATGTTTCCTGCCGCAGTGCAGCACATTTTGTTTTTTAATACTAAGGAAAAAAAATATACGGGTTGAGCAGAAGATCGGATCTTGACGTCGAAATTAGCAACGTCGACAAAGATTTAAAAAAAAAAAAATCTTAAACTTCTTCGTTTTCATGACTTTTTTTTTTTAACTTGGTTGCAGAATTTCAACAGTTTTATTTGTTAGTGTGGGATATTTTTCATCTGCTGTTGTCCTGGAATGGCTCAACTTGAGCTGCCAGACTATCTTGGCATTAGCCGCTGCCCTCGTCTCTCCCTCTGCTGGCCACAGGTCAGATCAGTCGGGCTTCTGGAGTGGATGCGCAGTAGTCAGGAGGAACGTCAGGGGCTTTTGAGACGCGAAACACGCACCTTAAGAATGACTTAAAAAAAAAAAAACCTTAGTGCACGCCGGCGAGAAAGATGAGCGAGATTTCAGCTCTGCAACATGAGCCGCACAGCTGCCGTCTCAAGGTTAGCAACGGCTAAAAGTGTGGATTTTGTAAAGCCGAAGCCCATCTGCAGGCTTTTGAACTTGTGCCGCACCATGTCGGCCACCGTCCTGAATGGGGGTCCTTGTTCGCCGCGCGGGTGTCGGCTACAGCTGACAGACCGCAGCTGAGGCTCGGCGGGCCACCCAGCGTCCTCGCCGTCTGGCAGCTGATACTTCAGACACGGACGCTCACGTCTTCCTACCAAGAAGGGGGATTTAGCGAAGTGCTGACCTCTTTACAACCCTCCCACACACACACACACACACACACACACACACAGACATTTACAAGCACACTTGCCATACTGCATCGTCCCACATCGGTAACATCAAGCCAAAAGTCTCAAACTCTTCTGTCTCTTCCACTTTGCGGCGGCGAGCAGCAGCGGTTTGGTGTACAGAGCGCGGGGCAGCGGTGTGCAGCTGTTGCGCTTGTCCTCGGGTGACCCGGCCGTGTCCAGCTGTGCGTCTGCGCGGCTCTGGAGCTCTGTCCTGGGCATCCTGCCTCGGATTTATGAAAATATGTAAATAAAAAAAACAAGACAAAGAGAGAGCGTCTCATCAGCCCGTTAGTGATCCTGCAACCCCCTGATGTTTTTTAATTGAACAAAAAAAAAAAAAAAATGACACGTTCTCAAGGAAAAAGCACCTTTGACAGTCAAACAGATGAAAATAGTTTAGTGTTGTGCAGTTTACACACAGGTCTTATATATGCAGACACCTCAAACATCCTCTGCCTAGAATTTATTATATATTATTAGTAAATACAAAGGATTGAAGTACACAACAGATGCAACTTTTTGTAGCTTTTTAGTTTTGCTTTAATGTGTTTTGAATTTTTGTTAATTTCTGTATTTTTCTACAGACTCCGAATTAGATTATTTTTGTTTCTGCGTTTCTCACATTTATGCCGAAAAATCATCTTAATTCTATAAAATTCATTGTTTGTTTTTGGAAATTTATTCGGAACCTGAATTGAAAAGAAAATATATATGAATAAAATTTGAATAAAATTTGACCACCAGACTCTTCAAATGAATTTTCAAAACTGAAAGTCAGTCAAATACAACTAATGTCCAAATTTTACGCAGAAATTTAGCTGTACAATTTTTACTTGGAAAAAAAAAATATATGGACATACATTATATACATACACACACACACACACACACAGGAGCATCAAGGATGGAATTGCACGGATGGTCGACATGCCTGTGCTTTTAGGTTGCGCCTGGTCAATACAGATATTGAATGTGAAAGGGAAGCCGGGGTCAGGTTTCCGTAAAGATCGCTCCGATGCAAACACGCCTCATCATCTTTCCACACACACGCACACACACACACACGCACATACCCACACTCTCCTAACCGCAGCGGCCTGTGTGATCCCACCGAGCTCAGAACATTCATTTCATCACTGGCACTACAAAAACCACTCCCCCACCCCCACCCCGCTCGCCGCAACTGTACAGAAAACCAATCTGGACGCTTTGAAGATGATCCACGTCAAGCACTCCCTCCCGCCGCCCATCAAACTCTCTGCTGCTCCGGCCCCTAATTGTCTCAGAAGCCTCGAGGACGCCGTGGGTTTTTTTTTTTTTTTTTCAGAGGCTGAGGTGTGAAATGCGATGGCGATGACGACGGTTTCGAGGGGCCCCGTCCAGCTGTCTTGTTGTGGTCAGATTCTCAGTACTGTGCCGGATCACATGGGCAGGAGATAATCCAGCACTGGTTGGATCAGGAGCAGGCCGGGACGACCGAGTGAAGAACCCACACAAAGAGAGAGAGAGAGAGAGAGAGAGAGAGAGAGAGAGAGAGAGAGAGAGAGAGAGAGAGAGAGAGAGAGAGAGAGAGAGAGAGCGGCGAGTGCGAAAAGGCAAAACAGATGTCCCAGTAAAGTGATCTCTCTCTCTCTCTCTCTCTCTCTCTCTCTCTCTCTCTCTCTCTATCTATCTGTCTCTGCCTTTTTCTTTCCCCCCCTTCCGAATTAGCGACTCGTGCTGCCGACCCGACCTTCCCTCTGCATTCCCCGGCCCTGTTTCCACCTCCTCCGGTCTTGTCTTCGCCCCGCTGCGTCGCTGAGCTGTAAACTGAAACTGGTTGAAAAGAGCTTCTTAATTCTTGTCAGCGTCCGTTAATTATTGCCGGGGACCGGTCGGGGGTTTCCGGGGTCGGAAACGGGTTGAATTGCAAGTGGCTGCTGGTTTGATTCAGAGAGTGAGAGAAAATGTCGTGTTTGTGTGGTGATAGCAACTAGTAATCTCTTACGTACGGTCACTTGTCCATGCGTGAATAGGTAAATTGTAAGGACACGCTGGCCAATCAAAAAGCCTGAAGAAGAATTGGCCATTGGCAGAAAAACACTCAACAGTAGCAAAGTAAAGTGAAGAAAATGCTTTCTGACTCCTCTCAGTGTGGTGCGAGTGCAGATTGACGTTTTAAAAGTCAAAAACACAATTTTTTTTTTGCCGCAAAACTCGACTTTCCCCGGCAACAGTGAAGCAGGGTTTGAAAACCTTCAACCCCTGGAAGAAGTTCCCACGTCCCAAAAGCTTGTGTTTGCGTGGATGATTTTTTTTTTTTTAGTAAAACGCTCACGTTCTGGTCTGGACTTGTACTAAGCAGCTTTCAGGATGTGCTCGGCCAACATGTTTCTCACAGTGCAGGACCTTCACGTCCATAAATCAGGTCTATGTGTGTCATTAGGTGGAGAGAAGAAGCTCCCGAATTGATTTAATAACTGGAGTAGACGCGCGCACACACACACACACACACACACACACACACACACACACACACGCGTGCATTTTTTTTTTTTCCCGCAGCCCGATTTGTAATTTTAAATTTGCCTTAAACAAGAGTAATGCATGAAGCAGCGACTCCACTGCCTCCTCCGCCGCCGCTGCTGCTCTCCTCCCCGCTGCCTGAACCGGCTAATTAAAAGCGCGTCCACATGTGTTCAAAGAACACCAAGTCTATTTGCGAAGCCTTATTGATCACTGCAGGGCCGCACAAATGGAGAGCGGCGTTAGGGAGCGGGCGGCTCTCGATTTAGCTCCAATCTGCCAGGCATAAAGTGATCTCACCGTGTTTGCCGGGAAGAACAAGCTTTCTTCCCCCGATCCTCCACCCCCCCCCCTGCTCCCCCCTCCTCAGCGGCGGCGGCGGCGGCGGGTAATTAGGTTAGCGGATAGTCGGCGTCAGGAAATTGAAAGGCCGTCCTAATCGGATCCTTTTTGTTTCCGGAGGGGAATCAGAGGAATTTCTGCGAGTCACCGGCAAATCTCGCACCAAAAAACAAAAAACAAAAAACCTGTTTGCCCCCCCACCACCACCACCGCTGCCCCCCACTACTCCTCCTCCACCCACTCACCTCCACCTTATGCTCAAACATCTTCTGATGCTCCCAAGATAATTCCACCAGCGGCTGCTCAGATGCTGAAGTTGCTCCTCCGCTCCCTGAGATAAATGTATTGAACCATCATCAAAAGTGAAAAATAATTTCAAAAATAAATGTATTTTTTTTTTTCAATGCAATATTACATTTTTAAGCCTCCGTTTACTGTATGATCACACTCAATAATGTATGCATTCAAAAAAAGAAAACCCATAACATTTGGGATCACAACTTTCATTTCTGTGCTCGTCATTAAGTCCAAATTCTTCATTTCAACTGTCTGTTAATGTGTAGTATTTTATTGATGTGTGTATTTCATTTGCTTCCTCTGCAGGCGTTCGCCTGGACCGGGTGAGAGGCGGCAGACAGAAGTACAAGCGGAGGATAGACAACGAGAACAGCTCCTACCTCGGCCTCGCCCTTCCCCCTCCCGCCAAAAAGCCACGTGAGTCTCAATTTGATTCCTTCCGATCGCTCGTTGTTAATTCATCGAAAGGTTTGGAGCAAAAAAAAAATTACTGGCAGAAAAAACATGTTTTAATAGTTAAAAGTCAACTTCCAGAACCTTTAAAGCAGAATTTTGAAGAATATTTTCTGCTTGTTTTCTCCTCCTCACGGTTCCGTCCTTCCTCCCGTCCGTCCGTCCCGTCCTTCCCCCTCTGCAGTGACAAAGATCGTCTCCCACCTGCTGGTGGTGGAGCCGGAGAAGATCTACGCCATGCCCGACCCCACCATGCCTGACGGGGACATCAAGGCTCTGACCACGCTGTGCGACTTGGCCGACCGCGAGCTGGTGGTCATCATCGGCTGGGCCAAACACATCCCAGGTAGAGCAACGCACCGCTAATTAGCAGCTGTGAATGGACTTTGATGGCTGCCGTGGTTGTGCTTCTGCTGGGTTTGTTTGCCTTTGTGGATTTTAACGGCTAAGAAATCCTGCACAGGAAGCAAGACTTAAAAATAACCAGCGATGGTTCAAAAATATTCATTTTAAACGCCTGGATTTTCCATTAGGAACTATATTGTGGCCAAAAGTGGTACTACACCCTACAAAACCTGAGAGTTCTGCGTCGTCGCTTCACATTTGTACTCGTTGAACGTCTCCTAATTTGTTCAGCTGCAGCCGCGAGGAGCAACTTCCAAAAACGTTGTAATTAAACTTTTCGCATGAGGACTCCCAACACCGTCGTCGTCAACGTAACAAATAATAACACCGACCGGCAGCCGCCTCACGCTTCACGCCGCCGTGCGCCGCCGGGGAAGAACGGGAGAGGCGCGACGCTCTCTCCTGCGCGGCGGTTCTCCTGAAAAGTTTCATCACGGACGGAGTCTGATGAAATGCAAAGTCAGACGTGGAGCCGCCACGTGAGCCGGCATTTCTAATTCAGTTTCCCCTGCAACAAATACAATATGGGATTAGTGGAGTGGCTCAGTGACTGTTGCCCACGCATAAACAGCCCAACACACACACACACACACACACACAGGCAGGATAATTAACATCTGCTACTCATCTGCACCTCAGGGAAGAAGCTGGTCCCATATTCTAAAATCTAATCAATAAAGAGCAGCTGAAACCTTTGATTCGGCCGCCTAGCATGCCAGTGTTTTTTTTTTGGTTTGGGGGGAGGTCCGGGTTCCGCCCCCCCAGTGTCAATGTATTCCATTTCAATCCCGGACTTAAACCAATCCTCTTACTCACTGTGGGAGACGCCGGACGCCGCGGCCTGTAGTAGGAATTGATTTATGTGGCGAGATGCTGATGGTCTCTCCCAGCTTCCTGCCGAGCCAGGCTTAAATAAGACGCGCAATACAAATCTGCGCGGAACGCTTTGTTGTTGTTGTTGTTGTTGTTGTTGGATTTTTTTTTTCCATCG